>VXAA01000547.1:47188-66773 GCA_013399115.1 Anseranas semipalmata
TTAACTCTGCTCTCCCAGAGGCACAACCAGCGTCGCTCCCTGGCTCGGCTCTAGCCAGTGGCAGGTCCCTTTTGGAACTGGCTGGAGCTGGCTCTGATCTGACATGGGGCAGCTGCTGGGCTCTGCTCACAGAGGTCACCTCTGCCACAGATCCCCTGCTACCAAGCCCTTGCCACATAAACCCAATACAATCTAAAATATGTATATTGTTAAAGGATGTTAAGCTAGATCCTTACTGAATGCTAACACGAGTGACAATGTAAACAAAACAGCCTGATTAACCCAGAAGTTCTGTATTTATCTGGGGACTTATCACTAGTTGTTTAATCCTACGCCTTTTTTCTTAAGAAAGCAGTGTTCAAATAAATAATATAAAATATAAATATGACTATTTCAGAGTCTTAAAATGAAACAAAAATGGTTGATTCAGAAACGAAATGTATTATAGCTAGTGCTGAATTATCTTTTATTGTTGTATTACTGAGTCTTCTGTTACATTTCTACAACAGAAACTGAAATATGACTTTCTTCATTATTAATAGTTCTGAGGCATCTTAGGAATAACATCTTAAGTCCTGTGCCATAGTGTGGGAAACGGGATGTTCTCGTTTCACTTTGTTTGATTTTTCTAATAGCTTCAGTATTGACAATGACAGCATACTTTGATTCACCTATTTACAGTATTTTAGTTCAAATTGAAATATGAGAGGGTTAAGAGAAGATGTTTTCATATTTTCTAGATTCCTTAATTGGAAAAAGGTTTGATATGAGTCCAAGCAATATCAATATTCTTCATGTCACCACTAAGTGGTGAATACTTTTCAAAAGATCATCAAGAAGATTGATGATATTTGTCCTACATTTGCAGTACTAGCAGACACGAAGAAAATAGTAAGATCATAATGGAACTACAAAGTAGTACGTGTTATCTTGTCAGACAAAGACTTGCACTACAATTGTATTCAGCTGAGCAAATTTAAAAAATATGTTCTCAAGTGAAGAAATTGAATGCCACTTCATTTAATTGTTTTTGTTGAATTGTGATCCTGAATTATGATGCAAAGTTATTGATAAAGGGGCTTAATTTCCTGGAAACTGGCTGGCATTGTATTCTACTAGGGAAATATCTTCAAACTAGAACTGAAATCGGAAATGAAACCTCAAATAGAAAATGTTAACTTTCTTTTTTTGCCATTTAATCTTAAATGTAAAGTTCAATTCATCCAAAATGTGGTAAGAATTAAATAATTCAGCAAAAGAAATTATGCTTTAGACTTGATTCAGTGGTCTAAACATAGTCAACTTGTATCATTTGAGATGCACTAGGGTATCTGAGTCAAATATAGGACCGGCATATAATAGAAGATATATGGAAGACTAGAGTCCTGGACTATCAGCAGAAGCTGAGAAGTATGCCAGGATATGTGAGTAGAAGAAAAATAGTGTTACAGACACTTTTGCAAGGCAAACAAATATAGTTCCTTATTTTTGGTGCAAATAAGTCAGAATAATGAAAATATAGAGAAGGTCAAAACACCTGAGCTTCTTAGGAAGAAAAAAAGTTTTAAAGAAAATGCAAATGATGACAGGTACTCAGTGACCCAATTTGAGAAAAGGAGTAACGTAAAGACACCTGCCTTTATGTAGTTGCTTTATAGCAATATTCAATATCTGGCTAACATTAAGAATCTTGAATCTTTTCAGAGTCTTTGGCATTTGAATCAGATTCCAATTAGAGAGTTTTGTTGACTGCTCAATTATATCCTTCATTTTGCAAAAAAGTTGTTGAGGTATATTAAGAAATGTTTCTGCCATTTAGGCAAACAGAATGTCATCTTTCTTGGAAAGCTGCAAAAAATTATTTCTGAAAGTTCTTAAACTACCCACAAAATGTTGTAAATATAACTTCAGTATTTTATTGCTGTAGGAGATGGATCTGAGTCACTAATGAATGATTTAGGATTTTTTCAATAATCAGTTTAGATAAACACAGGTATTAATAATGTACTAAGAAAGAATGTGTGTCAAAACAAATCCTGTCAATCAAATCCAAATTCTTCCTTTGATTACCCTAGTATGTTATAGGATGAGAGGGGTTAGCAAATAATGTCATGGTTTTAGTGAAATTTTTAATGCTATTGCACATGAAATTCTTTCAAGCAAGTGATTGAGTTAAGAAGTGGATCAGTGTTTCTAAACTTTCCAGCAAAATAACCCACAGAGTTGCCTATACAAATTTTCTGGGCCAAAGCTATGACCCACATTGTCTGACTGGGACATGTTAAGATTTCAGTTTATGTTGTGATCATATTCTGGTCATATAAGGGAGAAAGGCTGCAAGAAGCAGGCTGCAAGCTACCAGAATGATGCATACAGACTCTAGCTCATGTCTTGTCCATACCTGAGATACCCTTGGAAGGAAGGTATTAAGTGAAGCTGAATCTTTGTAGCCCCAGAACCAACGCCGGGGGATTCTGTAAAGTTCTGATAGTCAGGCTGCTGCTGGTCCCTGTCCCCAGGTTGGGCTTGGACACATTGCCCCCTAACATGTCTGGTAGCACAGAGCAACACAGCCAAGGGAGCTGTGTCTTTACTGGTACCAACTTAAGGTTGTATAAACATAAGCAAAGAGTTCACTAGTAGTCACACACACACATGCACACACAAGTTTGCCCAGTAGCTGGCCCCGATCACTTGATTTATCCAGGGCTAGCTCCAAGATCCTGTGGCCCGGAGACCTTTCTCAAGTTCACAGTATCAAAGAATGGTTGAGGTGGGAAGGGACCTCTGGAAGTCATATGGTCCAACACCCCTGCTGAAGCAGGGACATCTAGAGCAGGTTGCCCAGGGCCATGTCCAGACAGCTTTTGAAGATCTCTGAAGAGGGAGACTCCACAACCTCTGTGGGCAACCTGTACCAGTGCTCAGTTACCTGCATAGTGAAAAAGTGCTTCCTGATGTTCTGAAGGAACCTCCTGTTTTGCAGTTTGTGTCCATTGCTTCTTGTCCTGTCACTGGCCACCACTGAAAAAGGCCTGGTTCTGTCCTCATTGCACCCTCCCTTCAGGTATTTCTATACATGTCATCAGCAAACTTGCTGAGGGTAACACTCTGCCCCATCGTCCAGATTGTTAATGAAGATGTTAAACAGGACTGGACCCAGTACTAGTGGTCTCCAACTAGACTTTGTGCCTCTGATGACCACCACCCTCTGGGCCTGGCCATTCAGCCAGTTTTCAATCCACCTCACTGTCTGTTCACCCAGCCCATACATCAAGAGCTTCTCTGAGGATCTTATGGGAGACAGTGTCAAAGGCCTTACTGAAGTCCAGGCAGACAATATCTACTGATCTCCCCTTGTCTACCAGGCCAGTCATTTCAACACAGAAGTTTATCAAGTTGGTAAAACATGACTTCCCCTTGGTGAATCCAACTACTGATGATTTTCTTGACCTTCATGTGCCTGAAAATGGTTACCAGGATTAGCTGCTCCATCACCTTCCCAGGGACTTAGCTGATGCTAACCAGACTGTAGTTCCTACGTCCTCCTTCTTGCCCTTTTTGAAGATAGGAGTGACATTTGTTTTCCTCCAGTCTTTGGACACTTCTAGTCACCATGATTGATCAAAGATTATCAAGAGTGGCCTTGCAATAGCATCTGCCAGCTCCTTCAGCACTTGTGGGTGCATCCCACCAGGGCGTATGGACTTGTCCAGTTTGCTTAAGTACTCCTCAACCTCATCTTCTTCCACCAGGTGTATATCTTCCTAGCTCCAGATTTCTCCCCTGGTTGCAGTCATAAAACAGCTGCAGTCTACACATTAGTTATCTATAAACAAAATAAATGCATGGTATGTATGAAATGTAATGTTTTTCGGCTTCTTGCAGTGTTAATAATTAAGTCAAATAGCTTATGAATAAATAAAATAAGATTAAATTCAAGAGGATTCCTTCACTGCCTGCCTGATGTAGCAGGTAGGTAAGTAGCATAACATTCCATACTGCAGTAGAGTTTTGCAGTAAAACTGAAAAATCCCTTAATGTGTGTCATTGCAGTATTGGAATACAAGAGTGAAAACTGGTGAAATGTATCACGCATGGAAAATGAGCTCAGGTATTTGTCCTTCTTGTACTCCGGTTCCATTAGTACTGTCCAAGAAGCAGGGGGACTGGAATGTCACTTTTCTGCACTGCACTTCTGTCATTCCCTCTTGCCCAAAGTAACTGAGTTCATTACCATCAAGAATAGCACTTACATTGTAAAACACATCTGTCCCAGCCTGCACAGGCTGTTCAAACAACACAGAGAAAGTATTCCTGAAGCCATCAGAGGTAAGCTTTTTTAGATTTTGAGCATGGACAAGACCTAAATACTTCAGTTCGATTTTGATGCTCTATTCAGCTTTGCCACAGCTTGACCCATACAATCCCAGTCCTGCTATAAATATCCATTTATCTACACCAAGCTGAATACTGTAACACTGCCCCCTGCACCTCCACTGATTACTGTGATACACAGATGACTGAAATCAATGGTATTGCTGAGGTGTGAGTCCTTTTCTTTTTGTCAGCAGAAACTCTAGTTTGGGTTTATTTGCAGCTATATACCATAAGAATATACTTTGTGTTTTCTCAAGGTAGGTAATTGTGGCCTTGCAAGGCTCCACTGCCTGAAATGTCCCCAATACTGCCCTTTAGTTATCTGTGAAATACCCACTGCTCCCTTAATCATCTGTGAAATTTGATTCCTCATGGCTCTATCTGTAACTTTTGTCAACTTCTCACTTTGTTATTTGTTATATTCAGCAATTACTTCCAGTGGTCTCGCCTGATCTGTTCAGTCAGCTTAACCTCAGGCCAGGGCTTGGCCATTTGCCTGTGTCTCTTAGCAGAGGGATTAATGAGAAAAGGCTCTCCAAAGAGCTTTATCAGAACATACATAAAGTACATGAACGTACATGAATCCCACATTGACCACCAGCGGCTTTGATCAATGGCTGACAAACTTTTTGCTTTGTAGACCTTTAATATCCAATAAAACATTTCATAGGTTACTAAACACTGCTATCATCATTTAATGCAAAAAAATTGTGTGGGGAAAAAAAAAACAAAAAACACAAAGACCCAGCCCCTCCTCCCCCCCAAAACTCACCGCCCCCCAAAACCAACACTCTAGAAGTTTATTGGAGTACTTGCCAGATCTTGTAAGGAACTGCAGATAGAGATGAAAACACCATAAAATATATGATTGAAAAAAAATGATATATATTATAGGTTATAAATGATTGTCATATTGGCAGGATTTATCAAGTAGGTCCATGCTGTTGGTTTCATTCTGGCCACCATTTTTACTAGACAGTAATTACTACAGTGTGTTTTCTTGTATGCTTATAAAATCTGTGGATGTTAGGAAGCTGGGGGCAGCTGAGAGTGTGTTGAATAATAAGCTCACAACTCTGAGTGGCTTAGGTTATTTGGAATATACAACCATGAAGATGAGCTCAGAGTTTCAGATTAAGAAATTAGAAATGAGACAATGCAGAGAGGGGAGTACCTGAGTAGGTGAAAACACTGCAGAGAGAAATACTGAAATTTAAACTAAGTATAAGTTGTCAATGTACTACTGTTGCAAAAGGTGAACCTTAGAACATGCTAGTAATGGAGACAAATGCAAAGATATGGGAGATAATTCCTGTTTATTCATCTGTTGTCAGTGTTGATGCGTCTGAATCAAAGTACTCCATGAAGTTTTGCTTACCACATTTAAAGAAAGTTCAAGGTAAAGCAAAGATTCCTGCAGGAAGCAACAAGAACGTTTATGTCCATTATCTACTAGGTTTAGGTATTTCTGTTTCACTTCAGACGTGATAAAGACAATGCCCCAAAGGTTTTGTTTGTTTGTTTGTTTGTTTTCCAACTGTATCTCTCTAAAAAGAGATTACCTTTCCATACAGAGTTTGCCTCTCTATCTCTTTACCATCCTGGTGAAAAGAGGACTATAATGAGGATATTGACAGTACTTCCATCCTTCTAGTAGCAAACAGAGGGTAATTGACTTAATCTGCAGCATAAAGATAGGATATATATTAGGTTTAGCCTTCTATCTGTGAGGGTACAGAAGACTACGCAGGTGATTATCTGGTAAAACATCTTCATACTCACTATAGACACATCAGAGTATGTTTGCATGCATGTCAGTATCTAAAGTGTTCTTAAAAATCTGTTTATAGGAGATATTAGAGATACAGAAAAGATTGCATTTGTACTGAAAGGAGATGCATAAAATATCTTCTTAAAGTGCCTTTCAGCCATATATTTCTGTGATTAGGTTCTCTGTTTTTTGCTAATATAGCCTGTAGTTAGCGAATCTGTCCCATTCTAATTTAAATTTGCCATAAAGACATTTTAATGTCACACTTTATGTCAGTATCTCTAAGGTAATAAATGTTTAATATAATTCTTTGGACAATCTTCAAGTGGATTTTCCATGCCCTGTTTAACTCTATCTTGCTTACTTTTGAGCCAGTTAAATTAACAAAATGTTTCTTTCAAATCTAGCACATAGACTAAGCTTTCTTTTACATATTAAAAATAATGTCACCATGCACTGCTGTCAGATTTATGTCCCAGTGCCATGCTAGCTGACACAGAATAATTCAGTACTCAGAAGAATCTGAATAGGAAACCAAAGGAAGAGCTTGTTTTCTTTAATTATTGAATTGATGTAAATTATAATTAACGTAATGGTTGGAATGTAATTACACTACCATACAATAATTTATTTTGTGTTTATGTACCGTGTCCAATTTGCCTGTGTTAACCCTTAACCTTCATATTATGACTTGGCATTATGCATTTGTAATAACAGATGTTCATTTTATTTTTGTAATTACCTGAATATGAGATTTAGGGTAATTATTTGTGCAACTATATTAATAACATACAGTCTCAGAACATTGCTAAAGAAAAAAAGTATCAAATTACAAACATTTCCTATACTAAATGTATCTCTTTTCAGATTTATTTTAATTAACTGTAACCTGCTGTTTGAAAAACCAGTGGAAACAAACTGAAATTAGAAGTAAACAGGAATTCCAGCAGAGCTATTTCATGCAAAGAATACAAAAAATATGAAATAAATTGCCAAAAGCACTGATGCGATCAGTGTAAATGGATTCATGGAGGATCAGGGAGAAATTAAAGCTGCAGTGACAATACAGCAGGGTGAGAAGGAAATGCATTTAGAGAGCTGACATGCTTGGGTCAAGCAACCTGACTTATTTAAGTAATTCCTTATTGATGTGTTTCCCTCACCAGTCCCATATGTAGATTCACAGTTTTACCATCAAAATAATTTGTTAACGTAACAAAAACTCAGACAGGGTCAAATTCAAGGTCCAAAAGTTCAAGCTGGGGAAAAGATCTTTCATTCTGGAGGCAGATGGTACAGTAGTTGTTGGGTGATTGGTGATTTGTTTACTATCAGAATGCTGACCTAGCATTCTCAGTGGCATGCTTGGAGATTTAGGAAAGGAAATAATTCAGTTACACAGTACAACAAGGCTGCCACAGGTCATGGCCATTAGTGGCCTACTAAGCTTTTTATTTGACAAAACCTCATAGAGGAAAACCTTTTTGCTGATGGTGGCAAAAATAGCATGTTATCCGCCACATTTCTTTAATTTAGAGACATTGGTTTTCTGAGGGAGGGGGCTAATAATCAAGAAAAATATGTTACCTAGGTAATTTTAAAAGTACTTGTGTTTTGGCTGGGATCTCAACATATCATCTAAATATCTGCAGTAATTTAATATTGCCTTCAGAGCATGGTTCATACACTAATTGGCAAATGCATCAACTGAGTAGCACTGGAATGGATTGTAACATCTCCCTCATTTCTTCCGTGTAGGACAGAAAAAGGCTGTGGGATCGGAGAAGGGATAGAAAAATCTGTAAGACTGACTGCTTTCAAAGTATTCCTGTGATGGGATGCAGGAGGACTGGAAGGTTATCAGAAGGGTGAAAAAGTTGTGTATGTGTATGTATACTTTGAAAGGTTATTTGCATTTTAAGAGATGCATGAGATATCAACTCTAGTAACAGTTTTCCCTGATACATTAAGTTTTTACAATGAAGACGAACTCAAAAGATGTATATATATTCGTAGCTTGTTTTTGAAGACTTCTGGAGCTAGACTGGTTTGAAACATTCCTTTAACCAACCAAACAACCAAACAAAACAAACACCACCCCCCGCAACCGTACAAATGAAAACTCATTTTGATTTATGTTTTTTCTTCATGGAAACCAATTTGAATTATCTTTCTTGTTGTTGCTGTTGGTGGTGGTGGTTTGTTTTCAGCTAAGAAAAATGTATAAAATGATCTTTCTAAATTTTTAGTGACAAGTAAGTTATGTCATTTTTCTGAGTTCCAATTGCAGACCAGAATGAGCCACATCTCTGTTCTCTTGACATTTGGGCAAAAGGTAAGCATTTTTTCTTCATGTGAGAAATATATCAACAGTAGAATCTTACAGGAAATGGTCCTATATTATCCCCTTTCTGTAAAATATCTGCAGGGATTTTGTAATCCAAAGGGCCGTTTAAGCCAGTGGGAGTTACCTATGTATTATTAGCATCTGGTTTAACATTGCATGTCTTTTGATTATCTGTAAGCCTCTTTAAGTATAAAAGTAATAGAAAAAGATAAATATATATATATATATATATAATGTCAGTTTAAAGTTACAGGTTGAAGTTGTGGTACAGGTGGAATTTTGGATGCAGAATTTCTTGATTTACAAACCTGGGCTTCAGGCTACACGCAATCTTACCATGACTCAATGAGTAATTCTTGCATGAAATAGATAGTTTAGTCAAACTAGATTAGTCCTTTACTGTATTAGATATTTTGTCTCATAGGAAAATTTCAATGCTTTATAACTCACAGTAGATGTTTGTAATACAAGCTGAGTGACATTTACAGACAAGCCTGTGTGACTTTTAAATTGCTTGAAAAGACAACCTATTGATAGATAGCTATTAAAAGTCACACAAAACAAGCTAATCTAAGCTAAACGGCTTAGATTGTAAAACTAGGGCACTGTTTATTGAAAAGAATAGAGGAAAAATTCCCTAATGATTGTAGTACATCAAGAAAAATGATTTGGAACCAGTATGAAACTGCAAAAATGCTTCCCATCTTGGGATTTCATTGCAAGGCTCACACTTTTCAGTGTATTGTCACAAACACTTAAGTCCTGCAATCAGAAGTTTACATGAGAACCTACCTGTCATACTGGCAGAAAAATGCTTGGAAATGCAAATTAAATATGCTATTAAAACTGAAGAAATAGAATACAAAGGCAAAGCAAGTAAAATTTTCTGTATACTTCATGATTGTTAAACCAGTCCATGAGTTTCTAAAACAGGTCATGTTTTTTTGAATGCCTGTGGCTGCCAATATACAGAATTATGTTTCAGTCTACACTTTCATATTCCCTGTTTGTCAGTAAAACCAAAATGTAAGCTGTGTTTCTGACAAAAGGCTTCCTATTCTCCACTACTTGTTTTTTCAGTTAGGCTTTAATTAAAAGGATCTTCCACACAGCCAGAATTTTAGATTTGCCCACGATACAGCCCTGTTTGTCAATTTGCTTGCTCTTCTTCCATCATTAGTCAAGTCTGAATTTGAATAAGTGCACAGGCAGAAAAATAGTGTTGAAGGAACGGCATTGGGTTTGCAAACTTGAGCACTCAATAGTTACAAAATTCAGAAATATTTGTGCTTCTGCATTTTTAATTTCCTTCTTATCTACAATGCAGTCTTTAATTATGTAATTCCACCATGTTTTTTCTGCATTAATATTTGTTTCATTCATTACTTGACTCTGAGGAGTCTGAGGGACCTCCTCAGACTGAGGCTTTATAGTTAAGGCAACTATTGAGCTTTAGAAACATGAAGTGGATGTACCATAGGAGTCAGAAAAGAAAGACAAAGGAAAAAACATGCATTTTTTTAATGAAGCCTGTGATTCTCATTGAATCTTGATTGATCTTATTAAAAGGCATGTAAATATGTGTTGCACAAATAATGAACAGAGTTGGGAAGTAGAACTTCACGGCAAAAAATGTTACGACCATTTAAAAATTATTTTAAAAATTATACTGAATTCCTTCACTTGGGAAAAAAATAGCCACGGTCAGAACTAGAGTTTACAATTGTCAAAAGAGCATTCCGTCTGATAGTAAAATCAAATCCAATTTATCTGAGGAGATTTAAGCTACTTTTTAGAATATTCCATTGTCTGAATCTTGTGAAAAGAGGATCTTCTGAAACAGGTAAATCCCACTGACATTGTTTAATTCTGAAAATGTAACTGAAAAATTATATGATCATTAAAGTGATACCAGATGTGAAGACTAGGGTCAAAACCATTTGGAGGTAGATCCTGCTCTGTGAGCGTCTTTTTGTATGAAGTAGAACACAGTCTACAGGAAGGATTTCAAATGCCTTTCACACCATCTGTTCCTAAATAATCCATGGTCTTTTAGGGATTTTGCAAATCTGTTTTTAGCTTTGCCAAATTACCCATATTACAAAAAACCTACATATTTTACCTAATTTGTGGGTGATTTACTTCCAGGGTAACAGAAGGCTCATCCATATCCATTCATCTCTCCTCAAGTTTATAACTGCAAAGTGTCTGCAACTCCAAATCTGAAGTGTAAGATAGGCAGTATTTCAAAGTACATATACATTTATTAGTAACTAAGGGAGACTAAGTATTCTTTCCTATTCTTTGTCAGCCGCCTATGACTGATATAAGTAAATATTGGATGAATACAGCAGAAATGAACTTCCATGTTTCATATTAAATGTCAAGTGTGCTTGAGATGGAAACAGCATCAAACAGGTGGCAGAAAAGGGAGAATCTAAATGCGTATACAGATCATAAGGGATGTGGTACACTTTCTTTATAATCTATTTAGCTTCAAATATATCCCCCAATGCCAGGGTATCTAAGCACAGCATGATCCATAGGTTTGCACATTGCTCAAGATGTATGATCAGATCTCAGAAAACAGCAAATGCTATCAATAAAACATGAAGCAAAGTTAATTACAAGCTTCCATTCAGAGTCACCCTGCCGCTTATGGCCCATTATAATGAATCATTCCTAACATGTAGGAGAGACTGACAGAGATTTTATAAACTTTCCATTCTCCAACTTTTCCCTGTGTAATAAGTGCCTGCTGTACACCAGGAAAGTGATTAAGTATCAATTTCATGTAGAATAAGGAATAAATGTTTAAAAGACTAATGAGACACTATTTTTACTGCTTAGAGTACTGTGACTAACCAATGAGTCAGATGAATGCCTCTGTCATTTTAATTAGTCAATGGCTGAGCTTCTTTTTTCTTTAAACCCTCTGTTTTATTTTTTTAAAAACTTGAAATTATTTCTTCACAGCAGGAATGCACTTTTTGAGTGGCAAGATGGATAATTTATTTTCCAAAGATCCTGCTGGAATAAACACGTATTGCATGTTTGTCTGAACTTGTGGGAGACTTAAACTAGAGTCATTTGACCTTGCTGACTCATTGTAGGTCTTTGTTGTATATCACTAAATTTTCTGGGATGCACAGATTTACAAACCTAAGTTAGCTGTCTCTGATAGTGTCTTACAAACCTGAATACCTGAAAACTTCTCCTACTGCAGTCTTTCTTTGGTCTAGCTCATGGCATCACTATAACTCCTTTTGCTAATTATCTTTCAGTTTCCATACTTACATTTTCATAATCGATTGATTCTGTTAGAAGGAATTTTAACTCATTTCGAAGCATATATTTTCAAAAATTATCTTAATCTGGCAAATTAAATGCATGTGTGTGTGTATCTTCTGATGGGTTTGATAACCTCACTTGATGAGTTTTCTAACAATTCACCAATATACCGACACGGGAGAGGTGAATGTCTGAACTGTTACTGTTTGCACAAGGTTTTATATGATGGGTCAGTGTCTTGGGAAAATTACTGCTTTTTTCTTTGCTTTGTTTTGTTCCTATTGTCATTTTAGTTTCATTTTACCAAAAAGTTTTAGCCTTTTCTAAGACCTATGAAAAGTGTTTTATATTACCTGTGTTAAACTATGTTAGTGAAATCAATTGTTTTAATTTCAAGCACTTGAACAGTTGTGTCAAATAGTATTGGTTTATTGTCCATAATACCAGTGCTCATACATATTTTATTTAATATGCCTCAGTGAATTCAGCATCTTGTTGCTTATTTACCATTTGTTTTTCTCAAATGTACAGTCTTTTTTTTCCCCCCCAAGTAAAAAGTATAATCTTGAGACAGTTGATATTGTAAGGGTAACACTGTCAGTCAAATTTACCGTGACCCTAGCTAGTTCTGTAACTTTGGATTTTTCTGGACTGAAGTGGTAAGTTTAGACTTGGAAGTTTAGTTCAGGGTCTCCTGATGTAGCTGTACCCTGAGAGAAATGAAGTGTGTTCTTCCCATCAGTCCTCCATTGCCTACTGCCTACCTAATCAGTGTTGCTGAACAAGGGGAAGCAGGCCATTATCTGTAAACTCAGCAGTCAGTATGTTTTTTATGTGCTTGGTGTTCTATTGACATAGATGGAGTCTGTTGTACCTGCTAGCTCAAAAACTGCTATTCTAGCTAAAATTGTGCCTTTGGATTTGGTATTTCTGAGGAAATCTTCAGTTTCAAAAGGTTATCAATCTTCCTAGTGGCAAATAAGTTCTCTCTACATTCTGTAGTGCTCTTGGAGATTTCATCTCTCTATATGACTTTGCATTGTCCATTGCTTTGAGCTATACCTCACTGGATTAAGTTCTTCCCTCTTTGAGTCAAAGGCAGAAGTGAAGGTTTGGTAATAACTTAATGACGCCACTGAGATTTCTCTGAAAAGTGTCCCTACCCCAGTAACTGACTGAAATCAAAATAGAATTTTAGAATAATTTAAAGGAATACATTTAATCAAATATCTGTCTTCTGATGTCTATAATGGGATATCTCTAAAGGGAAAACAAAGAGTCATATTCTCTTCTGGTAAAAATACACTTGTATATGTATTTTTATTTGTATCCACATGGATTTCAAAACAAAACAAAACAAAACAAAAAAACAAAAAAAAAAAACAAAAAACCGTCCATCCTTGGAGACAGTTAAAACTCAGGTCCCAATGTATGTAATATCTATCTTGAAGAAGCCCAAACTCCATATCAAAATTAGTCTCAATAAAAGCCTTCATTAACTTTAATGCCACATTCCTTAAAAGATAACAAGAGAAAATTTGACATTTACTGTTTGTAAATAGAAAGACAATTGATATGTGTGGTGTTTGACAAAGTCAAGATCAATAGAAATGCTTATTTCATAGCCATGTTGGAAAAAAATAATTCTGTTTCTCTTTGCTGCTTCGCATTTCAGAGGCCAGTTTTATTTAGAAGGGCAGTTTTCTGCTGCCTTTAGAAAAAGCTGTTCAGTAGCAAAATAAGGTACATTAGACGGTATAAATTAGATTTGTTTGAGGAGACTAGAAACTAGTTAGACCTCAAATAGGGTTGCTTGTCACAAATTCTAGGAGGTTTTATGTGAGACAATGTAGTATGCTTAAAGAAGTTAATACTTACTGGCCTGGAGGCCTTTATTTTTGATTACTAAGGAGTGCAAATAAACTAGCTTGTTAGGACAGAAATTTAAAGGGCAGTCCTCAGATGTCATAAATCATAGATCTAAGAAGAAATAGATTAAGGAAGCCCAAAATACTGGGTCAGCACCAGCAACACAGCAGTGTTGTTTTAATTCTGTAACAAAGAACCGATTCCAGTTATTATTCTGTTTCTCAGGAGTAATTTACTTCTAGTTCAGCTGTTAAGAAAAAACGTGATATAAATTATAATTCTAGAATTTTATTCAGTTTTCATTTTCATTCTAATGGATCGATATTAATTTTCACCCCTCCCCTGGTTAAACTGTATATTTTATTTCATTTTTGTCAAGAGATAAGTTGATATTTCCAAATTTATTTCTTAATCAGTTCACATTAACTTTAGTTAAAAGCACATATAATTTGCAAATGCCTGTTTATGCAATTTTAATTTATGGGCTCATAGGACTGCATGGATCCTGAGAGGTCATTTAGCATATGATCAACAGGGATGCATATCTATGTCACTCCTAATATATATTTCTGTCCCTTTCCAATTTTGGAGATTGAAACTTTACAAAGCAATCTAATTCAGTGCTCCCCTATCTTTGCAAAAGATACATTTTTCTTAATATTTAATCTGCATCTTCCTTGCTGAAATGTAGATGTGTTATCCCTAGTTCTGTCTGCCACAGATGTGAAGAACAACTCTGTCTAGGAAAAAATATGTGTTTATGCATTGTATATATCATGAATATCATCTTGCAGTTGTGTCTTTTGTCTGTAGTCTTCTCTACTTTAGGCTAAGTAACGTAGGTCATTCAGTTTTTCCTGAGAGAACACACTAATAGACCTCTCATCATTCTTATTTTCCTCTTGCTTTGTTGCAACTGATAGGGACTTTCTTGAAGTATGGTGCCCAGAATTAGAGATTAGGTTGCAGTGCTGCCCAGTGAGAGAGGCTGTGGAGCGTCCATCCTTGGAGACAGTTAAAACACAACTGGACACAACCCTGAGCTGGCCCTACTTTGAGTAGGGGAGATGGACTAGATGATCTCCAGAGGTCCCTTGCCACTATTCTATGATTCTGTGAAAAATAACACCAAAGTCTAGGTTATAGCTACAGGACTGTCTTAGGAGAATTAGAAGAAACAAAATTCACTGTCTTTGAACAGAGAGTCTAGAGAATATTGTTTTCCTTATTTTTCTAAATCTAAGATTTGCACACATCTAAGTGTAAGAGTTAAAGTAAATGCTTATCAAATAGTTACTACATTAAACAGTATACAAAAACAATTAGCAAGCTCAAATATGTTTTCTACATGGTATGTATTTTTTATGTGAAGAAAGAAAATTAAGTTTGAATTTTGAAGCTTGCAGTTTTGTCAGATACCTGGCTGAATGAAGAAAAAGGCATGTTGGTTCCCAGTGCTATAACAAGACTAGACAGTTGTTCATCTTTCTGAGCATAAACCTTTTACTCACTTTTTAATAGGTACTCAGAACACATTTTTGTCTGTTGGTGTATGACCCATATCCATTTTTCCATCATAATAAATGACATAAAACACTCATTTATAAAGGAAAAGTAATCACTGACACACTAACTGCTCCCTTGAATGTGATTCTTCACATGAAATTATGCTTACTCCCATTTCATGAAAGATCATTATACATTTATTAAAATGCCCTGATAATATGCTGTGCTCAGAACAAAGCCACAATTATAGTTGTATATGTGGTCATGTGTGACTGTGAGTTGTTAGAGAGAAGCTTAGAGAAAGAGAAGCAAGAAATTTTTTTCCTAATACAGACCTTTAAGATTTCCAGTCCTCCAAACCAGGAACTAATCTCTTCACTTCCATCAGTGACTCATTCTGGATTCGCTATGTTTTTGTTTCAAATATAATTACCTTATTTGGGATGAAAAAAATAATATAGTCAGAATAAGATTTTCAAATAACCTTGAAAGATGTGATTTGACTGATTTTTAAAATAGGATCTTATTTTTCTATGATGATATATTACAGATATGGCGTGACTTGCATCTGATCACAGAAGAGAGTTTGGGATAGCTCAGCCTAAGAACAGCAGTAGAGCTGCAAGTAGCCAGGTTATTTTTTGTAAAACCTAGTTTTGCCATCATGTTTACTGTTTAGCTGTGAATCTCTAGAGTTATTCAAATCCAAAAAATATATACAAAATATTTTCTGATCTATTTATTTCCCCACTAATATTTAGATTGCGTGGTTATTTAGCTTTTTTTGTTGTTGTTGTTTTCTTTGTTTTTCTCCTCAAACATGCTTAACTTACAAGAATTTACTCACACTTAAATATTTTCAAAAGTTCTCTTCTATTGCCACTGTTGGAGGGAAATTATGGGGCCAGATGGACTGCAGGTCTGACCTGGCATTTCTTATGTTGCAGCTCTGTGCTACCCCTTTGGTAAAGCGTCCGTACATTCAGATCACCTCTTGTGTGCTCTTGCTTTTGTCAGTTTTGATGCCTGTAAATTTGTTGTCTGCTCTCATTTAAATCCAGCACTTTTTCCATAATAAAGCATGATTTTTTTTCCAAACCTATTTGCAGGTCTATCATATTCTCTTCATCTATATCTTTCACAAAATGGATGTCTGCAGAGCCATATAGCAAGATACACCTGGGTAGAAAGGAATTATACTGCCTTTTGCACGCTGCATTATTGAACAGAAAGACCTGTCAAGGCATATGGCTTGTCTCATAAACTGTAAGATCATGTGGTCCATTTTTTATGTGCTGGAGGAATACACATTTGTTTACTGCCATTGCTAGTGGTTTTATTAAAGCAAACAATGGAATATTTTGGAATTTATTGTATTTACCTGTGGGTGTTAATGTTACATTTTTATTTCACAGATTTACAGTTACATCTATACTTGATTTGAGTGAGTAAAATACAAAGGGATTTTTTTTTTTGCAAAATGCAAAACTATGTAATAGCTTGATTTCTGTATGCTTCAGTCAGTACCCCATATTGTCTTGTAAGGCATTTCATTTGCCAGTGGAACGTTGATATGTATTTTTACTTACCAGAGGTATTTCAAGAACTGAAAAACCTTCTGATTTTTCTGAAACAGATGTTTCAAAATGTGATTGAACTTATCATCCAGATAATTCAGATCAACTGCAAAGAAGAAAGCATAGCTCAGTTAAAGTAATCTTTCTGCCTGCTGAATGATAGTTGTATGATGAAAATAATAATTTTTAAAAATGTTCCCTTTAAATTTTATATCTTTCTGCCTTGGGCATTGGTTGCAGTATAAAGCAAGGTAATAGCTTGTTTTTGTCTTCTTTTATATGAATGCATACTTTATGTCATAGAATATTAAACTGGATTACATTTTCTTTTTTCTTTTGCAGAGCCATCCTCAATGTCAACAAAAGAAAATGCAATGATAGAAATGGGAAACTTCCTGCTTTTAGTTTCCCATTTTTTTTTAAAAGGCAACACTTATGAGAAACTTCATTTCCTGTTGATGGTCTGCTACTGAGCTGCTTGAAAACCAAATTCCTTAATTTCATTTTTTAGAGGGCACATCAAATCCAAGGCTTATGCTGAGGTATGGTATTAAACAGATTGATGTGCTGGAACTGCACTGCTAAGGACACTGAATTCCAAACTTAATATATGAAGCTCAGCTAAATTAGGAACCAGGAATGGATTAACTATATCTAGCTGTCAGTTTAGCTTCCTATGTATCTTAACAGCATTTTTTCTTTTTTTCCAATAGAGCACTCTTAGATTATACAATCCCTCTTACAAATCACCTTTTGAATTGGTGGTTGAAACCATTTTTTTCTTATTGCAGCTCAGTTTGTTTTAAGATGATTTGCAGTGGTTTGGCAGAAAGACCTCTTCCAATAAAGGTGAGATCAGTAAATCTATATGTATTAAAACTAGATGAGGCTTGTCATGAATATAATAACTGTCTATGACGTCAGTCTTTATTTTGTTGCCATCTGCACAGGGTTTCCAGAGCCCATTAATGATGCCATGGTCTTCCTCCAGTCCAGTTCTTGTTTCAGGGAAAACTGGGCCTCAGCAACTCTGGGTGATTTTCTTATAACTGATCTCTGTCTTTCCCCCTTTACTCCAAGGCAGAAAGTGCCTCTAGTGGCTCTTTTGGCTGTTTGCATGCTAGATTTTGGCATTAAAAATAATAATAATAATAAAGGCTCTCTTCTTTCTTTCCTTTATAGGAAAGCACTCCTAATTCTTTCAGTGCTTTGCTCTTCACCATTTTCAGACATCCTCAGACTTTCTCAGAAGAGGTTTTAACCAGGAATGCCATCAGGCCTATTCCGTCATAGAGTGAGGCTGTTACAGAACTCCCTTCAATAGTTTGAGTCACTGCACATTTTTCCCTAGAAAAGGTAAACACCAGATGCAGTGTTAGTGGCCCCACAGTACTCTTTTTCTGTGCAGCTGGAGGATCAGAGGAGCCTGATGGTCTCTCTGCCTGTGGGGCTAGTTTATGCTTTAGGGTCTCTCCTCCATTCCAGTCAACACTGGTGGTGACTGTGGTTGCTGGAAGTAGCTGTTACTCCTCCTAGTTTGGGTGCAAATACTGCCTTCACCCAGCCAAGAGTCAGAAACAGCTGGTTTGACTTACTGCACCATGAGCAGCTTGTCCTGGGAAGCTCCTTTCTTCCCATGTGGTTCTCCAGCACTGTCCTGCAATAAGTAGCAACAGTTCATCTCCTCTGGCAACAAATCTGCAATGATGAGGACGTCTGGGTGCTTGAGGTGGTCTCTGAGGCACTATAGCCATAGTGTAACAGCTGAGACAGGAAGCTAATGTCAGCTTACAGCACAACCAGAAAGAAACTAAATACTGGAATCTGTGTTCAGGGATCCTCTTATTGCTTGGGCCTCATCTGATGTGGCATCATCTAGAAACAATCCTTATCTTCATCTTGTGCACAAGACAAAGATGATGTTTTGGTGTATGAATGAGATTTGCTGTTCAGAAAGAGGGAAAGGATGGAAAGCAAGGCTTGGAGCGGTCATAACATGAGGGTAACTAGCAGATCTGAAAGCCTTTTGTGTCTAGTCCAGGTAAAACGAGGAGCACTGGGTTTATAAAAGGATTGACTAGAAGAAGGAATTCAGATGTCATTTTAAGTACCATTAAAAGGTAGGTACTTTTAAATGAGTATTTTGACTGATGTCAAAACAAATGTCAGTTAGGTTTGCTGATTATTTTTTTCTTCATCTTGCTGTGTACTACACAAAAACTTCTAATATACACTCTTTTCATTACTACTAGATTCCCTGTTGACTAATTAATTTCCTTTCTTCCTCGTAGTTTATCCTGTTTGATTAAAATAGAATTGATTTAAACAATTATATAGCTGCAGTACTTTATAGTTGCTTATGATTGACTGCAGTTTTCTTCTATACGTGTGCATTTTCTGTTGCTTTGCTTGGAGAAGTCTGTTTTTCATAACACCAGTATTTCTCAAGCTAAACAAATAATTGATGGTGTCTCCTTATTGGCTGGCACTATTAATTTGGGTGAACTCTCACAAATCAATATATCCCTCTTTTGTATTGCAAACATGCAGGTTGTTTTTTGGCTATTGATATGCTCCTACTCTCAGGGGTTTCAGTGCTCAGTATTTTCAAACTATTTGCCAATAATAAAGACAAAGCAGTACAGTACAATACTTCAGCTGATGCAGGGATATACCCAGATGTATATGAATGCGGAAAAACGTGGAAAAGTGTGATTCACTGTTAACCTGTCCCACAGTACTCAGGGAGTATAGTGGTAGGACAAGAAGTAACAGCTTTAAACTAAAAGAGGGTAGATTTAGATTAGATATAAGGAAGAAATTCTTTACTCTGAGGGTGGTGAG
>VXAA01000547.1:68261-86867 GCA_013399115.1 Anseranas semipalmata
AAAAAAAAAAGGAGTATTGCTCTTCTACAGAAGAGAGGGGGGATAATAGCATTAACTACCTCCTTTCAGTTTTTCTACCAGTTTCCTTTCATTCTTTGCATGGGACAGAGAGGAAGGAAGTATTGTTTGCAGATAGTCCAACTAAAGTTTTGGGTGAAACAGAGATCTTTCAATGGGGGCAGAAATCACTACATATTTTGGATTTGAGGACAAACTTTCTGTGGGGACATACCCCACAGAATTTACGCACTTTAGGGTAATTTAAAGAGCTTTAATATTGAACCTTCTGGGACTTTGACTTTCATGAGGAAGAGAGGAAGCTGAGATAAGAGACCATGAGAGATTTATTTTATTACTGTCATATCTTACTAAGAGCTTTGTCTGATCTTCTTCATAGTGCAGCCCAGAAATATTTGTACAGCTGAATCCTTTCCAGTAGGAGCTGGGTATACTGTGGATACTAACACTGATGTTAGAAGGATAGAACTTAAGTGAAAATGCTACTCAGCATTAAATATAACTAAAACAAAGAAGTCCTTCTGTATTCATTATCCTTTGTATCCAGTTACTTTTCCAAGTACTCTTCTAATTAATACCATATCTCCTCACTGTGGGCCCCTATGCTTGATGCCACATGCTGTAGTCTAAAACCTACAAAACTAGTTGAAATTCACTACCTACTTATTTAATCTAGATTTATTTGTTGTAGTAATTCTCATCATTCTCTGCATAGCTTTTCTGCTTTGATGAGTCACTTTGTTGCAGCTTTGAGAACAGCTGCAGTGATCAAAAATTGAAGAAGGGTACTAATTTTTTCGGTGCTTCCAGTTTATGAAATTTGCAGCTGACGCTGTAATTTTGTCAACTGGGAGAACTACACATCTGAAATATTTCTAAAAGGATCAGTACTCAAGCAGGTACAGCATGTGAAGCAACTGAACTGAAGTCATGTTTGGAAATTACATTTTAGTAGTTGTAAAAAGTCAAAGATTAAATGAAAACTTTTCTTTTCCAGGTGGTTGGCTATTGTTAGAGCACTACAACACCCTATAACTCTTTTTAGAAATGTGTGGTCCATAAATAGATCATATTCTGCTAATTTTGCAAAAAAAAAAAAAAAAGTTGTTTTCATCTAAAAATAATTATTCAGATAGAAAATATCTTTATACTTGCTTTTTAGTCTTGCAAGGGCATTCAAATAAATAGCTGAAAAGCATATGACTTTAAAACAGTATAAGTCTCTTTAGCTGTGGAGAAAAGGGATCTGATTTTTTTTTTTTTTAACAAATTGTCCTTTCTGATGTTATTTTTTCCACAGTACATTAGATACTGTTTCCTGTTATAATATCTCTTTACACCTAGCCTATAATATAGATGAAATTTGTTGCATTGGGTTGCTTTTTGTTTCTTTGCTGCCAGAGTTCTTCATGTGACTATTCTTCATCTACACCCACAAATGAACTTGACTGTGGATGAGATAAAAACACTGGGGCAAAGATGAAAAAATACTTTAAGGAACTCAGAAGGCAATCAGAATATTTTAAGTGTATAGCTAGTTACTTATAAATACAGACTTTTCTGTGATGCTTGACTGTCAAGTAGAACAGGCTGTTTTTCTTTTCTCAGCCTCTGAAGTAAGGACCAACTTTGCACATGCTTTACAGATGAAGAAAATGTGTGGTTTGCCCAGGGTCATACTGGAAATATGATCTTTTGAAGCATGATCACTGTGTCAAACTAAAGATCATGTTGTATTTGAAACACTTTAAAAAAGAGGACAATAATGTGAAAATACAAATATCTGAGTTATTAGCATGGGAAAATTTTGGCTCTGAAACAAGGTTTTCTGATCTGCATGCTTTTCCATGATTCAGAAATACTGTATACACAGAGAATATAACTTAGGAAGTTCTGTGGAGCAAATATTAAATGGCTTCAGTTTTGGGAAATGAAATACTGATGCTGTGATACATGGACTGGACAATCACAAGGACATGAACCTATGGGAACAAGTCCAGCGGAGAGCCACGAGGATAATCAGAGGGCTGGAACACCTCTCCTATAAAGGCAGGCTGAGGGAGTTGGGGTTGTTCAGCCTGGAGAACAGAAAGCTCCAGGGAGACCTTATATAAAGAGGTCCTGCAATTAAGGAAGTTTAGTTTAGGAACAGTCAGTGACTCTTGTGGGAGTGGAGCCAGAAAGCAATTCAAAGAGCAGTGGAGAAGAAGCAGCCTCAGAAGGGATGTGTCATGCTATACTATACTATAAGTATGTTAAAATTCATCAGAAAGTTCAGTCCAGCCTGTGTACCTAGCTGGTAGCACAGCAACAGGTTGGACCCTGTGGGTTAGAACATTTGCATATCATTGTATTGGGCTTATGTAGCAATGCTTTGGTAGTGAGGGGGGGGCCTCAGGGGTGGCCCCTGTGAGCAGAGCCCAGAAGCTGCCCCATGTCAGATCAGAGCCAGCTCCAGCCGGATCCAAAAGGGACCCGCTGCTGGCCAGAGCTGAGCCAAAGGGTGACACTGGCTGCGCCTCTGTGGCAGCATATTCAAGAAAGGAAAAAACTGATGTGCAATAGCGGCTGGGAGATAGGAGCGAGAAGATGTGAGAGAAACAGCCCTGCAGGCACCCAGGTCAGTGCAGAAGGAGGGCAGGAGGGGCTCCAGGCGCCGCAGCAGAAGTTCCCCTGCGGCCCGTGGAGAGGCCCATGGTGGAGCAGGCCGTCCCCCTGCAGCCCATGGGTACCACACGGAGCAGATCTCCACGCTGCAGCCATGGAGGAGCCCCCATGGAGCAGGTGGATGTGGCCTGAAGGAGGCTGCGGCCCATGGGAGCCCCCGCAGGAGCAGGCCCCGGGCCGGAGCTGCAGCCCGTGGAGAGGAGCCCACGCAGGAGCAGGAGGCCTGGCGGGAGCTGCCGCCCGTGGGGGAGCCATGTTGGAGCAGTTTGGTCCTGAGGGATGGACCCCGTGGTACGGACCCATATGGGAGCAGTTCCGGAAGAGCTGCAGCCTGTGGGAAGCCCACGCAGGATCAGTTTGGGAAGGACGGCATCCCGTGGGAGGGACCGCACGTGGAGCAGGGGCAGAGAGTGACCGTGAAGGAGCGGCGGAGACGCAGCGTTAGGGACTGACCGCAGCCCCCATTCCCCTTCCCCTGTGCTGCTCGGGGTGAGGAGGTAGGAGAGGGTGGATGGGGGAAGGTGGTTTTAGTTTGCTTTTAGTTCTCACTGCTCTAGACTGTTATCAATAGGCAATAAATTAGTCTTTTTTATGCTGAGTCTGCTTTGCCCATGATGGTGACTGGTGAGTGATCTCCCTGTCCTTATCTCAACCTATGACCTGTTTTTTCACTGTATTTTCTCCCTCTGTCCTTTTGAGGAGGGGGACTGAGAGAGTGGCATGGTGGTGCTGAGCTACCTACCAGTGTTAAACTACCACAATTATTTAAACAAATATTTATAATAATAATAATAATTTGAATAAGAATAAGAATAAAAGCTTATCCTTTTTAGATAAAGAGATTATTTATCCAGGATCCATGGAGAGTTGCTTTCAAGTATCCTCACAAAAACTGGTTATTAAAGAGTCAAGTAAAATTAACAATACTCTGGACATGATTCAAACTGTCATAGCTCCTAAACTCAGCTCCTTAGATTCTCATTTGGTGTAAGTTCATATAGCTGTCGATGTAGCTGTACTGTGCTAATTTACTGCAGCTGACGATCTGGCCTATGGAGCTTTACTTTTAATGAAAACAATAACGATTCTGGCAGCATCTAGAATTCTTTATTATTCCGTTTACGTAAGTTGCTTTCAATTAACCAGAGCAACTTGTCTTGGGGCAACAGAAGTGAACCTTAGACTCAGGGAAAACTTGTGATTTGCTCTGCAGTTCCCCTTCCTGTGATGGCACTGTGGTCTGCAGGCTGTGTTTTCATGGCATGCCTGTCTCTTGCTGTCTGTCTTTATTATGGTCACAGCAGCATATCCTGTTCATAGCTGCACACTCGATTACTTGTACAGACAAAACTAAGTAACAAAAAGGCCTGCTGTCACAGTGTAATTAATCCGCTGGAGTCCCATAGGCAATAAGCAACTGTACAAACAGCTGACTGATCTGACAATGCATGAATATATCTCGATTTGCAACACAATCAGTTGTCTGCTGGTATTTATATACTTAATTGTTAATTGTCCTTTGTCATATAGCAGAATACAACTCTTCTTAGCCCAGAATAACTTGGAAGCCACTGTTCATTGCCAGCATTTTTTTTTTCCCAGTGGATTGTCTATTTCTAGCCTATTGACAAACCTCCTCTTCTGTTTAAACATTACAGGGCAGTACCGCTGCTTCATAGGAACACAGAGTGAGTAATTTTGTATCAACTACCCTCATCAGTTTGATTTTCATTATCCTTTGTATATTACCTTCAGCAGATTTTTTTAAAGTATATTCTCTATGATGAATAATTAAATTGCAACATTCCACATTAAACACTTTGGACTGAAACAAGGTAAGTACTAAAAATATTATCAAAAGAAAGTAAACTTTCCATTTTCTTGATACAGATCTGACCTTTGGTTTATAATAACCACATACTGTGACAGATGACCTGAGCTGTAAACCTCACTCATAATAATGATGGATTTGTTTAGATTTCTTCTGTCATTAGGCAAGCTATGTAATGATAAACATACTGTTAATACAGAAGGCACATTTTTACATTGTTGAGAAAACATGATGTTTATTCCTCCTTTCAGTTAGCACTAACAAAAATAAATGGATGTTTTATGCCTATAGTCATGATTCATAAATGGGTAGTACTGTTACTCAAAACAGACTACTATTTTTCACAATTAAAATGCAATAATGTTTGCTGAATTTGGTAGAACTTTGTGTGAAAAGAAAAAGCTATACTTGAGGTCATAGGAGAGCTCTTTCTTCAGAAAAAAAATAAGATCACAGCAATGGTGTGTTCTTAATTGGTATAAGAAATTGTAAGAGTTTTAATCACAGTAGGACTCCTGAGTCCACTAAAGCCAGTCTACCAATGATATATATTTAAGGAGGACAAAAAAAAATCTTTAGAATATAACTTTAAGATGTATCTTTAGAAAGATCAAATCAGCAAGAACCTCTCTTGGAAGCAGAAATAAAAAGAGATAAATGAAGAACTGCTAAACTCTAAACTGAAATGCATTTCCTTAAAGGTAAGAAAATCAATAGCACAAAAGCAAAGGAAAATCAAAACATAATTAGTGTTCTGATGGTAAAGGTAGAAAGAAAGGTATGCATTACCAAAGTTAAATCATCATGTCAAGCTAGCCCATAGATAACTTGGTAAAACTGATTTTCTAGTCAGAAAAGGAGTGTTGAACTAGTCTTTCTGGGATCAGGGAAGTTTTGATACATAGCACAGCTTGAGGCAGCAACAACGGGAGTGCCTCTCAGCTCTTTCATATTGAATGTTTGCTTTTGTGACACAATATTGTACTGATGAAATACTGACATAAAATTGGAAGCTATTATAAAGGCAGAAGCCTGCAGAGCTTGCAAAATAAAGAAACAAACCAAACCAAACTACCTCCCCCTTCCCCCCAAAAAAACAACCAACCAACCAAACAACCAACCAACCAACCAACCAACCAACCACAACAACAACAAACAAAAACAAAAAAGAACCAACCAAACAAAAAAACTTTAAAAATGAGCAATAAAAAGGGGATGAATTTCAATAGCACAAAATGGCAGGTTAGACCCTTGATGATTCATAACAGAAAGCTTTATTTTAAGCTGGTTAACCATCAGCTGTACATGGCAAATGGGCAGAAAGGTGTTCTACCTGATCCATAGGCTGTTAAATCTGTCAAGGGGATTCAGTAATGAAAATGAAAAATTTGATTCTAAATTGAATCAAAAGAGATATCAAAGACTGGAAATGGTAGCACTGCTGTATAAGACCCTGGTAAAACCTTTCCTGTGCAAAATCCTGATCAGGCACATTCCATAAAGATAAACTGAAACTGGAACAGGCCAGAAGAAGGGCTACTAAAGTGGTTAGAAAGCCTCCCTTTTAATAGAAGAGCTTAGCTTGATTAGCCAAGCAAAGGAAAGTTAAGAATGGGTATGAATTTGTTTACAAATACCCCCAAAAGGGAAAAAAGCTATTTAAACTAGAGAATCATTTTGGCACAAGAAGAGATTGGATAAACTAGCTATGAATAAACTCAGGCTGAAAATTAGATTAATGTTGCTGACCAATGGAACATTCAGATTTTGGATCTGTTCACCCATTGAGAGTACTAGGGTGAAAAAATTTAGCTGTTTTTAAACTGGAACTTGATAAATTTATGGAAGAGATTATAAAATGTGGTATCTGTGATGGCAAGACTTGATGCCTGCTTTCAGCTATGGCTTTTATAGTCCTCTTTCCCACAGTTCTTAGAAATTTAATTCACACATCATCTTTTCAACACACAAAGAATCACCAGCAATTTTAAACATGGCAAATTTTCCTTCTGAAACTGTTTTTAAGTTTTAATGTATTAATTATGCTTTGTTTTAGAATGTCAATAGTCAGCGATATTCAGATCTGCAAAGAGACTTAGGTATAGCAAAGGATAATTTTAAAGTATACTGCTTGGGGTTTTTAACTTACAGACCTGACGCAGTTATCTAACTGATTACGCTTAAATACTGAGTTGTCTTCTACACTGTGGTGTTTAAAGCACTGCAGTGGCACAGAAGAGAGGACTGTGTCTGATTCCTGGGTGCACCTTTGAGGGTATTAACTGTTGACTTGCCAGTTCCTTTTAAAATACATGGACTAGAAATTGTGGTCATGAAAGAAGAATGCCTTGAGTTTTCTCTTTAATTTATACACCTGAAATTCTTTTGTCTCTTAGTGTGGTTGGAAGTCATCTCCTCCGACAACCTGCCCAAATCAAGGTCAGCTTCCAGGCTGCAGCATGGCCTTGGCCTTGGCTTGGGACTTTGTCCATTTGAGCTCTGAAAACATCTCTGAGGATGGAAAATCAACAGCCTCTCTGGTGGCTCTGCATAATAGGGAACCTGCCACATTGTTTCATGACTTTCTTAATGAATTTTTTTTTTTCTTGTATCTAATTGTCAGGGTGCCCCGTGGGCCAGGGACTCCCAGGGGCTGAGAGGAACAGGGCCTCCCTGGGGTCCATCAGGGCCTTACAGCCAGGGCCTGTCCCACCACCCCAGCCAGCGAGCAGGGTAGGACAGGCTGGAGCAGCCCCAGCCCCAGGCACTGAGCACTGTGGACAAGGACTGGCCAAGGCTGGGCTAGGATGTTGGCCTGCAGATAGGGGTCAGGAGCAGGTCCAGTGAGAGGAGGGGACCCAGAGTCAGACACAGCCCTGTGATGGCTGGGTAGGGCCACAGCAATGGGCTGAGGCCAGGCCGAGCCATCTTCCTGTGGATGGGGGTCATAATCTGGACCTGGTGGAGCACAATCACAGCTGCAACACAACTGCAAAGTAGCTTAGGTTGAAGCTGAATAGTGAAAGCCTCCTCTAAAAGCAACTCCCAACCAAAGGATGTGGAAGCCCTTGCTGAGACTTTTTAGCAGAGCTGTTTGAGGGCACACTGGACTTGGATTTGCTCTAGCTTTCCTCACAACAGCTCTTATCAGAGACCTGGCTTTGAACAACTCTAAACTTCAAGATGACGAAAAGAAGGCACATTTGGGCTCTGACATTAATGAGAGTTTCTCTTGCTGACACTAATGAGAGTTTCTCTTGCTGCAGCTTGTGTCCTTTGCATCTCGCTCATTCACTGCACACCTCCAAGAGGAGTTTAGCTCTGTGTTTTCTATAGCCACCCTTTACATAGTTGAAGACATCAGTTAGATATCCCCTTAGCCTCCTGTACCTTCAGCTGAACAAACTCAGCTCTCTCAGCATCTTCTCACATGTGATGTGCTCCAGACCCCTGTATATCTTGGTGGATCTCCACTGGAGGCTAGCTCCCATTTGTCAATGTCTTCTTGTGCTGGGGAGCCCCAAACTGAACACAGTACTCCAGATGTGGTCTCACAAGTGCTGAACAAAGGGGAATAATCACTCCCTTCAATCTGGTGGCCATGCTCTTAAAGTTTTTTACTATGTTAGCCTTCACTGCTGCAAGGATGCACTGCTGTCTTATGTTCAGTTTATTGCTCACAGACACTTTCAGGCCCTTCTCTGAAGAACTGCTTCCTACCGACTTGGATCCCATCTTTTTTCTTTTAGGATTAGCATATTCCTAGTGCAGGACTTTGCATTCATGTTACTGAACTTCATGTCCCTGTCAAGATCCTCCTCCAGCCTGTTGAGATCCCTGTGCAGCATGCTGATAAGATGTAAGAGCTTAAAGTTCTTACATTTCTGTACAGTTCTTCTTTTTTTTTTTTATTTTTATTTTTCCTATTTGATGGGGATGGAGAAGGTTTGCTTTATTTTGCTCAGGTTTAATTGATTCTGTGTAGAAAAGTTTACTATTAGCATCCCCAAGCTCCGATCAACAGAATCCAGACATTCTCTGCATCCTGAAATACAAATCCATGCCTTTGAAACTTCTCTACTCTCTACACTAGTGTTAGAAACACTACTGCATTGAGTTAAAAACAAACAAGCAAACTTGCAGATGAGTAACATTCAGAACTTTCATAAACCACTTACCATGAAGGTTTATAAGGGTCATAATTTTTGTCAAACGAGAAAAAACTTTTTTTTTTTTTAATTAAAAAGGCATAATTGCATTTCCCTCAATGAAAGAGAAAAAGCAATACTTGCTTGACTTATATGATCAGTAATTTTTGTTCAAGAAAATGTATTGATTTCGTAGAGAACTTTGGACCTTGTGCATGTTCTTCTTTAAAGAAATAGGGACATACTTTTCTAGGCAAATTTCATTCAATTCATTACAGCAAAATAGAATTTTAATCTGAAGCTTTTCCATTTTGATTGCTGACTTCACTGGGTGGTAGGTACATGCAGTGGTAAGTGGAAAGATGGCAAAAAAATTAATAAAAAAGGATATAAAGTGTTACTGTAAAAAAGAGAAAGCTTAAGAGGGTATGAGACCCATAAGTATGACTCAGGAGACTGGTGATAGACATTTGCTTAGAAATTTGTTTAGAAACCTTTCTCAGTAGATTAATTCCTGTACATCTTTTGACTTTTTTTTTTTNATTTTTTTTTTTTTTTTTTTTTTTTACCTGGCATTCATTTTATTTGGTTGGTTATGTTCTGTCAACCTGCTGTTTTGTACCTTGCTGTTTGTTAGTATATCACTTAAAACATTGCCTTAGTGGTTAAACATTTTTTCATGCTGTATATTTACTTTGTTTTCATTTCCACACTTCAGTATGTGACCATCAACAACAGTTTGTGCCACTGCTAAACTGAGTCACTTGTGTTGTTATTTATGTTTGTTATAAAGTGTTATTTACACAGCAAGCTGTAACCATGATTTACAGTGATCACATTAATTGACCACATTTCACTGTGCACCTCAGCTGCCAGTAATTTGGCCATAAATTTTACAGAATTTATTCTTGTTTTACAATGTGGGAGCCTGTTGGCCTTTTGTGAAACTACATGATCAATGGCATTCCACTAATTGGCTGGTAGCAATGCTAAAATGGTATAGCCATTGCTCTCCACTGTAAAGATAAAGAATGTGATTCCATCAATGTGCAAACTATATGAGGAATAGAAATCAAAGTTTCCTCTGGTGAAGCTGTGACCCACATATCCTTCAAGAAAGCATATGAGGCTGCAGCCTTCTGCACTACCAGTCTCTGGTAAATACATTAAATAAAGTAAAGATTCAACACACAAGCATTAAGTAAGTCCACTGAGTTGTGCATTATTCTGAAAGTTGCTGAACAGCAGAAGGTAAAGTAATCACTCAGTAGAGTCAAGATGAATAAAATAAAAGGCTATCTCATGTTACAATTGATTTCAATCTGCTGAAATATGCACTGCGCATTTTGATTAGCTGGGTTACGCAGTGTGTGCTTCTGCTAGGAGAGAGAAACCCAACACTTTATTGTACTTCTCTTGGCTGCCTATCCATTCATCAAAGCTTTCCTAATTTACATTCTATTTCCTTTGATGCAATCAATGTGAACAATAAAGGGTGTTACCTTGCATTTCTATGCTTTGATCTGATTTGGCATTTGTGATCAACATAGTCTAGCAGTGTTGCAGGATAGGAAACATTTTGCTACTGCCATCAATTACATTGTTCAGTGACCTTCCCTCTCCCTGCTGTACTTTGAAAATACATGTATATTTTTCAATGTGTCTTTCTTGCCTACACTGTTTTTTGTTTGTTTGTTTGTTTTACAAAACAACAGTGTGAAAATGAGAAATGGTAAACAACAGCCTTAATGCTTAAGATGAAGAAAGCAACGGCTACTTACCCACCATTATATTGATGTACAGTTGTTATTACAGTGAATATAAATAATAATAATAATACCTTTAATTCTCCATGATGTAGAGAACTAGATACATACCCTACAGCATTATGGTATGTATTATGAGTTCTTGGACTTGAAGTTTTTACTCCCCCAGAAAGATATAGCTTGATGATGTGATCTCAGTTCTTGAAAATATGGAGGAATTGTAATAAACCTTATAGCACATTATGAAATAACAATAGTGTTTCTTAGTTCTAGTGGCTGACAATGAGAAATTAATAATTACATGTCGGAACATTCATGCCTCAATGTGATAACCATTTATTGTATATCTTTGGATGCATTACTTCCCTGCTGTATACTTAAGTTCTTTCACCTGTAGAATGGGATAATAAGAATTATTTTTTCATTACTTGTAGATTGCCCACTAAAAAAGAAGTGTTGTGTTTATTATGTTAACTGATAGGGCAAAACAAATACGGATAATAATGAAAGTCATAGGTGACCTCTGCTCCATAAAAAAGTGAGAGTTAAAAAAAAGTGTTCAATTAAAGCACTATTCCCTTTCAAGCCATTAGAACAATCTAAATCTAGATATGGTACTACTGTCTTTATCATCAAACAGCCCAAAATACATTTTACAAATCTGGGATCAGTAGTAAGACTGATCCTCCAGGCTTCTCAGCCAAATTCCCTTTATAAGGCATTTCATCTTCCAAATTCTGAGTTTGCATGTGTACTCTTGCCTGCTGATACAAAACATGTTCTTACTATCTTCATATATGACCTATCCAAGAAACACCTACCTCTGAGGAGCTGGAAAGATCAAACAGTCCTGAAAAACATCTAAATCTGTAACATCTGTTAATCACATTTCAGCTTGCCTACACAAAGAACCAACGAGTAGCTAGCTGTCAGAAAGAAGGTCCTCATTCAGATGAAGGGTGGTAAGCAGAGCAGAGAGAAATGGAGGTCTAGGGAAAGAAGAATAAAAGAAAGAACTATTGCAAATGCTTATGCAAACTGGAATATCATGCCAGGAAGATGTCGTAATACACTTTTCTATATACTTTACACATTTGTTATCTGGAGAACAACCCCTAGAGAAGCATTTGTCTTATTTGTAAAGGATACCTTGGTGGTTCATGAGCACATGGGCATACTAATATGAATGATATTTCATTCATAGTTCATTCATTTCAAAGGACGTTTGCTTTTATCTTTAAAAGGGAATAAACAGGTGAAATTTAATAAAGTGCCTATTTTTATGTGTTAGCTAAAAAGACTTGAAAATCTAAGGGGAAAAGCTATCAGCTGTGATGGAGAGCAATGGGAAAAACATACATTTTGGTAATGGAGGTTATTTATTCTATTTATTATAGCAAGCACTTGCTTATAGCTGCTTTATTTAAGAACACAAACCAGTTTTCTTTGCCTCCTCCTGCTTTCTGTAATGCATCTGGAAATGAAACTTTCCATGTTCTTCTCCGAAAGCAGGTGGATATATCATGTCCTTCCTTTACCAATTAACATTTTGGTCTATATCTTGTCAACTAAGACTTTCACAAGCTCTCCATTTCATTATCTTCTTTTAGTTTCATTTCTCCCTTGCCCTCTTTCTGTTACTCCTTTTCCTGCTTCCATTAGGTATTTAAGCTTTTGTTTAAAATCCACCACACACAAACACAAAATAAATTCTAAAAACTAGTATTTCACTGATTGCTGTCACATTACTCATATTTTTAGCCTGCCTCTGGTTCTTATCATTTTGGGTGTGCATGTCTGGCTGCTGGCATGGGGCTGCAGGGCTCCTCTGTGGGGAGAGGCCAGGGCTGCCCCGTGCCAGACACAGCCAGTTCCAGCCGGCTCCAACGGCCCCACCACAGGGCATGGCTGGGCCCCGCAGCCAAGATGGTGGCACCTCATGAAAAGTGGGCTTAAGAAAGGGTAAAAATACTCCTGGCAGTGAGGAGTAAGGAAAAAAAAAACTATGAGAAACAACCTTGCAGATGCCAAGGTGAGAAAAGAAGGAGGAGAGGAGGTGTTGTATGCACTGGAGCAGCTTCACCCACAGCCCATGGAGTGGACCATGGTGGAACAGACATCCACACTGCAGCCCATGGAGGGGACCATGCTGGAGCAGGTGGATATGTCCTGAAGGAAACTGCAGCCATGGAGAGGACCTACAATGGAGCAAGGGAAAACTGTGAGGAAGAAGGAGTGGCAGAGAGGAGCTGTTATGGACTGACTGAAACTCCCATTTCCTATCCCCTATGTGTTTGTCATGATGGGGAGGTGGAGGAGTCAGGAATGAAGGCATGAAGTTGAGCCTGGGAAAAAACAGGGTTGGGTGGTGGGAAGAAGGTGTTTTAATTTTTGTCTTTGTTTCTTACTATCCAGATCCATTTTACTGGGAAATAAATTAAATGAAATTTCCCCCAGCTGAATCTGCTTTGCCCATGACAGTAATTGTTGACTGATCTCCCTGTCCTTATCTCAGCCCATGAGCTTTCTCATCTCCTGTGCTGTTGAGAAGGGGGAGTGAGACAGCATCAGGGTGGGTATCCAGCAGCCATCCAAGGTCAACCAACTACACTTAGCTTGATTCCTAACTCTTTCAGCCTATGTTTTGTGTAAATTGCAGGTAATTGATGTGGAAATTACTGAGTAATTCGTGTTTGTACCACATTTTCCTCAATGGGCTCAGTTTTGGAGAGGTGCTTATGATATACATGTGGTATTTTGTGGGGTTAAGGGACAGTATGGAGTCACAGTACTTATACAGAAATAAGGAGAAATAAATACTATTAAAGCCACAGTGAAGTCAGATGAAAAATATAGCTCGTTGGAGAATTCAGTCACTTCATATATGAAAGAATTAATCTGAATCACAATATTCCATCCAAAGGATAAACTTGAAATGGAGTGATGGCAAGAAAGACCTTGGAATGGTTGTGGACATTAAATTGTAGATGAACTCATTCAGTGCATCTCTGGGGAGAACGGCAAATGGGATTTTTTGGCTGCTTGCACTAAAGTGTGAAGTCATGCAGAAATGAAGTGTTAATCTCTGCGTAGCTCTTATAAGGTTGTGTCAGGAATTCTATGCTCCATTCCAGGCATCTCAACACTTGAAATATATGGACAACTCTGAGAGGTTTTCTAGGTAGATAGGTCAGAAAGAGAAGTACTAAAATGACTGCAAACGAGGTGGCATTGATTGAAAGAAAAGAAAAAGCAGTATAAGAGCTAAATAAACTACATACATAAAGCAGCCACAAAAGAAGTGACTTGCTATGATATTTAAAGAATGTAAACTCCATGGAAGAAAAAACAACTATCAAAGGAATTAAAAAAAAAAAAAAAGATATAATTCCAAATATTTAGATGACACTGATGTTGAAAATCCAGGAACAGAGAGACAACGACTGAGGTATATACCTGAAGTAAATAGCATGCTAGCAGTTGTGTATCAAGTGAGAAGGCTATATAGCTGCAAGCGTGAAAATCAAGCAGAACATACATTGTGAAGCAGGTATCTGAAACCTTGACACATGGACTCTAAATCAGTCATGAGTAAATTAGTTACTGCTGGGTTGCAGCCTCATCACTTTTAGGGTTTACATTCCATGTTCACTGTTTTGTTTTGTTCATAAATAGGAAAGTTTGATTTACCTTGGGTTATTTGTTTTGTCTTTACTTAAGCAAAATATGATACATCCATCTGTGATATAAAGAGAAAAAATAAATCCACTGTCAGGACAAATGCTGGACAATGACTCAACTCTTGGAATAACTCCAAATACAGCACTGTAAATTATATCTTTTCAAATTTGTACAGTAAGAATTATTGCTAGTCTCTGGATGATGGCAGAATTCCTGTGGTCAGTGATGACTTTCCACCAATATACAAGTGCTCCTTGTAACTTTTCCTTATCTATCTCATGTGCATAAAATCAGAGAACCAGGTGGCAGAATATTAATGTCTCAGAAAGAAGACCCGTATCCTTAATGAACAAGGCTAAAAAGTGAAATGCAGAGAAAACCTTCCAGCTGGAAATACTAACAGTGTTTCATCTCTGGATTGCTTTACAGCTTAAACTGAAACTCTTGTAGTTTGATGTACATTTGTAGACCTCACTCAAACCAAGTAACAGAGAACTTGAATCCAACAGTAGTACCAACCATCAGTGTGGCAGGAAAAGATGAGCTTCATTTGAAGATGGAAGACTAGCTCCTGATTCCTTACGCAAGCATCTCCCTCCTGTAATTTTTCTGTAGGAGTTAGAAAAAGTATCTTTTGTGCAGTAGCATTGCAAACGATGAACTAGAAGCATTTATGGTTTCATTACACTGGAAGTAGGCCACCTTCGGTATATTCATCAGTGTGCACGATATTTCTCTCCATGGCAGGTGAAACAATGATAAATAATGCACAAAGGAAGTTAATCTGTTTCCAGAGTATTTTAATAAATAAAATGTACAAAGCCATTCAGGCCTTGGGCTTCTTGCCAGAGCCTGATGTGAGAGAAATACCAACAGCACACAAAACACCTCTGAAAGCTGTTAAGCTGCTTGTTCCAATTTCAAATTTGTATTTATTTTTTCTTCTCACATGCTGTGATTGGATTTCATACAGTAATCACACTAATAATATAATAACTTTATAAGAAGTGGGAAAGAGGAATATCTCCAGCAAGGACAAGTATTGTTGTATCAATTTCTTGCTATTCCTCCCATTTTACTTTTATTTTATGCTTATGGTAGTGTAAAGAAAAAACACAGAAAAGCAGCCAGCAGTTGTGTCAAGTGCTCATGCTGGAATGAACTGCCCATGGAGAGGAAACTGAAACCACATGCATTAATAACTGTGAAAGCATGTTCTGCTGGCCAAGGAGGAGGTATTGAGAAGGGATACAGAATGTTTCCCTTCACCTGCATGACACTTTCTTGGGCCACTGCTTTCACCAGGCTTGTGTATTTCCTAGTCAATAGGTCTCTCATGTTACTTTGGGCACCTGGAGCAACCATTTTTCCTTTCACTTATTTAGCATCACCAGGGAAAGAACACATGCTTGCGCAAGGACTATATGCAATACATTTCTTTTGTATCTCCTCCAGTGTAAATTCATGCTCTCAACTTCAGTAGAAGAGATAGAATATTCCACCAGGCCAGCCCCCTCAGCTGGGATACTCTCTGTATAACTACATAAATACAAGCATGCGTTGCATTTCAAAATATTAATTGTAGTGTATTTTTCTATTGTTAAAGAGCTTTTCATAGACTCAAAACAAACAGTATCTTAGTCTGGAGACTAGTAATCTATGCAAGCAAATAGTAAACACAAGTTAACTTGCACCTATTTTCCATGTAAGAACGTTAAAGACTATGATATAATATTATATAGCATCATTGGTTCAGCCTTAGAACAATCTTACTACATTGTCAATTTCCAACACATAATTTATCAATTCTTTTAAGTGAATTTTCTGTAAAAAAAAGGCTACGGATAAATGGATCTGACATGATTTTAGTGTTACAGTTCAGGCTATCAGGAACAGAATGGTTACATTTATTTTAATTTAGTGAATTAGTAGCCCAAAATTATTTTGGGTTAGCTAATGAAGATAATTAAGAAAGAGCAATATTTATGAATTATTAGGAAAATTATTAGAAATTAATATATATATATATTTGTCTTAAAACTATGTCCATTGTTGGAAAAAACAAACAAACAAACAACAAACCTGCATGATATTTTGGCAAGTTCTAGAAATTGCTGTTTCCTCAAATATACTAAGTGGTAATGCTTACTTGTGCTCTCTGAATTGTGACTAAATACTAATGATGCTGTAGACATCATTACGGTCATGTATGCTTTGTACACATGGAAGAACTCATTATTAAGAATTGTAAAAGAATACACAGAAAGGGAATTTAATATATCCTCTGTGCCTTGTATTTTTAACTGAAAGTGGTAGCTTCTCTTTATGAAGCTGGCAGATCTGCTGCTGCTGCTCAATATGGATTGTAGAAATACCAAAATATGTTTAAATCAAAATGTGGTTTAGTGTGTCCAACAGTATTGTATTCTTTACTTTATAAGAATGTTATGAAATAGGCACAGTCAATTCACTATCTTTAATAGTTGCTCCTGGGGATAAATTTATATACGCATACTTCGTATATTTTTTTTGTCCCACAGGCTAGGGATTTCAAGAAACAGAAAAACATTGTTTCTACCAAAGAAAAAGTGTAGGTAAAAATATTAAGAAAAAGCATGATAGGAAATCCAAATTTCCATCATGACAGTGAGTATCTGGTTTATTAAAAGCAGCCCTCTCATTTTTTTTTAAAAGGATATAAATATGCCATCTGCACACTAACTCTCTTAAACATTGTTCAACACCTATTGGATCAACTATGTGAACAGTCCCAAATCAGGAACATAACCCTTTTCTCTTAGATGAATTTATTAGTTCCCTGGCTTTTGCATACAAAAAGGGAGACCAAAAACAGTGTGGCATTTTTTGTTTGTTTGGTTTGGTTTGTTAGTCATTGTTATATATTTTGTGAGTATTTCTCTCCTATTGTATGTTTTAGGATTGCTCTAACAACAGTTAAGGATTCTACAGCGATTGAAGAGAGTTCTTTCTGGATAACACATCAATTTCCATTGGAAAAAAGAAGAGGAGCAGTTCATTAAAGGTGAACATGACAGTGCTGGTGACTGGGTCCTGACGCCAAGCAGTAAGGGGTAGCATGAATTCAAGCATTTTCAGTTAGGCAACAGCTGCTGTAAAGCCAGTTTAAACATTCTTAAAATGCTTGCAAGTTTTTAAAAAATCTGTCCCTGAATGATAAAATTACCTGAAATATATCAAAAGAAAGTTGCTAGTGAAAAATACAGAAAACATTAAGCAGGAAAGGCCTACGTAGCTGTAATTCCAATAAATGTTGGAAGGATCTGAAATCATTCTCTGGTTCAGATAATGCTGTCATTCTTGTGATTTTTTTATAAAAATGTTAATTTTATATACCTTCTCCTTTTCTTCTCCAATCACCTCTCTCACTGTGTTTAGCCTCCTTCTTTGCTTTAATCTTTCTTTTCATGTTGTCTACTGCTTTCCCACTAATCTCTCAGAACTGAATGACTTACAAATGATGTCAGGTTCTCCAGGAGTCTTCTCTGTTCCATCGAACTGATTGTATACATCCCACATCAGTTTTCTTGCTGCTCTGTCCTTCTTTAAGGTTCAAACTTACATATTCTACAGGTTCTCATGGAAGGGACACTTCAGAAAATCCTGTACCTAAGCATTTGTCAAAGAGCATTTATAAGCATCAGATTAACTACATTTTTATGCATATGCTGAGATTTTTAAATGTTGATATTAGCAGCAGTTGAGGTCAGATCTGCATTCTTTTCTGAGAATTAGCAATGATTGTATTTTGGTTTCATATAAGGATTAGATTGTAGTTCAATCAGGTCTAATGGTAGTCAAACCTTTTCGAAGCTTGAAAGATGAGTGACATATGAGAAATCAGTATTTAGAAATAGAAAAGTCAAAATTACAGAATCACAGAATCACAGAATCATTTAGGTTGGAAAAGACCTCCAAGATCACCTAGTCCAACTTATGACCTAGCACTAACAATTCCTCCACTAAACCATATCGCTAAGCTCTACTTCTAAACGTCTCTTGAATACCTCCAGGGATGGTGACTCAACCACTTCCCTGGGCAGCCTATTCCAATGCCTAACAACCCTTTCAGTAAAGAAGTTTTTCCTAATATCCAACCTAAACCTCCCCTGGCGCAACTTCAGCCCATTACCCTTCATCCTATCACCTGGCGCATGGGAGAAGAGACCAATCCCCACCTCGCTACAGCCTCCTTTAAGGTACCTGTAGAGAGCAATGAGGTCGCCCCTGAGCCTCCTCTTCTCCAGACTAAACAACCCCAGCTCCCTCAGCCGCTCCTCATAAGACTTGTTCTCCAGACCCCTCACCAGCTTCATTGCCCTTCTCTGGACATGCTCCAGCACCTCAATGTCCTTCCTGTAGTGAGGGGCCCAAAACTGAACACAGGACTCGAGGTGCAGCCTCACCAGAGCCGAGTACAGGGGGACAATCACTTCCCTAGTCCTGCTGGCCACAC
>VXAA01000547.1:98441-122822 GCA_013399115.1 Anseranas semipalmata
GCTCTTCTCTGGGCTGAACAAACCAAGAGACTTCAGCCACTCCTCATATGACTTGCTCTGTAGGCCCTTCACCATCTTAGTAGCCCTCCTTTGGACTCTTTCCAACAGTTCCATATCTTTCTTATACTGTGGTGCCCAAAACTGCACACAGTACTCGAGGTGAGGCCGCACCAGTGCAGAGTAGAGCGGGACAATCACTTCCCTCGACCGGCTAACAATGTTCTTTTGCTTAAGGTATATCTTCAAATCGTTCTGTCATATGATTTTGCTGAAATAGGTCATTATGCCCAACAAAAATGCCCCCAAAATAAGAATATATAGTCACCTGCATTTTACAAATGGTAAAGTAAGCAAGGTAGTTTCACAACCTGAAATAAGGCTTTCTGCTTCACAAAGAAGTTCTGGTTTACTTTTAATGGTTTATGACCTTTGCAGTGGGATATTGTTGCTCTCTGCAAAAACATACACACCTCAGCATTTGCTGCTTCATGCCAGGCAGCACTGAAGTTAAGCATAAAGGAGGCAGCATGTCTGTATCAGCTTCCAAATCCATTTATCATATCTTGAGGTTGTTATATTTGTCTTTTTCTAGAGAGATGTTCAAAACTGAAACTACCATAGCCACCAAAGAACATGAAGGCTGGTACGGAGAGAACAGCAGAGACCTCAGCAGGCAGTGTTGAGGAACTTATTATCAAAAAAAAATGATTGTATCACGCTATATTTAATCTTGTCTAGCTCCTCAATCAGCTGTACGTACTCCATTCCAGACAGACCTTTACCTTCTCTGTTTGTAAAGCCCTCCAATGACAGTGGTGGCCCTGCCTGCTCTGCCTTTCTCTCCTGGTGCCCACAGGTCTGACTTCCTATTCCAAAGCACTGAATTTTTCTCCTAAAGGCTTCTCTGAATCTTTCCTACTGCAGTTTACTCCTCATATCCATTATGAACAGGGAAAAGACTATTTCTTCATCTGTAACAGTCTCCTTTGTACTTGAACAATATTATCCTTCCTCCCCTTTTTTTATGCTAAACAACACCACATCTTTTATATAAATTATATATAATGCTTTCCTCCCTCCTGTATTAGTGCATCCTGCCTGTGGAGGATCTCACTTGTTCCAAATCTTTTTCCTTAGTTTGCTTACAATACTGTCATGCTAACCAGTGTCAAAAGCCCTCCTAAAGCCAAGATGCATAACCATACTACTTCTTCCCTACCCACAAGATCTATTAGTCAGTGGTAGAAAGAAATGTGCTTTTCTTCACGTGATTTGCTCTGACAAATCTACATCAGCTGCTTGCTATCTTCCACTTGTTTATAAATAGGTTATCTGATTATATATTTTGGAGGTTTTTTTTTGAAGGTAGGATCTGTAATCCTTGAAGTATTCTCCTTTTGCATTCTGAAGTGGAAAACTGCACTTTTTGCTTTTTCTGTTCTTGTGATCCATCTGCTATCCTCCACAAATTCTCAAGAACAACTGCTGTCATTTCAGAGAGTACTTCAGCTACCTTTTCACTACCCTATCATGAAATTTACCCCAGCCAGTAAGTCAGCTTCATCTGGGACCCAACTTAAATGTCTCTATGCTAATGCACATAGCATGGGGAATAAACAAGAGGAGTCAGAGATGTATGCATGCCTACAGGTCTACGACCTCACTGGCATTGCGGAGACATGGTGGGATGGCTCCCATGACTGGAGTGTTGGAATGGAAGCATAAAGGCTCTTTAGGAACGACAGGCAGGGGAGACGAGGAGGGAGTGTTGCCCTCAATATCAATGAGCAGCTGGAGTGCATGGAGGTGTGCCTGGGGATGGATGAGGAGCTGACAGAGAGCTTATGGGTCAGGATTAAAGGGAGGGCAGGGATAGGTAACATTATAGTGGGAGTCTGCTACAGGCCACCTGATCAGGAAGACCAAGCAGATATAGACAAATAGAAGCAGCCTCACGTTAACAAGCCCTGGTCCTCATGGGTGACTACAACCATCCCAATATCTGTTGGAGGGACAGCACAGCAAGGCATAGGCAATCCAGGAGGTTCCTGAAATGCTTTGATGATAACTTCCTTCTCCATGTGACAGAGGAGCCAACAAGGAGAGGTGCTATGCTGGACCTCGTTCTCACCAACAAGGAGGGGCTGGTGGGGAATATGAAGCTCAAGGGCAGCCTTGGCTGCAGTGACCATGAAATGGTGCAGTTTAGGATCCTGAGGGCAGCGAGGAGGGAGCATAGCAAGCTCACAACCCTGGACTTTGGGAGGGCAGACTTTGGCCACTTCAGGGATCTGCTTGGTAGAGTACCATGGGACAAAGCACTGGAGGGAAAAGAGGCCCAAGAAAGCTGGTTAATATTCAATGATCATCTCCAGGCTCAGGAGCGATGGATCCCAACAAAGAGGAAGTTGGGGAAAAAATGCCAGGAGGCCTGCATGGATGAACAAGGAGCTCCTGGCCAAACTCAAGCAGAAGAAGGAGGCCTACAGAGGGTGGAAGCAAGGACAGATAGCCTGAGAAGAATACAGAGAAATCATCCGAGTAGCTAGGGATCAAGTTAGGAAAGCTAAAACCCTAACAGAATTAAATTTGGCCAGGGATGTTAAGGGCAACAAGAAAGGTTTCTATAGGTATGTTGGTGATAAAAGGAAGATTAGGGAAATTGTCATCCCTCTCTGGAAGGAAATGGGAGACCTGGTTACCCAGGATATGGAGAAGGCTGAGGTACTCAATGACTTTTTTGCCTCAATCTTCACTTGAAAGCCACATAGCCCAAGTCCCAGAAGGCAAAGGCAGGGACTGGGAGAATGAAGAACCTCCTACAGTAGGAGAAGATCAGGTTTGAGACCATCTAAGGAACCTAAAGGTGCACAAGTCCATGAGACCTGATGAGATCCATCTGCGGGTCCTGAGGGAACTGGCAGATGAAGTTGCTAAGCCACTGTCCATCATATTTGAGAAGTTGTAGCAGGCCGGTAAAGTTCCAACTGACTGGAAGAGGAGAAACATAACCTCCATTTTTAAAAAGGGAAAAAAGGAACACCTGCAGGCCAGTCAGTCTCACCTCTGTGCCTGGCAAGATCATGGAGCAGATCCTCCTGGAAACTATGCTAAGGCATATGGAAAATAAGGAGGTGATTGGTGACAGCCAACATGGCTTCACTAACGGCAGACTGTGCTTGACAAATCTGGTGGCCTTCTATGATGGGGTCACAGCATTGGTGGATAAGGGAGAGCAACTGACATCATCTACCTGGACTTGTGCAAAGCATTTGACACTGTCCCACATGATATCCTTGTCTCTAAACTGGGGAGACATGGATTTGAGGGATGGCCAACTTGGTGGGTAAGGAATTGGCTGGCTGGTCGCACTCAAAGAGTTGCGGTCAACAGCTCAATGTCCAAGTGGAGATCAGTGATGAGTGATGTTCCTCAGGGGTCAGTACTGGGACTGGCGCTGTTTAACATCTTTGATGGCAACATGGACAGTGGGATTGAGTGCACCCTCAGCAAGTTCACTGATGACACCAAGCTGCGTGGTGCAGTTGCCATGCTGGAGGGAAGGGATGCCATCCAGAGGGACCTGGACAGGCTTGAGAGGTAGGCTTGTGAGAACCTCATGAAGTTCAACAAGGCCAAGTGCAAGGTCCTGCATCTGGGCTGGGGCAATCCCAAGCATGAATATAGGCTGGACAGAGAACTGATTGAGAGCAGCTTTGAGGAGAAGGACTGGGGCTGTTGGTTGATTAACATGAGCCAGCAGTGTGAGCCTGCAGCCCAGAAAGCCAACTGTATCCTAGGCGGCATCAAAAGAGGCATGGTCAGCAGGTCGGGAAAGGTGATTCTCCCCCTCTCCTCTGTTCTCGTGAGACCCCACCTGGAGTTCTGCATTCAGCTCTGGGGCCCCCAGCACTGGAAGGACATGGACCTATTAGAGTGAGTCCAGAGGAGGCCACAAGGATGATCAGAGGGCTGGAACACCTCTTCTATGAGGACAGGCTGAGGAAGTTGGGGTTGTTCAGCCTGGAGAAGAAAAGGCTCCGGGGAGAGTTTATAGCACTCCTCCAGTACTTAAAGGGGGCCTATAGGAAAGCAGGAGAGGGACTATTTATCAGGGAGTGTAGTGATGGGACAAGGACTAATGGTTTTAAACTAAAAGAGGGGAGAGATTTAGATTAGATATAAGGAAGAACTTCTTTACTCTGTGGTGAGGCACTGGAACAGGCTGCCCAGAGAAGTTGTAGATGCCCCATTTCTGGAAGTGTTCAAGGCCAGGTTGGATGGGGCTTTGGGCAACCTGGTCTAGTGGAAGGTGTCCCTGCCCATGGTAGGGGGGTTGGAACTAGATGATCTTTAAGGTCCCTTCCAAACCATTCTACAATTGTGTGATTCTATAATTCTAAATTCATCAGACACAGCCAATCTGAAAACGTGAGTAAGCCTTAGCTGCCATTTTCATTTTCTTTCTGAAGACCTAGGCATTTATCATTTTTATTGACTGAAGTTGTTCTTTTCATTAATTAATGTCATTAATTGTACTCAGGTCATCTGCTTGTTATCAAGTATTCCCTCTTGTTGAGTAGTGACCATTTACTTACTTGGTTTTGTTTTACTATTATTACCATGAAATTGTTTCTTGATACTTTGGATGCCTCTTCCTAAATGGATCTCATTTCACACCTTTGTCAACTCACCTTCCAGTTGTTTCCTAGGAGATTGGTTGGATTGTTCTTCCACACAATCTTTGCATGCTCTCCCTATATTTTTGAATCAAAGAAGAGCACCAGATTTATCCAAAATGGTCACTTGCTATCTTCCTTCCCCCTCTTTTGGCTACTGTAGTTTACACGTGTGGCCTAAATGTAATTTCTCTGAGAAAATTTCAGTTCCCAATGATACTTTTTCTCACTTTGATGGGCTTCATGTGAGTTGCCTCTTAAGAATTTGATGAATTTATTGAGTAGTTTTCTTGAAATTTTCTTCAAGAATCATAACAGATTTTGATGTTCATTCCCCATCTGCCTTCCAGCTCTTCAAGCAACCCTCCCCTACTGATTAGAAGTAAATCTACAGGAAAACCTCCCCTATTTGTTTCTTCACCTTCTCTGTCAGTTTCTGTAGTACTGGAGACTAACGTCATTTGATCTGGAGTATATATTTGGATTATAAATACACATCTGTTAAATCAAACGGTAACTTGCAATGTTCCACTGCACTGCAATGTTATTGTTGATATTAATAAGGTGTGAGAATGGATCCTCTCAACTTTTCCTAAACAATTCCTCCAAAATCAGAGCATTCCAGGAAACATTTCCATTGAGCAGTTTTCATGTGGCTCCTCTGTTCTGGAGAACGAGAGAGTGAAGCCACCCTGTTTTATAGAAAAAGAGAATTACTCACAGAGATACTGGCAGTTTCATGCCACCTATTCTCTGTAAATGAAAACATTTACTGTTATAAATGCAGTTACCGAGTCACCACACTGAATGATAACTACATTTGGGATTGTACTCGATTAATTCTCAGAAGTTGCTTACTTGGATATTCTATTCTCCCTTTCATGAATACTGGAAATTCCTTCCTTTCATGATGTAGAAATATTAGATGCCTCCATGTCCAGAGATGGATCAAACTGCAGGATGTGTCAAAACAACTCTGGTCCCATTGTTTAATGCAACAATAATGCAGAATTTGCATAGAAGTTTACTGAGATTCATGCTTGCTGCACTAGAACTAGTTTTTTGCTCCCCAAATTTTGGTCTCTTCTATAAAAACAGTATGATGAAAAAGATCACAATAAACTGTATATTACAGATTTTCTGTTGCTTTTACTGTTTTATGGCTATTTTTTGACATATAAATGTTCTCCACCTAGCAACCTTGTTTCTTTATCTTTGTATGTAATTAATTGAACATCAAAAAACATCATCAATCAGAAATTCTCTCACTTTTAGTAAGGAAATAAAATAGCAAAACAATTTTATGGCCATAAAAATTGATCTCCCTCAGGGCTCTGCAGCTTTCTTTATAGACTCTATTTGCTGAGAGAAAAAAAGAAAGAAAGAAAAAATAAAAAGCCTTGTAGTCAGTCTGCAATATATACTGTATAACACATTTCCACAGTATTAAACATGTTTGGTATTTGTTCAAGCCACTTGTGCTGACTGGAGAATTTCGGTACTGATTATTTTTTGTGTAGAACACCAGAAGAATAAAAAATATCCTAATAGACATGCTGAGCCAACAGTCCTAATTCAGCAGAATATGTAGGTCAAAAATAGTAACTGGGGCTAGTATGAGGAATGCCATGTTCTCTAGCTTGTGTGTGCAATAAAATGAGACAATTAATAATATATCTGTTTTGACTCTCCAGATAAAATGGCTGAAATATAATTACAGCTGTGTTAACTGGGAGCAGCTATCAGCATGGTTCCAGAGGGAAACTCAGACTCAAATCTTTGGAAAAATAGTGAGCTATCACAGTCTTTCCGCTACCGTACCATTACTAGAGAAGCCCTTGATAACTATACTCATACTTACATTGAGCATATTTTTATACATACCTTAATGATAAAGGGCCTGAATGGTTAGAAATTAGTTATCAATAGCCCTGTTCCTCTCAGACTGTAAATTAGTCAAATGTGATTGAGAGGATAAACTAAGAAATATTTCAACTACATATGGTACTTGTGACAAGTTACACTTGTGATGATACTGAATACTAGGATTGGATTTCAAACATGAGAGTTTCAGGTTTTTAGAAAATGTTATTGACATTTTATTCTGAAGAAATTATGTTTCCTAATAAAAGCAAAAAAAAAAAAAAAAGTTGAATCTTAGGAGTTTTTGTTAATTCTGATATGATTTAGACAGAGTTTTGAGGCCTAAAAAAACCTACTCAATAATATGCATTTGTTAAACTCTGTGAATATCTGATTCTTGATCTTTGAAAAATGTTACTAGATGACCTTGACATGAGAAGTTGTACTGAGCTAGTGAAATGTTGCTGATATAAAGTCATTTCAACACAGGGCATGATCAAAATGTTATATAGAAAGAGTGGACTACTTCCAAGCTTTAAGAAACAGAAATTGTAGTAATGTAAGTTTAAGGTCACTTGCTCAGGAATTAATAAAAAAATTTACTGTAGCTTGGGCAAAGAAGATGAAAATGAGAAAGGAAGAAAAAGATCTACCATTCTGATTAGTTATAGGACATTCCTGAGCTTGAATATGATGCAAAACTAAGTTTAATAGATATCCATGAAGTACGGCCATATAGAAGATAATGGTTATCCCTGAGTGCAACACATCATGTGTTTCTAAAGGATCAAAGAAAAACAGCAAGTGTGTGCTGGTCATGAATAAATTAGGCTAGAAATTAGATGCAATTCCTATGTTTAAAAATATCAGGATCATCCTTCTAAATGACAGTAGGGGTAGAAAATTAACTGGTCTTCTGGATGGAATTGGAAAAGCTAATGACAATGAGAGAAAGCAACATCTGATGATGAATATATTTCCAGTACTATGTTATGTCAGTGCTCTGGTTTCCAAAGAATAAATTAATTTGAGAAAAAAATAAAAGTATGTTACAATGTTCCTCTTATTGTTGTTGTTGTCATATCATAATTTTATATTTTCTATTATTCCATTAAGAAATATCTTGGCAAAACTGTGAGATACAGCAGTCAAGCAAACAACTAGGCTTTATGTCTCCTGTTGTCCTTTATAAAGGAAAAATCTGTCTTTTTGCAGGTTGTGAATCTGTTATAGTATGAACCCTGTATTTTTAGAGTAACAAATAGGTGGCTGGTAGGTTGATGGCAATGAAAGTACTAACTAGTTTTCTTTTACACCTGATAGCAGTGCCCTCCTTGCAACGTCAAAAATCATGCCAGACTATAACCACTGTGCACTTTGTAGCCTTCAGGGGTATTCTTTATATTTATGGTGGATATCCAAGCTGGCTAGGTACCTCCATGCAGTGCATTCATGCCTGGCATATTTGACTTTGATTCAGTGACATTGTTTCTAGCATATTTAACTTGAATTGCCTCCTCATTTAGGCTGAGAAGTTTGAATGGTACAGCATTGTGTTTTGTGAAATTATTGGCCTGGATGTCGTTTATGATTTTTCCACTGTGTTCTATTTAAAGATACCCCTCAATATACTGTTTTCCATGAATACTTTCTGACTTTCAGAGGCTATCAATGTAAATTAGAAGTTTCTGTATGAAACTAGGCTATCTGCATTCTGACACATTTCTGAGGACTTATGCTACTTCTGAGTTGAAAGAAAAGTTAAACTATTAGCACTGAAAGTGGGAAAGTGAGAAATAGTTAATGGTAATAAGGTTGAATTAGTGACATTTGGCAGCCAGCTGCACGATGGCAGAAAAGGAGCAGGATAGGAAGGAGGGACTATGAAGGCATAGTAAAGACACCTGACATGTTTTCCTCTTGCCTTGTGCTTTAATTTGAAATGTTTTGAAATGGGAAAATTCTAATCTGCCTCTGAAAAGGAAATGGAATAAAAGAAAGCAGCTGTTTTGCTTTTATTTGTCCAGCACTTTGTTATTATGCAACAAAATATTGTTATTTTTGGTCTTGACCGGTATCCCAGCTTTTGACTTAAAACTATCAGGAATCTATAGAGACTATTTTGAACCCTGACATAAAGCTTTTGTTTAGTTAAAAAAAAAAAAAAATTGAAATGTGAATATATAGAGGAAGTCTTCTCATCATATTCCAGAGATGTGAAGATACAAAGTAAAAGAAGAGGTCAAGGGCATTTTAAAATTTTCTTGAATCTAAGGGCTATTTCCATTTATGTGTTTGGTTTTGGCAGAGTAATTTATGTATACCCTCATTTTACTGTCAGAGCAATAATTGCTGTGGATGTGTATTTAATCCTAAAGAATGGCTGTTTCTGGTTTTGCATGCATAAAGTCATAAATGATGACTGATTGTAATAATTTATTTTTGAATATTAACATTTACAATTCCATGTTCTTGCTGCTTTTTAAGCCTATTTTCAATACACAGAATGTTCAGTATATTTGTACATTCCATGACCTTGTTTCCTGAAGATTTGAGGAATGTAATTGCATTTCTTACCATGCATCTAAGTCCGAAAGGAACATCTTTGGCTATTTAAAACGTGAGTAAATAGTAATAAAACTGATGCAAAGGAAATGGACTTGCTTTGGAACAGCTTCACTATGTTATTTCTCTAGTCACTCTCTCATAGAGTCATTATGTTAAATCTATAAATGAGAATTAGAAAACTATCCATCATGGATGAGAGTTCAGTACCTGCAGTCAGTCAGTACCTGGCAGTAACAGTATACACTTCTGTTTCTCCCAGTCAGGAATTTTAGGGATATTCTTTTGAGACCAGACTACAGCCTGTTCCTCAAGACACTGGGTGTCTGTGCCCAGGTATGTGCAGTGGGGAGAGCAGTGGTGGCCTCTGTGAGGAGAGGACGAGGCTGCCCTGTGCCAGACACAGCCAGTTCCAGCCAGCTCCAACGGCCCCACCACAGGGCACGGCTGGGCCCCACAGCCAAGATGGCGGAGCCTCAGGGAAAGAGGGCTTAAGAAAAGGTAAAAAATGCTCCTGGCAGTGAGGAGTGAGGGAAAAAAGCTATGAGAAACTACCTTGCAGACACCAATGTGAGAAAAGAAGGAGGAGAGGATGCATTGGAGCAGCTTCACCCACAGCCCATGGAGTAGACCGTGGTGGAACAGACATCCACACTGCAGCCCATGGGGGACCCCATGCTGGAGCAGGTGGATGTGTCCTGAAGGAAACTGCAGCCTGTGGAGTGCCCAGGGGAAAAGTGTGGGGAGGAAGAAGCGGCAGAGAGGAGCTGTTAAAGACTATCGTTAGCTCATGAACCTGTAAGCTGCATGGTGGCTTGTGGGCTAGAGGAGTTGGGAGTGAAGGAGTGAAATCGAGCCTCAGAGAGGCAGGAGGAAAGGCATTGCTATAATATTTGCCTTTGTTTCTCACCACCAAAATCTATTTTAATTAGCAATAAATTATTTTTCCGAGTTGAGTCTGTTTTGTCCATGACGTTAATTGATAAGTGATCTCCCTGTCTTCACCGCAACCCATGAGTTAGCTTTCTTACCCGATTTCCCCCCTGGCCTGCTGAGGAGGGGAAGTGAGAGAGCAGCTGGGTGGCTGTCCCTCAGTGAAAGTTAACTCACCACAAAGAGTTTTTCATTTTCATTCAAAAAATTGTGCTTTGCCTGATTTTATAAGCCTCTAGATCATCTTTGAAGGCCTCACATTAAGAAAAGTTCTGAGTGGACTCACCTGAAATATTTTTATGCCTTGGGTCCTATTAAACATTTAAATACGTGGAAGGGGTGCTAACTGAGAAAATGAAAGGGGAAGAAGACCAGCAACAGAATAACCAGCAATTAGAAATGTTGCTACTTGCACAAGAAATTAATGTATCAGCTATCAGTTTGCAGAAAAAATGTAGGTTTTGCTAATGTTTCAGATTAAACTGTTCTATTTGAGGAAGCATTGCTATCTTTGAGGCTGACAAAAGACAAAGTGGATGATGTTTACAGTTTGTAGTTAGTCTTTCAAAAGCAGAAGATATTGCGGATACATAATTGATGGGTTGAATAACAGACTACAAAGCATTTCTTATCTCATTTAGGTGTTTAAATATGGCTCGGTATATGAGGATTATATATGTATATATATACATATATATATCTTTTATGCATAGCCTAGACTTTCATCTATGTATGTTTTTATATATATATATATATATATATATATATACATAAGTCTAGGCTATGCACATACTATAGCAACCAATATTTCTCTATTTAGATATGCACTGGCTATTTTACAGTTGCAGGGTGTCTTCTAGAATATTTCATCTTGTTCCCAGATTAACACAAATGCAAAAAAGTCAGTTTTGCATCATCACAAATAGTATTATTTAAGCAGCCTTAACAGAGAAGCCAGAGATTACAAAAGATCTTAGAGAAAATAACTCCCATATATCTGTCTGTGGTCATGAGGGGCTGGACTGAAGCCAAAAGTGGCCATTCATCACTTACATGAAATTGTACATTCCAGTATACAGAGTTGTTAATCTTTGACTTCCAATTAGGACTAAAATAGTTTTGGGAAAAAAAAAAAAAAAAAAACACAAAAGACTTTTTAGCTATTAGTATTAGACTGCTGTCTTCACTATTGGCTCATAGTTTTTTATTTCAATACCTGTTCATACATTATAGAAAGAGTTTTGTTCTTCACCAAAAAGTAAATCAGGCAATTAAAACGTATTGAAAAGATTTGTAATTTCATGGGAGGTACTACAGATGGTATCAGGGTAAATAATGATGCAAATGTGCTTCTGGACTTCTCTGACGCAGTTACTAAAAAGGGTAGAATTTTGCACCTGTTATTACATGCACATGGAAGCCTTTCTCTGAAAACCTACCTTTGCCTGTTTAAAAGAAATTGTTTATACACTCTGACAATGCTCTGCTCTTTGAGGGTCCATCAGTACATCATTTAAGCATGTGCTTAAAAACCACAGAAATAAACAATGATTTTCCCAAGTGTTTAGCTGTACTGAAACATAGTATTGCAGTGATGTGTAATAGATTGCCAGGAAATCAAATCTTAAAATCTTCAATGTTTCCTTTCCTCTCCTCTCCTCTCCTCTCCCTTCCTTTTTCAGGTCGAAACGCCACTAAATTCAACAGAAGCTGCAGTACTTTATACACTCCAGGATTAATTCCAAAATGAATGGAACCAATGCTCTGTGTATACACAGTTACAAAGGCTACTGCAATGGATTTTATTGTGACATTTCACCACTGTATTTGATATATGCCGCCTAATTTTTATAGGTCTATCTTAAGTTAACTCAATTTTATGACCAGGAAAATTGCTACCTATGTAACATTAAATTTGAAAAATATCTTGCATGAAATATGATCCATATACGTGGTACTTACCATAGTAAATATTAATCTTTTTGTTACAGGCTGTTTGTCACAGTGAAATGGAACTGGGAAGTTTATAGGTAAGGATGGTACAAATATTAAACACAAACAGTTCTTATGTTCTTTTCATTTAATACAAAAAACAAAACTGAGTTAAGGTAGTTTCTGCATTATTGTGAATATTTCTGATGCACTACCATGTGTTTTCTTTGCTCAAATAACATTTAGTAGTTAAGAAGAGTTCTTTTTACACAGGAATTCATCAAAAAAATTGGTATATATTGTCATACCCAAGGGCCATGTGGTCCAATACCTGACTTGTACAGTTACCACTACCAGAGCCTTCAAAAGAAGTGCAAGTTCATCAGCATAAGGAGAATTGGGTAAACTTGGACTAGATGCAGTTGAACCAGATGCAGTTGAACTAGATGATCTTTGAAGGATTTTTAAAGGTTTCCAAACCTGGTGGGCTTCTGGATTTGCAGGTTCCTCCTGTCCCAGTCTGATTGATGTGGCTGCTGCTGCTCCCATTTGCAGGTCTAACCAGTAACAAGCAGCTCCAAACATGTGGAGGCATGCACAACACTTACAGCCACCACACAAATCAGCACAGCCATGAGAGTAGTGCCTTTATTGGCAGCCACAGGAACACAAACAGCACTCACATAAAACATGAACAATGCAGATGGCCCCAACTCTGCAGATCAGGATGGGGTTTTGCTAACACCACACACACACACACACACACACACTCAGAGATTTGGCAAGCAGCTGGCTCTGGTCACTTGGTTTATCCCAGGCTGGCCCTCAGACACAAATAGCTTAAGTTACTGGCCCCTCAGTTGACTGGTGCCTGTGACCCATAGCCCCTTCTTGAACTGGTGGCACCAAGGCTCTCTTGCTACTTGCCACATGGTCTGGCTTGAAGTTAGCTATTAACTGCATGCCATGCATACATTACACACACACAAACACTGGTGAGCACACTCACACAGAAGATTAAAGTTTACTGAGAAGATGGCGCAGCAATCGTGCATGGGCTATGCTATGCAAGTATATTACCAGTTTGCTTACATGTGGTCAGCTCGTTTATCCCTGCTCCTCTCCATTTTCACACGTTCTTTTCCAAGTCACCAGCGTCCCTCCCTCTTTATGCCTTTGGTTCTTCTTTTAAACATCCCATAGCAAGCTTTATACAATCCCAGGAGACCTCTCAACTATCCCATGATAAATTTGATCTTTCCCCTGAGACTAAGGATAATCTTGTTTCCCTCTTCTTACCAGTTGGAAAGTTCAGGCTGAACTTTCTCAAGGCTTTGGGTGATTCCTTCAATGGCCCATCAGTCAGGGACCTAGAAGTCCTGGTATCTGACATTACCTCTCTTATCTCATGTGCCTTAGGGGTTATGTACCTGGGTGTTTAATTTATTCGTTCTCCTCTATCTCATCCCAGACTTTTATGTTAAATAGTCATTAACCAAATATCCTAAGAAATCAGATATTCCACTCCAGTGATCTTTCATAGAAAGTTTCCAGTTTATGTCTTGAAGCATAGAGTTTAGTAGTCTTTCTCAGTTTCCTCTTTAGCATTCTACAGCTGTTGGAAATGAGTCTTACAGTCTAATTACATGTTATGTGAGGAAGCCTTTTCTCCTACTGTTTTTTAATCCCTGATTTTTTGTTATGATTGTGCTGTCTTTCTAATTGTGGTATAAGACCAAAAGAACAGATATTTATCTTCTGTGACTGTTTCTTATTTGGCATGCATTCATCATATCTCTTTCTATGAATGTTCTTTGTAAAAAAAAATCTCGGTCTTTTCAATCTGTTTTCAAATGAGTGTCTTCCTTGATCTTGGTCATTCTTTCCACCCTTCTCTTCTGTCTATCTAGTATTTTTGAAGTACGTAACCAATAAAAAACATGGACCTTCTGGGAACAGGAAACAAGAGATGTAGGTACCCTTCACCTTCATTCCCAATTGTTTTATTTTGATATTGGCAACTCATTCCCTTCAGCTCTGCACAGATTATTTCTTGATCTTGCAAAGCCTGGCAGGAATTCGAATAATGCATAAAGGCTGGGATCTTGTGCATAATCTATCTTCCAGTGCAATGCAGTTGTGCCTGCAATGTTCCAGATGATGCCAAAGTATTAATTTATACAAAAGAACTTTGAAACTCTGTGCTATTCATCATCGTACTTCTTATGCAGCCTAATGTTGTGTTTGCCTTCAGACTGCAGTTGTAAATTAAGCAAATATCTCTCAATTACTGCAATGACTAATAGTTCCTTTCTTAAGACAGAGGTAAGCAAGCACCTTAAGGTTTTCTTCATGTATAAATTGCTTTGGACTTAATTATTCTGAATGTCATTTCCCCCTTCACTTCATTTGTTTAGTTCTCTCTAACATTTTACTTAATCCTCTGGTTTGGATTAACTCAATTTTGTAAACTTCAGATTTTGCTGTTACCTTGCTTGTCACCTATTAAATATAATAAACACTGTGGGATTGAAAATGAAAATGAATGACTTGCGGCCAACACATTAATACTCTGTTTATCTGTGCATATCAGATTTTAGGGAGCAAGTTTGCCTAATAGTGCAAATTTGTAACTGCATGAAATATGTGTAAAAGAATTGCAAAGCCTAATTCTCATTATTATAATGTCATTTGAATTCCTGAGTTGTAGAAACTAATCTACATAGTTTTTGTTACTAAACAAAGTTACTACATTTGGATGAACTGCTCTGGCCAAACACTTCACAGTTTTGCAGGCATCATTCTTGACTTCATTTAAAAGAAATCTGGATTTGCACAGTGGTTTAGGATATAATGTACATTTCCAAATGTCATGCCATGTCAGCTGACTGTAAATTAATAATCCCCGATCATCTGTCCTCATCCTCCTAACTATACTTCTACCCTTTTTCTATAGTAAATTCTTGCATAGTTATAGAACTATCTTTGATAAAATGACTTTGGAAGCTGCTCCTAATGTGAAATGTCCTGACACTGAACTTGTAGAGAATTGCAATAAATAGTCAAAGATATATATCAAATCCATCCTTTCAGTTGACTTCAGTAGGGACAAGACTTAACTACTCTTTGTAGAATGAAACTTTCCAGACTTTGTTTAAATTAAGCATCTAGTCCAGGCATGCTAATACACCTCTGCAATCAAATTCTGTCTTACAATAGATATTTAATACAGGTTCCTGACACATTTTCTGAATGCATTTTTTCTTCTCCTTTAATGAAAGAGAGAGAGGGCCTCTCTAACTTGCTTGGACTAGTTTTGACTGATGGAAGATGAGGTGAATCCTACTTTTATCACCCATTTGGGAGGATGCCATAATTATCTAACAATTAAATATGGTATTGAAATGTCTAACTTGAATTTAGAAAACAGCTCACACTATTTTTTCAGCAAAACACAAACAAACAAACATGTTTGTGAAAAAATATATGCGTTATTGAAGTTAAAAGCAGCTCAGCAATAAGTGACTAACTTCATCTTTCTGTTGATACTAAAGAGAAGTGACAGATGCTCTGCCATATATTCAATCTGTTTCAGTAAACTATCACAGGAAACAGATGAGTTTTTTGTTTGTTTGTTTTAAATTAAAAATAAAGAAGAAAAAATCCCTTTTTTCTCACACTTTCAAATCCTTCAAGCCACATCTTCAATTAACAACTGTTTTTTTTTTTTTTTTTCCTACTAATGCCTTATTTTAATGCTGAGCTTTCTATTATAGTTAAGTCTGCTACAGCAGAGGGTATCCATCTGCACAACTTTTGGAAAACAGCACCTTTTAACCATCACAAATGGAAAGAAGTCCATTACTGTTTCTTAGGCAACAGTTTTTAAACAATGTGTAAAATAGATAGATTTTAGCTCTTACATCCTCTACTGGCAGAGATATTAATCAAGTCTGTGAAAATACAAGGATACTCCTTCACAGGGCACTAACATTCAGAAACTACATAGCAGAGCTCACTGGTAAAATACAAGCAGGGTAATGCACATCTGTTCCTAATACTGTAATTACTGACCTTTTCTTTTGCTATAATGACAACAATTGATACATTTTGCAGCAAATCTCTTCAACCAAGGATCTGAGAATAAAGTAAAGAATCTTGAAAATCTCTTTATTTAATTTTTGTATGTGTAAAGTTACAATAATAATAATAATAACAACATGTTGATGGTATTTTCTCATTATAAAACCTTTCTCAACTTTCCATCTTTTAGCTGGAAGTTTCAGAGGCCAGAGCACTGCACAGACGGTAATAATGGCACAGGACTCTCAGGCTGTTAATAGATGTAGTTTTGTTACAGGACAGCTCTTTTGTTCTGTCTCTTCCTACTCAGTAATACAAGAAACAGGAAACTGAGTGTACTCTCCTTTTTTGCTTATCCCGCAGATCTGTCTGTTTAGCCTGGCTGTTGGGTTTTATGTTTGGACTCCAGAGCAGATCTGCCTTTCTCTGAAGCACTAACCATTTGACAATCCCAGAGACTGGATACTAGATTAGATGCATAATTTAATGCAATATTATAAACTTTATAAGCTTGGTTTGCATACAGATTTTACAACAGGACAGTGCTGCACATTTTATTGGGTGTACTGATATATATCAGTGTAAATCGGATACAAAATCACAGTGACTGGCCATACTGAGTAGATTGTATGGGGAAATTATACGAACAGTTCTTTTTTAAGGAAAAATGTTCTAAATTAGAGAGTTTCATCATTTCAATGAGAGTGAAATTCTTTGTACATCTCACTAACATATATAGGAATGTGAAAATATTCCTTTTGCTATCATAAAATCCCTTAAATTTGTTGGAATCTTACAGAAAAGAAGCTTAATGAAGACAGTGAAAATACAATTAAATATTAAATATAAAAGCATATTGTTGAGGAAAAAAAATCAATATCTAAATTCATTTAGTTGGACAAATAAAATGATTGTTATGGAATGAATAATATATAAGCACACACTCTTAGATATGCTTATCAAAAGGTATATAATGTACCCAGAATAAGATTTCAGTGCTTTTCACTGTCAAGGCAATAATCCGGATTTCAAATTAAGTTAAATTCTATAACAAGAGTAATAAGCAATAATGATCTTTCCTAAGTTGCCTTCAGCTCACTAGTGTGATTCAATTTGCCATACAATTACATGGTCTAAAGTGAATATAATGAACATGTTTAGAGAATGAAGAGTTTCAAAGTTATTCTTTCATACAGATTTACTTAGTGAGATGTTCATTAGTCAGTGTGTTGTCTTGCTCTGTTTAGATATATGTCTTCTTTGAAGGATTTTGTTCTACATTTCTACCAAGTTATACCAAGAAAAAGAAACCAGAAGAAAGAAATCAATGAAAAAAACCACATGAAAAACAAAACCTCATCTCTGCTGAAGCTAATAACTTCAGATTTCTCCGTAGTCATCACTTCATATGATTTCTAATATTTTGATGAGATGCATTTCTTAGAAAAAGAGCATATGCTTCTATATGTATTGTTGCTTTTACAGTTCATGAATAATAATAATTAAAAAATGCACAATCAAACAAACAAAAAAAACCACAAAACCCAGCCCTGGCACACTTTTCCTTGCTGACACGGTCTTTGTTTAGAGAAGAAATGGCAAAAGAGTAGTGGGATTTCATGTTTTACTCACTAGGCAAAGCTGTGTGGCTTATTAGACAAATTAGGAACATGTGGGCACTGGAGAGGTCCATAAAAAAATGGTTCAGATTACATTCGATATAAGTTGATACAAGTTTGTTGAAGAAAAGAATGTACATCAGTCTATGTTAGGTGAATATCTGGTCCACACCTTTAAAAGAAACTAGATCATTAGTCAGTTACTGTATTTCACAAATTGAGCATAACTGCGAAAAAAAACAGTACGGTATTATTGTCCTTTTCACTGTTGGCAGCAGACTTCACAGAGGAGCCTATTCCATCCTTAATTAGGACATTCCATTTTTTAATAAGCTTGCTAGAGGGCTGCTGATTTTTTCTGGCTTGTCTGTTGACCCATTATCATACACTTGAGATGCGGAAAAATATCCACACTGTTTTCAGTGGGATTTTAATTTGAGTAAACACTGCATGATTGGACCTCAGAGTACGGTAAAGATGAGTAAGCTCTGGTTCGATTTGGCTACTGTGAAAGCAAGTATCAAAAAGCAACTTACGTGCTTTTGCAAATCTGATTCAGGGCTTGCTGAGACCAAATGAAAGATTCTTAATGACTTTAATATATCCCTAGGAAACCTTACAGCTGAGAATAGGGTAGACATACAGTGTTGAGATTGAAATACCACACTTACATCTGGTGATGTTAAATCCCACATTTCATGACTGGAAATGTAGTTTTCCGTAGGACAGGGACTACGTCAGTGTATGCCTGTTTATAGTCTAGCAGAATGCAGGATACCAAGAGAGAAGCCCTGAATATTTCAAAAGAGAAATTGTGAAGGGGAAATGGAAGATTGGGTGTTGTTAATTATTTGTATTTGAAAATAAAACTACTTTTAAAATAGTCACAGGCCATCAGACTGCAGCTTTTTTAACAGCCACTGCAGCTTCAAACGGCCACATTTATGAATGAAAGCAGAATGACAAAGCTCTCAGGTTATGCTTCCTGCTCCATGCAAAGAAGTTTACTTCATAAGGCATTTTTTCATTGCTTGAACTTCTTGAGATTTGAAGTTGATAACACTGCCACATGCAAAAGCACCTAGACATTTGGATGAACTCCACCACTGTGTGAATAAAAATGTGGGTGCCTGTGTTAATACAGGAGTACACTGGACTAAGGTGATATAGTTCACAACAGGCCATTCTGATGGGGTGTTATTGTTATATGGGCTTAACAAGAGGCTTAGACATTTGCCAGAAATTCTATGAATATGAATTATTGCATGACAGGAAATAGTCCTAAAAATCTTTTTTAAGGTCAAATGCTCTTCCTGCACAGAGCAAAAGTAATTTTGGACCTGATCTGAATGGCACAGACTGGACTGGGATTAACTGCACCTTACAGAAAGTCCTGTGTTTTGTATTATCCAAATTAAAAAAATAACACTTTCAAAATATTGCTTTCATTAAAAAAAAAAAAAAAGAAGAAGAAGACACAAGGAAATCGTGTTATCCTTTTAATAACATATTTAGTCTGAATGTTTGTTCCTGTTATGGATTTTACAGAGCTTGAACAACAAGCACAAATCTGGGATTTTGAATTTGTATAAATGAGTCAGAATGTTTCCTGGAAACATTTGCACTTTCCTCTCACTAACATGATTATGTTAGATCATATAAATATAGCCTTTCCATCAGTCTCTATTGCTCAGCAGTAATAGGATAAGAAGTTTCAATAGCCAGCCTTTCTGATCATCGTTATTATTTGGTTACATACTGTTTTCTTCACTTCAGTGTCCATTTTTAAAAATACCCTTTCAATTTTTTTTTTAGAGAAGCAGGATTTTTAAATGTTTTTGACAAATATTTTCCTTTCAGTTTCATTGTGGAATAAATTTAAAGCTTTTGTATGGATTCACAGCATTTGTTTCACTAGAAGTATCTCAGATACTCAATCTGCTGAACGCTTCTTTGTGCACAGATTAAAGCTAAATATTAGAAACAATGTCTTCCTTGCATACAAGTGTTTTGACTTTGATTGGAGTTAATTGGCATTCATATTAGCTATTTAAAAAGTAGAAGTGCAGTTTCACAGGGCTGTCCAGGCTCCCTCCATATGCAGTTGGAAAGAAAGATGAACTTTGTAATTCAGCCCATTGTAATAAATACGGGGTGATCCACCCTCTGAGTTGCCCATCTTTTCAGTGAACAGTAGCAGGAGCCCAGATAAATAGCCTCATTGAGAAGCCTAGATTTTAGATGACTATAAGGTAACTGAGATGAATCCCACTATTAGGATGTCACATTCTCATGCTGTCTTTTGATCTCTTGCTTTTTAACGTCTGGGAATTGCATAGCCCCAGTGACATAATTCTTTACCTCTGTAAAAAGAGTTTTTCATTCTCTGCTTTTCCTGCTGTTTTGTATATTATCTGTTATTTGAAAATCTCCATCATCTTCCAGACTCCTGTATTAATTTGTAGTTTGTGATTTTAATTATAGTTCAAATCACTCCCTAGATATGCCTATGCATTTTGCCTACATTCTCATTTTCCTCTGTAACTCAATTTCTGCTGATGTTTTAGTTAACATAGTACATGTCATTGCTCTAATTCTGTTTATGCTAATAGATGAATTCTGCTCTCTTAACCTGCTATTTAGAATAGAATACAGTAAAGTTAATTATATTCTGTGTGTAATGTAATTCTGAACTCCATGGGATGGAAACAGCATTTGAATTCTCTAGAATATCATCTTTCCTATCTTATTACTTTTGAGATTTAAACAGATTTAGTTCAGGTGACCTAATGTTCAGAGTCTGTATAAATGAACTGTAGACATCATCTTCATATATGCTCAGATATGGCTTAGTTTTCAGTCACAAAAATGACAATGAGATCTTATGCCACTGGAGGTGTGAAAAAAATTCACAATACCTCCAAAAATCCATAAATATCTGAGAACCAATTTGGCACCATTACAGTCAGATAGTGGCTTTAAATTTGCTTTCATCATTTACTTCTCTTTTTTTTACATGATAAAGCAAACGTTGTCAGCTTAGAGGATGAGTGTAGACTCAATGCTCTTTTTTTTTTTTCTTGCTGCTCTGCTATGATACATTTTAGGAAGCTAATGGCAGAAAAAACGTACTTTTCAATGATAAATTTATTGCATTGACTCTGGGTAGTGCCTCATGACCCAGGCAAGATTACTCAAGGTTGAGTTTTAGATGCAGCTGCAGCATTTTTTTTTTTTTTTTGGAAATATTTCAAACAACATCTTTGCCACTTTTCCCATCTTATTAAAGATGATTGGGACTATGAAAAGTATTGGAAGACAGACTCTGCCATTAGAACTGTAATTCATTCTAGAATCAATAGCAAATTTGTTATAAAATCAGAGGCCACAGTTTGGCCATAGGTTTTTAAGAACAGTGTTTAGTCTTTTCTCAGAGACAGGCATTCTTTTGTTTTTATTGTGTTCTAGGCCTATGGGCTATATATAGTCTTCTTCAGAGTAGCTTTGCAATAAAAATGTTGGATCGCATGGCCCTTGTTACAATTTTAAGTGTTTCTGAAAACAATATTAAACTGCTTGGAAGAGGAAAGAATAAAGGAACAGGGATTCCACTGCAATAACAAAAATAATAACAACAAAACTGAGCATTTATTTCCTTCCTTGTACAGGATGGCATAGGTAGAGGTGAGTGAGATTGAATTTTTTTGATTGAAATACATGTGCTTCCTCATATTCACCTGATGGGCTATTAAATAAACCTTATTTGGGGTTATTGGAAATGTGATTTGCCTTATTGTCATGTGCTGCTTCTTTTCTTGCAATAAAATGAGAACTTTGATAGATCATATTGTTTTCTTTTCTAAGAAACAGTACATTATTGTATCTCTGGCTGTCCCACAGAGCTGTAAATTGTTTCCATTAGTTTTCCTGCTTTTTACTTTTGTTGTCTTGGCAACAAAACATAATTTGCTCTTACATGTGTATTATAGTCAAACTCTATAAGTTAAGGTTGCAAAATTTCTTTCAGTAATAAACTCCTATTTCCACCTGGGCATAACTTCCTGAAGTCTGACTTTAAACTAAAGATTTCCTGGCTGAATTTAATGGGAAATGCACTTTATCTTTAAAAGTTAATAGAAAATAATTTGCCACATTTGAATTATATACAATGGCACAAAAAATATTTCCTAAGGGAAAAGACAAGATGACAAAGATGTGATTCATCTCGCCTAATTTGAGCATCTAAAAATTACTCATATAGGTATAATAACTTGGGGGTCCCTCTCAGACACAGACACCTCCAGAGGACTATTCATTGCATTCCAAAATAGAGTTTCAAAATAAGGGAAAGCAGGAAGCTGAATTACCCTCTGGAGATGTCTATTTCTCTCCTTTAATTATATAAAGAGAACCTTGTGAGGTTACCTGAAATTCAGATGGTTAACTTTTAAATGACTAAACAGGGGCAGATAAATTCTACTCTTTGTAAGGGTGACTCAAATGCAGCCAATCCTAAAAAAACTTCCCCTATTGCATATGGCTAGTCCTAAACAAGGCTTTTCTGCTCCATGAATTTGATTTCCAGCAGTTTGGAAACTGCTCATTAATGGACAGATTCTCTGAAGCAAGAGAAAACAGAAGTCCTTGGCTATACACATTATAGGACTTCATACAAGTGCTTTACTCATAGAAGATTGAATGTCAACCATTCCATTTCAGCCCTTCTACCAAAATCATCTAATGATATCATAGTGCTTGCTAGATACTTTTTACATTTGATAATGACTAGTATAGAATATGATCCAGGAGGTCAAAAATACTCCATTGAATTCCAGAAAACAGAGTAGTCATTGAACTTTGAGCAGTCATTGACTCTATCCTTCTCTGTCAAATGGATCATAATACTGAAGACATTGTACTGATTACTTTTCAAACTGTTTGCTCTTCTTTTAATTGCTGTCTCTTCAGGATGTAAATTGTCTCCTGTCTGTTTCTGTACATCAGACTGAATGTTCTGGTCTTCTCCAAGACCTTTAATATGAATTTCAACTTTTTGTTTTTTACTTATTTTGAGACATTATCTTCCTAAATTTCTATTTAACATCATATGAGTTGGATTGCATAACATCTAGTGACATACATCCTACAATTCTTACTCGAGGCAAATTATACATTTCCTGTCTAGACGTGTTAGAATTTTTTTATTTTTAGCTTTGGGCAAATGCCAGCCATGGTCCAGGAGAAAAAGGTTCTGTTTGATTGCTTGGTTTTGTTTCATTCTTTGTAAAAAAAGTCTGAGATCATGAGCCTGTAAAGATAGCTTTTTGTCCTTTATATATTTTTTAAAAGAACACTACATTAGCTTTTATGTATAATACTCTTTGGACAGTCAGACATAAAAACTACCCTACTCTTGATGATCTTTTCTACCTTTTTCTTTTTTAGTTCAACTGGGGATTGCTTTCAAGGGCTACCCCTTTCAAGATTTCCACACAGCTTTCAAACCTCCCTAGGGGTTTACGTAGCTGCACAATGATGTTTCCTATTTTGTTCCCTTATCCTTTTCTAATAATTTCCAAAACGCAGCACATCTTCACAGAATCACAGAATGTTTGAGGTTGGAAGGCACCTCTGGAGGTCATCCAGTCCAACCCCCCTGCTCAAGCAGGGCCGCCTAGAGGCCCAGGACCATGTCCAGATGGCTTCTGAAGATCTCCACAGGGGGAGACTCCACAACCTCTCTGGGTAACCTGTGCCAGTGCTCAGTCACCCGCACAGCAAAGAAGTGCTGCCTGATGTTTAGACAGAACCTCTTGTGTTCCAGTTTGTAACAATTGTGATTGACTATTGCAGTTGTCCATTGTGTGCCTATTGCATTGTGTCCTTAATGCAATTAGTCATTGAGCACTGAGCTAAACCTTTATAAGGCTATCTATAGTGACTCCGAGCTCTCCTAGAGAGGTGGTTGATGCCCTATGCCTGTCAGTGTTCAAGAAGTATTTGAATAATGACCTTAATAATATGATTTAAATTTTGTTTAGCCCTAAGGGGGTCAGGCATTTGGACTCAATGATCTTTGTAGGTTGCTTCCGACTGAACTGTTCTAGTGGTAATAACAGCTAACTGAGAATCATAGAATCATAGAATCATAAAATGGTTTGTGTGGGAAGGGACCTTAAAGATCATCTAGTTCCAACCCCCACTTCCATGGACAGAAATACCTTCCACTAGATCAGGTTGTCCAAAGCCCCATCCAACCTGGCTTTCCAGGGATGGGGCATCCACAGCTTCTCTGGGCAGCCTGTTCCAGTGCCTCACCACCCTCAGAGTAAAAAATTCTTCCTAATGTCTAAGTCTACCCTCTTTTATTTGAAAACCATTGCCCCTTGTCCTATCACTATACTCCCTGATAAAGTCCCTCCCCATGTTTCCTGTAGGCCCCCTTTAAGCACTGGAAGGCTGCTATAAGGTCTCCCTGGAGCCTTCTTCTCTCTAGGCTGAGCAATCCCAACTCTCTCAATCTTTCTTCATTGGAGAGGTGCTCCAGCCCTCTGATCATGTTCGTGGCCCTCCTCTGGACCTGTTCTAACAGGTCAACATCCTTCTTATTTTGGGGGCCCCAGAGCTGAACACAGTGCTCCAGGCAGGGTCTCACAAGAGCTGATTAGAGGTCAGATTAGGAAGCCCCTCGACCTGCTGGCCATGCT
>VXAA01000548.1:0-46797 GCA_013399115.1 Anseranas semipalmata
TACCCATACTGCGTGCATTGGTAAGACCATGGAATTATTATACACCTCTCTGTAAATGTTAACAGTATCTTACCACTGCATTAATAATACTGGTATTTTATAAGTGACACCATATTTTGATATTGCAGCCATAGCATTTTATGTGTCACGATAAAACAATAAATAAATGACCATCCATATTGCAAAGTGGCATTAATAGTATCTCAGCCCTTCACTTGGAGTACCTAGCATTTGGAAGGTCATGACCTTGTATCAGGCTATTCAGCTCCTGAAAAACAACTGTTTCTCATTTGCGTGGAAATATTGGGTGGCAAAGAGCTGGTGTCCGCTGTAGAGTTTGACTTGGAAGGGTATGTGATTTTTTGTGCTGGAGTCCTACAACGAAGAGGTTGGTTTGGCTGAAGGAGTTGGTCCTGCTTGCTAACAGGCAGGCAGGGAGGAAGGTTCTGTTATGCATCTTCGCTGTCATTTCAGCCAGGTTAAATCCAGCCCTTGGAGAGCAGAAAGGGGCATGGCAAGGTACCTGAGCCTGGTCTAAGACAGGCTAGCTCCAGTACCAAAAGCAGGGAGCTGCACTGCTTTTGAGTTTGTTTTTTACATGGTTGTGCATTGTGCTTCTCACAAGCTACCACTGGTATATTGGTGTGCGGCTACGTTGTGCCCACCCGATGGACCCCAGGGGGTGTAACCTTGCAGGGCTGATGGCTTCTTTCATACCTAGTCATCACGATCATGTGTAATCTGCCACACTTCTTAGTTTCTTTGGCACAGGTTTTCAGATTGTCTGTGTCTTGTTTACCAGTGGTTGTGTACAGTCAGAGCTTGTTTGTGTCATGTTCTGTTTCTTGGCAGCACGGCGCCAGGCAGCTTGGCTCACACAGGGACTGCCTCAACCTGTTAAGCCACAGTGTCTGCCATGTATCACTTTCTAATCCACTTGGGATCTTTTTTTTAAAGATTTATACATCGGCCTCTTCCCCAAAGACAGAAGCAGTGATAAGAAACTGGAAAATGCCAATGAGAGGAAGGGATGAAAGCAATCTAAATAAGAGCTATCAGCTTGTAAATGTTACCCCGGTTAAACATGACACATCAGCATGTAACTAAACTACTTTTTGGAATTAGAATTAATTAGGGACAGAGCAAAGATGCTAAAGGATTCACAGGATTGCCAGTCTTTTCTGTGAACAGTTTTAAGCATGTGATTGACTCAAAAAAGAAGTTCAGGTTCAGCGAAGGCAGGCAGGCATAGGCACTGTCGATGCCAATGTACGAGCTTGCTACTCTAGGCCTCGAAAGCAGGGCAGAGGTGTTGTCCTGCCCTCAAAGCACCTTTTTATCTTTGCTGTCTGGAAAGGGAGCCTGCGTGACTCAGCTCAGGTGGAGAAATCTCCTTTGCCACTGTCTCTAGTTGGGTGAGACGATCCCTATTTTAGACATCTCTGCTTGCTCTGCCTCCTCCTAGGTCTTGATAGTCACTCTGTTGGGATGACATTGCAGGTAATTTTTTGCAAGGTTACTTAGCTGTGTTTAACACAAACTGCAGCAGTTGCCATTCTAAATAATTCACCTGCGTGGTCCTGCAGTATCTTTTAATGTCAGAGGGGAAATGTGTAAATACTGCCATCTGGTTAGGAAGGTTCCCTTGCTTGTAAAACCGGTCTCACAGAAGGACACAGTATGAGATACCAGGTAGGTAGCATTCATAGGCTTGCAAAATGTTAAATACCCCCTTCAGTCACGAGTGTCCTGGGGTCGTAGCAGGAGCATGCGATGGATGTCTTGTGTGTGTGCGCCCTTCCCCACTTACTGCAGCAGCCCAGGCAGGTGGTCGAGGATCTCTCAAGCCCATGGACTCATCCATGTCTTTCCACTGCACATTTGGTGTCCTGCAGTCTTCAGAGCAACGTTTTGTGGCTCACGCCAGCTGACCACTGGTCTGTAGCACTGCTGTGAAAAGAATGCAAAATACACACACACTCTGCTCGTGCAATCCAAATTTAGGCTCATTTCCATCTGGTTGCGAATGAAAACTGTCACAGCACCCCTACGCTAGATACCTGTCTTCAAAAGGCTGGGCAATCCCTGGATTCGAGTAAGTGAGATGATAGCTTGTAGGTACCAATCGGGGCTGGATCCCTGTGAGACACGGCAATTTGCAGGTATGCTGGGATGAACGCTCTGCATTGTAGAGTTTGCAGGCTAAATAGCACAAAGCAGCACAAGGTCCAGCACAGCTAGCAGGTGACGGAGATGGAAGTTGAATCCTGGTTTCATTATTTGACCAGGCTGTGCTATCTGCAGCTTCCCACAGCCAGTTGGAAGTTCCCCTCCTACAAGCAGTGTTTTCAGGGCTCAGCTACTGCTCCTGGCCCCCTGCCTGCACGAAATCTCTCTCCAAACACTGCAATACCTCATGAACCTGAGAAAAGCTTTACAGATGGCAAAAATGCAGCCACTCTGGGACAGGACATGAAGGCATGAACTGTTTTATCCATTTACACAGAAATAAAGCTCTCTCCTTCACTCCAGAGCCTCCATGGGACAAGCATGGTGCTGGCGGCAGAAAGGGCTGGAGCATCGGGAGGCCTTGGCTCAGCACCCTATTTGAAGATATCCTCATCAAAAGGAAAGTACTTCCTTGCTAGCAGTGCCTTGTGATACAAGATTTGGTTTTGTTGCTGTGCTTTCAGAATTTCAAAGTCTATTTGTGTAGGTGAGGGATAAAAGTATTGCTTTGGAGCTGAGAGCTGCTCGTGCACTGACAGATAGTTGTACTAGTTGCCACTGTGGCTGTGTGAGTAATGCACCTGTGTTGTATATGTAGGGAAACTCAATGTTCCCGTAGATCAAGATCCTCAGCTGCTGCAACCATCGCAGAACCTTCAGTTTCTGCAAGCTGATCTACCCTAGCTGGGAATTGGGCCTCGATAACTGCTGCATTTTGTTGGAAAAAAAAAAAAAAAGATACTTAGAGATATATTTTGAAATGCATAAATGCTCCCTTTGTACTAAAAGATAAAAAATCTTATTATGACGGCGATCCTGCAAACATCTGAGTTTAATCTGAAATAAACCAAATAATCCCACTGACCTTAATGGCACACAGTGACCTCAGCAGGATTGCTTGCATGCTTATGGATAGGAAGATCTGTAACACTGGGGCCTCCATGTGCCTAAAGTATACAGCAAGATACCTTGGGGCACAGAACCAGGTCAAAGTAAGCAAGATGTCTCCATTTTCTTATGGGAGATAAATTCTAAAACAGTATAAATAAAATGTACTTTTAACCACAGAGAGGAGGGAAAAAAAAATCACATTTGGAAAGAAAATACTAAGCAAACTAATTCTTTTCATTTCAAATCAAGTTCTCTCTTCAGCTGCCTGAAGATAAACACATCGAAGCATATTTCTTGCTGGGCTTTGTCAACAATTTGAAGCTGCTATTACTATTTGAAATATTTCATCCAAACAAATACCAATAGCTTTCCAAAGCTGTATACATTGATTTTAATAAAATACAAATAAGCTTCTAAAGTTATTCCTGTCTGTGCAATTGACCAGTTGTCATATTTCACAAAACATTTCATGAGGCCAATCCTCAAAAAGCATATAACTGTTTTTATGAAACGATTCCACAAGACCATTAAAACAATACCCAATTTCAGTCTATGACCAACACTGCTTCAAATATTTGCACTGAACCCTGCAAGCACTTTTACTTCTGCGAGGCTTTGCCAGGTGAAGCAGTCCAAGCTGAAATTAATGACCGAGAAGAGAATTGTGAATTAAGCATCACAACGTATTTCTTGTTCTCGTTTATTGGAACCAACTTCTTTGTGATTTTTCCATTTTACAAATTTCTCTTGGATGTGTAAAGGTCTTTGAGAAATATCCAGAACCCTTCTCTCAGGTTAGCACTCTAAGCTCAGAAATAGTATCTCCCACACACACCAGTGCAGTGGAACTGGGCATATAAATGTCAAAACAGAAACAAAACAACACTCAAGTATTTTTTACAAGATGCTCCAGCTATACATCACTGCTACATGGGCCAAGACAGTCATGCACCTGTTTGCCATACTCTGGCATCAGATGTAGAACCATGACCATATCCCCTGATGGCCCTTAAATGATCTTTTCTGCTTTTCATAAACTGGAAAGCTGATGATAGCGCTGACTTCTCACTGCAGCCAAATCCAGTGATACTCTGCATTGATCTAAGTGCTTTGTTTGTGGGGAGAGCTCATCCTTTGGCTAGCAAAATTTCCTTAGATCCTTTCAAAATATTCAACCTGTGGCTACTCTTTCTTCCGTGATACAACTTTCCCATCTGCCTTGCACTGAACCTTGACTAGTAATTTATTGGTACTGGCACTGCATGGGGCTGCAGTCTGTGCTTGCTCCCAGCACTCCTGCAGGCTCTATGCACCCAGTTAGTGAGTGCTGTTTCATCACATCTTGGCCCTGCTTTCTGGCGTCATGCTCACATTTGGCTCCATCCCAGGCTTACACAGCTCAAATGTTGTAGACCTGATCCACGTACAATAGATATGGAGGGTTTGAGGAGGTTTATCCATTAAAGATGCCACATAAATGGTTTTGCACTAATACCCATTGCAGTACATGGAAATATTAAGCTTAAAATAAACAACATCAGAATTGAACGTGGTTGAATCATCCGGGAGTAACACTTCCTGTCCTAACCCTAATCCTAAAATCTGCATCAAAACCTGAACTAAAAATAGGAATAACCTCACTTTTTTGAGTTCTTGATTCAAACTGCTCAGCGCCTCAGGCATTATTCAGTCTGGCATTAAATTTAGGAGTGTACTTCTGCAACTGAACGCATGTGGAAGTTCAGGAAACCAGCACCGATACAACAGCCCATGCCAAAGACACTGCGAAAGCCACTAGAGACGGGGTTATACAGATGTAGTGGAGCCGGGAAGGAAAATTGTTGATGGATGCTGTTGAGCAGTCCCAAGACAGACAGAATGATGAGGGGAACCTCCGAGCTTTCCAACCGTGTTGTTTTTGCAAAGTGTTTCTGCACATCTTCCTGCTGGCAGGCTCACTCCTCCGAACCTTAGAGCTCTCTAGATCTACACCATGGGTGAATTGGTCTCCTTGTCTCTGGATGAACACAGCTAAGGGGGCTGGATGCCTGGCAAACATTGAGCAACGCAGCTGTACTGACTTACATGGAGGTTGGAGGTGCTCGCTTGTGCAAACATTCATTCTCTATTAGCTAGCGCTTGGTGTATTTACTTCTTTCCAGCCCATAAAGTCAATAAAGCCAGTAAACTTCCCAGCAAAGTGCAGAAGCTCATGAAAGGGTGGTTTCCTGCACTTGTCCTCTCAGGGGCCACCATGGTGTCCAGAAACAGAGGCAGCCCTGTTGTAGATGTCTTTGCGCAGAAGGGTCAGCACGGTAACGCAAACCTGCCTTGACCTGCTCCCCTGTTTTATTCCTCTCCACGGGGTTCTTTTCTGGACTCGACTCCTACACCATTGCATAAAAGTCTCAGTTTTTTCTCCCACACCTCCCAGTATGAATCCTGGCCATTGGTACACCTCTGGGACAGCCGTGCTTCCTGCAGTGAAAGATGCTACGGGAAGCACTGTGCCACCACGAGGAACGGCGCCTGGAGGCAGCCCCTGTGTCTGCAGTTTAAAGGAAAAAAAAAAAAACAGCAAAATACTTTTGCCCTGACTTAAGAGGTTCATAATAGGGAAAGACTTACAAATGTCTCTAATTTGGGACACCCTGAAATAGGTATTTTCCCGTGCTGTGAAACGCAGCAGTGCACTGAAGATTTCAGACGGATCTCTAGGGCTTTGTGTGCTTTGAAAGGGGTTTCCTGGGGCTCTGGTGACCCCAAAACCCCAAGATCCAGCATGAGAAGCCACTGTTCAAATTGGTGATGGTGCCACAAGGACTGCATTTTATTTACACAGGAAAAGAACAGTTAAAGTTTTTTTTCTGTATAGCTGTATGAGGAATTATCTCTATTTTGAGCAGCAGCTCCCACATGCTTGTAGGTATGGCTGTTTGCTCTGTGCAGTAATGTCTCCCCTGGTATACAAAGCGTAGCACTACATAAATCCTTCCAGAAGGAGGGTTAGCATGTCCTGGCCAGGGCAGGCACCAGCAGCCAGCTCCAGCAGCCAGTTCTGCGGCTGTGAGGACTTCAGCTAGCTCAGCTCTTTAAGTCCTGCTTCATCGGCAGCAATTTAGCCTGCTGAGGGGTCTGACTAAACACCAACATTGTTAAAAGCAGATTAAAGACTTCAACATTCAGCTCGGTCATCCCGGTGTTGCTGCAATGTGTACAGCACAAGGCATGGATATAGTTTGTCAGTGAACACACAGCACTGGAAGAGACTGGGAAAAGTGTCAATGAAGAGCTGGCAGTAGGCGAGCACAAGCTACCGAGTGCCTAATTCCTTTTGCAGGAGCGTGGCCCCCTGCTTTAATGCCTGTGTAGTATCCAGGCCGCTGCTCCGAGGTGCAGATGCGCTGGGCAGGGGACAGTCTCCAGCGGCAGCGCTGAGCATCAGCTGGGGCGGCAGGGCCTCGCGCCCGGCCTGCAGGGCCTCGTGCCCAGGCCGCAGGGCCTCACGGCACTGGACACCGACACTGCGCTGCTGAAACTGCAGTTGGTGGTGCTCAGCCTGAAAGGTCTTGTCAGTGAGACATCGCACGTGACCGAGCACTGTCACAGGTTGCCCAGGGAGGTTGTGGAGTCTCCTCCTTGGCGATCTCCAAAAGCCACCTGGACATGGGCCTGGGCAGCCTGCTCTGGGTGGCCCTGCTTGAGCAGGGGTTGGACCAGGTGGCCTCCAGAGCTCCCTTCCCACCTCAGCCATTCTGCGGTTCTGTGATTCTGTGAATGCAAGCAAGACCATGGTCTCCAGGGCCTTTTTGATAATGAAAGCAGTGGAGAAGCCTCTCAACCAATTCTAAGCGGTGTGTTGGTGGATACACCCCCCCGTACCCTCCACACCTGCCCACTGAAGGAGATTCAGCAGCAGCTGAGGCTGCTCTCGTCCTAGTCTTTACCTGCAAACTCTCAGAAACTTGGGAAAGAAAAGGGGGATATTCGGCTTTTCACTGTACATACCTGAAAATGCAAAGTGCTTTTCTTTCGTCAAATCATTGATGAAAATGCGAGGGCTGATTTCAAGTGAAAAACAAACTTTTTAAAGCTACGTGTCTGCCAAAAGTTATATTTACTTAAAGCCCAAATTTTTGACAAACCCTTTCAGTCAGCCCTGTGTACTATTGTAGCTGCACTAACCAATTTTATGCCGAGTGGGCTGGGTGTTTGCAGTTTGTAAGATCCCTGTCATTTTGCAGAAACAATTAAATTTGTAGCTAGCTTGTTTTGCTAAACCCCCAGGAACTCAATACCACTGTTACAGCTGAAGAAGATTCAGCGTTTGGCTCCAAATAAGATGACAGAAATAGAAAGCTTGGGTTGGCGTATGCCGGAAACTGAGGGCAAATGATCACACCATGGGAGGAATTATAGGCAAGGGGTCCTCTTCCCTGGGTGAGAGTGGAAACGATCAGGATCAAGGAAGGTATAAGGAGCTGCAGTTGGTCTGAAGATCTCTTAGGTTTGCAGTGAGCTTTGAGGCTGACATGAATTAATTCATTTGTGTCGGCAGGTGCTGGTGGGGCACACAACCCCGTGAATTAGGACGGAGCAATGCAAAGCAGCAGCCGTGCAGCCCTGCAGGCTTCTCCGACGGCACTCATCAGATGGCGCTCACTGGTGACGACAGGCGAGACCTGCGGCCACCCCTCTCTCTTCCAAACCCAAACCTCGTGCGGAGGTGGTGAATCCATCAGCAGGAACCGTGGCCTCGTCTTCCAGGTCCATTCACCCACTCAGGACTTCCACTGTTGTCTCACGTGCTGCAGCCGGGGCTTGCGCTGTGCCCCAGAGGTCCATTGTAAGAACAAACCCTACAATATCACATTTCTGCAAGAGGCAGGGCAGCGGACAAGGAGCAGGTCCAGGACACGAGTCCCCCTGAGGCTGTGAGCACCTGGGGATGCTGTACCACATAAATAACTTTACAGGCGCAGGTGCACCATCGGTACGTTCTGTCCTCAGCACTGGGGTGCAGGACTTTAATTTGCAAACCCTTGCACTTTTTTTATTTACAAGTGCTTTTTACAAGCACAGAAGCGCAAGCAAGGCTGGGTGGTGCCTGGGCAAGGCTGGTGCTCACCCATCTGCATTAGACTGTGACAACCTCCAAAAACAAAGCACCATACAAAGGAAACCTGGCCCCATCCCTCCCTCCTTTGACTCACAATTTTCCGTGCAGGGCTTTCCCTTCCCAGAGCTCTACGCAGGCAGTGCAGGGGTGGGCAGCTGGGCTTTGGGCCCAATGAAGAAATAACATGGAAGCCAGCAGAGAAAAAAGAATAGTGGGGGGACTGATTTTGTTTCTGGCATCAAAAAATAAATAAAAGGATGCGTGTGTGTGCATACTGTGTGACTTAAACAAACTTAGTCTGAGTTAAGCTATTATCTACTTCAGAGGTGCTCACCATGAGGGCTGCGGGACCCGAGCAGATGGCCACAGCTACGGGCCCAAGGACCAAGCAGTCTCCACAACAGGTTGTAGTGACAAAAATCGGGGCTGGGTTAACTGAATGACAGAAATGAACCCCCCAGCGTAATGCAGCAATGCAAGCCACGGCAGGAAAAGCAAAACTGTGGAAGAGGTCTTGCAAAAGCAGAATGAGAAAAGGCAGCTGCTGCTGCCACAGGGGTGCCGCCGGAGGAGGAGGTGCCCGCCGGGCTGAGTCCTGCAGGGCTTCGCCCCCAGAGCCTCCTCTTACTGCCCGCATTGCTGCACCAGCGATGGGAGCAGCAGCTCGCTCTGCCTGCCACGCTGCTGCCCGGTCTGGGGAAGGCGTTTTCTTTCTGTCCCTCTCCTTGATAGCACGCGTGGCTCTGGAAATCCCAGCATTCAGCATCCCTTGCCCCACCCTGGTCCTCTGCAACCAAAGTGGAGACTCGTTTATAGACCGGGGAGCAAACCATCTCCCCAGCCTAAATTTCCTCTGTGGTGTAATTCAATGGGCATAAACTGAATAAACCACAGTGCTTACATTTAGGTGCCCTCTTTATATGAGCCGGGGGGACAGGTTGGGACGGCAGCATCTTTTCCCTGAACCAGCACCACTGGAAAGAGTACATGAGCTCTCTGTCAGGGACAGGGCAGCAGGATGTGGCGGGATGCGCTGGGATGCAGCGGGATGCAGCGGGATGCATTGGGATGCAGAGCTCTCCTGGCTGCTGCTGAGACGATGCCGCTCAGTCTGGGAAAGCTCAGCCCTTGGCTTTCCTCTCACTCCACAGGCTACGTTCACTGGGGTCACTCTGCAGTTTTCTTCCACAAATCACCAAAAAATTGTATGAGTTTGTTTATTAAACTGCCAGCACTTTAATTTGTTTGGCCTTGAGTGCACTAATTAACTCAGGAACACAGCCCATCCGTCCAGGAACAAGCCAGCTGCCTTTTTATTTATTCGCGTCCTCAGTAGAAGACCAACAAGTTTTTACAGTGATTGTTTCCTTAAAAAATATCAAACAAGCAATTAAGGCAAAATCAAGTACATTCTCACTCACATAATTTGATTCCTGACAGCTGTATTGATTTAGGAAGGCACTAGCTGATTTCTGTGCTTTTGTTTGTTGTTATTTTCTAGCTGAGGTATTTCTGGAGTTAGCACTCATAACACATATAGTATGTACAGCAAGAATCCAGCAAAGCGCTGTGCGTGACTGTAAGGCAGCTGACCCTAAATCCCGCTTTTAAGCTTGGCCACTCTGCTTTTTCCTTTTTTCATTTTATTTGTCACAGCAGAAGCTGCACCCCCTGAGCTGTGCTCCAGAGGGAAATGCCCATCCCCGCGCACTGCTCTGCACCTCCAGGGAAACATTCTGTAAAATCTGGGGTCCTGCCATCACCCTGTTGGGCCCCTCGCACCCGCCTCGGCACCGCCACTATTTGGGGGTGCCATGGCAGCGTGGCAGAGGCTGGTGCCGCCTGGCAGCAAGTAGGAAGCAGCAGCGGGCCTGGCAGGAAGGCTTTCCGCCTCCCCATGCCACTCGCGGCAGCTCCAGCCGCCGACCCGCAGNGAGCCAGAGTGCTGCAGCACCTGATGCCTGGGCTTGTGCCATTTCCTCCAGCCACGGCGAAAAGAGGATCCTTTGTGCCAAGAAAAATCCTTTAATTAGTTCCCGCGCTTACAGGAAGCCCTGGAAACCCTGCCTCGGGTATTTCGATCACAAATACGTCATGCGACTGGGGAAATCTGTGGGAAACACTGCTTTTTCCCTTTGTTTTTGTTTTTTTTTCTTTCTTTCTTTCTTTTTTTAACGGCTGATGCAATGCAGCCCGCATGGAGTGGGAGGCGGGATGCTGGGGCGGGATGCCTGGGGGAGCAGGATGTGGCCAGGGGCAGAGCAGCCCTGCAGAAGGGTTTGTTTGTCCTGCCTGCAAAGCGAACGAGCGCCTGCTGTAGAGGAGCAGCCGACTGCGGCGCTGTGCAGCACCCGCCCCATGTAGAGCGTGCACGTCCAGGTTTAATCCATCTTCATCTGCCTTTTCTTCTTTTTTTTCCTTTTGCTTTAGATTGTACACAAACATGAAAACAGATTAAATAACATGCCTTTCAGGGCATACATTTCATAATACCATGGAGAGCATAAGCTTTTAAAGCAATTCTCTCCACTAAAATTAAAACAAACTGCTCTGAATAGCATTTTTTAGGCTCAGCGGAGGCCGGTGAATGCTGATTTCCATGCTGCTCCTGTGCACCCTGTTAACAGGCATTGTGAAGCATATGCAATTTCCTCAAAAAAAAAGCACAGTTGGGAAGTCATTGCCCATTCTTCAGATGTCACAAAGTGTGCGCTCGCACCACGACGACAACGAAATTGTGATGTGTGAGCCTCTGAGTGCACGGAAAACCCACTGACAGGGTTCCCGGGGGAATCACCCCGCTCCCAGCAGCTGCCCCTTGGCCCGGGGAGCTGCATGTCCATAGTGGGGCTGGTTTCCACCCCTGCAGAGGCATCCCTACGAGCAGGCACACCAAGGCCACGATCAGACAAGAACATGCAGAGGGCCTGGAGCCTCAGGGAGCAGGTGGGACTTCAGCAGTTGGAAGTGGCTTGGTTTTTTTAAAAAAAATACCCGAGTGTTCCTACTAGATTTTTGCAAACCCTGCACATCTATCAGAATTACCCTTTGCAGGAAAAAAAAAAATCTTAAAAGTTTCACAGTTTTAAAGCAGTGTTAAACTCTTCCTTCCGTTTTCTTCTTTCTAGAAAATTGGTATTGTGATACCATAAATTTAAATGTAAGTATCCCAAGGATAGAAGAAAATCATAATTAATCAATGCCTCTTTCAAAAACAGCTGCTTTTAGGGCTCAATAATATCTTGACTTTATAATAAAGCGCCTTGAGGCTTACTGGGACTTGAAGCAAATGCTGTGCCCCACTCCCATTGCCTCCTGTCCCTGGGCCAGCCAACACCACGGAGAGGCTGACGGGCTCGCAGAGGAGCCCAGGACCCTTTGCATTCGCATTTCCCTGCTCGCTCTCAGTGAGCAAACAAAGCCCAGTGTGAAGCCCTAGGCAGAGCAATTTTCATTACAGCTCTCTTCCAGCAGAGACCCCATGTGATTTCAAAGAGCAATATTGATCTGGGTATATTTTGATAACAAAAGTACGCATTATGTTTGCCCAACTAAAGCACTTTCAAAAACAGGCACTTTTCAAAATCAGAAAAATTGTGTTTTGACTGCACGGATAGACCCACATATTCCACATTTAACTACAGTATTTTTGCCCAGGAGTCATTTTGTTCTATAGCAATCTTTTAACACTGTTAGCAACATTTAACTCTGCATGGAGCATAATCGTAACAGTCACATATTTGTCTGATGGAGCTGGTAAACTGGAAGCAACACGTGCACAAAAGAAAGGAGAAGAAAGGGGCTGAGCCCAGAGAAGCATGCAGGCAACCAGCTGCGGTCTGAAACCACAGGCTTCTGCTGGCAGAAGGTAAAAAGCAGGACACTGGATTTCAGTAACAAGCTCTTGCAGGGACAAAAAGGCGGCTAAAAGATTTTTGACACCATAGGGAGCAGCCAGGCCTCCCCAGTTTGGTTTGCAGACCAAGCTCTGTTTGATAGATGTCAGTGCACTGCTGCTTTCCTTGTGCCATCATCTTCAAGGAGGACAAGAAGAGAGACGAGGACGCAGCCCGCCGGTGCGGCACGGGTGCTTCTCGGGACAGGAGGGTGCTTCTCAGCCCTGCAGCTCCCTGCAAGCGCCCAGCCACACCAGCTTTCCATGGCACGAGGCTTTCCCAAAGAGCCAGGAGCAATCCAGCTCCCCAGCTCGAAGCCGCAGCTTGGTCCCTGAGCCCACAGCATCTCCCCGTAGGAAGCTCATCGCCTCCCGAGGGAGCACAGCGGTCGGGGCTGCTGCGGGACCAAGCTCGCTGTTGCAGGGCTCCCCGCCGGGAGAGGAAGCCCAGCCGCTCTCTGCTGATGCTACAGTGTGCGCCGTATTCTGCCAGCCGGCAGAGCGTGGGCAGGGTGTTGGTCCTTGGGAAAAGGCCACCTCCAGGGACGTGTTTTTCTAATATCTATTAGTACCTAATGCACTCAGCCTGCTCACAGGAACGTGGCAGAGCCGAAGAGGGGCTGACAGAGCTTCCCCAGGGGAAAGTCACCTACTTGGACCCAGCCTTACAGGCAGACAGTGATATTTATTCACTCCGCTACAAGCCAAGAATAAGCTGGCTGGCGTGGCTCCAAGCTGACCTGCTGCGCTGCCACAGAAAATGCATCAGATCAAACCAGTGCTCGTGCCTCTGCTCTCGACCATTAGAGGGAATTAGTATTTCTCATGCCACCTCCTCTTGGCCTTTTATCTCCGGTGCTGGCTGCTGGGCTGATCCCACTCGATGGGATCCCTCGTGCTCTCCCTAATGCTCACAAAACATGGGAAGGAGTTCATGTTGTTCTGGTGCATAACAATGTCCATTCTTCCCCCAAAAAAAATTATTTAAAAAATTGTCTTACAGTCACCATTCCTTTTATCTTCATAAAGATAAAAGAAATTCTGTTCTCCAAAAGAAACTCAAGGCTCCTAAACCCTAGTATATTTTAGGCTGGAAATGATTTTTCCCACACGGACTGGAGAGCTACTCATAAGGCACACATCCCTCCTTCTTTCTGGGGTATTTGCAGACAGACGCACGGCAAACATTTTGTGTCCGGGTAGCCAGAAGGCTGCACTGCCTAACGCACCCTCGTGGGCACGTCTGTGGCTGTGGGGACAGACGGGGCACATGGGCTCCCTCCGAGGAGTTCTGGGTTGCGGAAGGCTTGAGCCCACGTGCGAGTGCCTCGGGTAAGGATCCCGCCCGCGCATCAATGGGTGAAGCAGAGCCCTTCATAAGTGATAAACTTCTGGATCCAGGATCGTCCCTTTTTTTTCCCTTTCATGCAAGTTGATTTCTATTTCTGAGTGTGTGGAAACATAATTATGTGTATAATATATGTCTATCTATATAAACACAAGGCTTCCTTTTTCATAATAAGACACACTTTTCTACTCAGGATATATATAAATGTATCCGGGGATGCCAGCCTCCAGAGAAATATATATATATTCTTACATAAACACATACACTCACACATGTAGGCTATGTATAATATTATAGGAAGCTTCGCATCAAGCTTCCTCTGGTTGTTTCCTAAGTGCCTTGCAGAATTGCATAAACAAGCACAATACAAGGATGTGGAAAGGTGGGAGGGTCATTTTTCCTATACCGTACAATAGTATGAGTAGCTGATAACAGCAAAAATAAGTGATTGCCTCAGAAACTGGAAAACTCTATAGCTGAATGCTGCATTTTCTCCCTTTTGACCTCGAGAGCATCCAGGAGTACAGGGTTATTGTCCTGCTTTGCTGTCTCATTCAAATCTGGTGCTGCAGCTGAGTTTCAGCACGGAACATGGGTTCAAGGATGCGTTTTTCTCCCATTTCTGCTCTTGATGTAGACATTCACAGAGAACAAATTAAAAAAAAAAAAAAAAGAAGAAGAAGAAGAAGAATTAAAAAAGAATGCCAAAATTAAACTTCCAGAGAAAGGCATTTTTTCAAAGATTTCTGATCATTGACAATAATTTTGTCTAATAATATTCAGGAGAAAAAAATTCAGAACCCTTTCAGCAGGTACCTGATTGCCATGAATGCTCAAATTAAGGAAGCTCGGGACTGAAGGGTGCATTATCAATAGTAATCATGTTAATAGATATGATTGCTGATGGATGGGGCTGATAGACTCACAACTATTGAGTACAATCTCCTCTTTTTTATTTTTTTTTATGCATTGCTTAGCACAGCTATCACTCATTTCTTTGAACAGATTCAGAGCAAAGCAGTCTCTGGGAAGATCCCAGCCCCTTGCCATGGTGTAATGTGGCCAATGCAGCTTCAGCAGACCAGGCTGTATCTCCATAAAGCACCTACCACGGCACATCTTGCTGTCCTGCCCCAATACCCCTTCATAATGACAGGTCCACACAGGATAGCTGCCCACCAGACAATACCTGTTTAAATTCCAGGCTATAAATGCTACTTGCAGCCCACGCGACGCCTGGGGTAGGATGAGTGTCCGTCCTCTCGCTTCGTGCTTCACAACAGCACGGATACCGAATGTGGAGGGTTAACTCTAACGATGCAAACTGAACTCATTTAGTTAGGAAGACGAACCATATCCACCCTTTTTTCAGCGCTCTGAATGACTTCAGCACAGCACAGAAGTACTTCTCTCCCTCCTCCTCCACTCCAGTCACCATGTACGCAACAGCCTTGCAGCCAGATCAGAGGCAGCCAGACGGTTCAGAGATTTATGACATTACTTAGTAAGGGCAAGTGAGAAAGTCAAATGGTAACTTCCCAAGAGAGACTGATTACTCTGAACTGCAGCTAATACAATTCGCTGACAGAGAGTTATGAAGACGTCAGTTCGCGCCAGGGCAGAGGACGGCTGCCACGCGGGTGCTGGTGTTCCTACCAAACACCTTCAGGAGGTACAGCTTGGAAACATCGCTGTTTCAGACACCCACGGACCCCAGTGAAGTCCCCCTCGAGTTTTTAGGAAGCTGTGTTTTCCACTGTATTCTTGTTTGATGGCGATGTATTTTCAAAGCGGCGGAGCTCTTGCAGAGAGCACCGTTTGGCATCACCTTGGCATTTTATCCCCTCGTGCAGTTTTGCTGCTGATTGCCACGAAGGTAACTCGCTCCTTGCATTTCCTTGAAGTCGGCACATCTCCACAGCACTTCCCCTCACTGCCCCATGGCTGGAGCCACCCCAAGTGCATCTGCAGCCACCAAACGGCCAGCTCGAGCCCCATCTCCGGCTGCTGCTGGACTGGCTGCCCATGCGCAGCCCCGCACCCAGGGGTGCCTGCGGCTGGGCTCCGAAGAGGAGACACGCGCCTCATCCCCGATCTGCACCAGCTGTCCCTGGGCTCAGCATCCTGGCTCCTGCTTTCAAGCCGGCTTCTCCCTTCTCAGTCAGTCCCACCGACGGGAGGATGATCCCGCTGCTTGCACCGGGGCTCAGCTCAGCCCCGAGGAGAACCTTAGTTAGCAAAACAGGACACTCCTACCTTTTTCTGTTTCGTTTTTATGATTTATTTTTTTTTTTTAAGAGGGCAACTGGGGAGGGAAATAACAGGGAAGGGTTGAACATTTGTTTTCATTTAATGAGTTTTGCACTTGCCCTAAGAGCCTGCTCGGGAGAAAAATCCTTGCAAGATTTAATTTACAGAGCAGCAATGGAGGAAGTTATAGGGGGCGGGGGGAGGATGAATAATTCTTGTGGAGCCTTTCTTCCACTTACAGAAATGAAATGTATTGAGGCCGTGGGAATGGCCGTTGTCTTCTGGGAGCTTTAATTCTCTGTACTACCAATCAGTCCCAGAAAGACGAATAGCTGAAGGAGTCCTCCACAGATCACTTCATTACCCTCCAAAGACCATCTAGGGAATAAGAAGCTCTGGAGGAATGTGAGCCACCATTTCTGGGGAGACCTGGGGAGTTTCCTTTCCACACTGTGAAGATTTGCTATTTTCTTACGAAAAAAAAAAAAAAAAATGAAGAGCTGGATTTGCAGAGACCTTTGTGTAGTTTTCTTCCACAAGAACTGTCGGTGCTCCTCTCAGCACAAACCCACTTCAGTCCGTATACACATCTCCTCATTTATCCTGGACAAACCCCACCAGCGGACTTCATGCTGTGTGAAATCCTACCTGCCCCAGCTTGACTTTCTGAGAGCTCATCATTCCAGCTGCCTGGCCATGTTGCAGCCACATCCTGCTGAGAAAGACCTGTCCTTTCCCATTTTCCTTCCTCTTCACCACACAAAGCCCTGTACCCGGCTGGGTCCAGTGAGGTGTCCCAGAAACACAGAGGAAACCTGAGGAGGAACCACAGCATCTGTAGAAAGACCTCCCCACCACAAGCCCTCTGGCCAGGAAGGCAGAGGTGGCTGCATCCAGCCATCCGGCCCCAAAGGTGCCTGTATTCCCTCCCAGCACCTTTTCATATGCACGGAGCAATGGTTTTTACACCCAGCAATGAGGCAAAAAACAGAGATTTATCACCAAATATGTTTGCTCCATCCTTCCTGCCTGGATAACAGCTTCAAGCACGTGCCTACCAATTCCCTGTTGGTGCTGTATAATCTTTACCTTACTTTGCATTCTGCCTGAGAGAGCGAGTCACAGAGATGGCACCTCTGTCTCATCCCAAATTCCTCTGCAAATCATAACCCAGTTCCTCAAGCAGAAGCAGATTTCCACCTTGGCAAACCAGACAGCTTCGTGTCCTGAGGTGATGGTTTACGTCCATGCAGAAGGCCTGTACAAGATCTCAGGGCCCATTTAAGCCTGCAGAAGGGACTTGAGGAGGACTTGAACTGTTAGATGAAAACTCTCCCCTTGGTCACAGGCCTCTAGATAGGTGACATTTCTTCTCCAAGAGAAATCATTTAGGCAGGCAGTGCGATCTAAAGCCACGGGGAGTGCACGGCGAGCAGCAATGCTGTGCAGTATAACGAGCACATGGACTCCTCCGGCTGCCCAGGCGTACCCAGGGTTTTAGCAACATTTGCTTCTGCAGCTGAAGATGAGCACTGGGACCTTTCCCCACATCTGAGACACGGAGTGTGAATCTCCTCTCACAAGTCCTTGTGCCAGAGGACAGGAATTAGCCCTCAGGATCTCAGTTAAGGAAACCCTTGTATTTAATCCTGACCATACAGAGCAGGGTTAGGCCATAAATGAAGTCTTCTTAATTAGCCAGTCATTAATGGATTGGGTGACACTAATAAAGGGAGGACCAAAGGCTCTTCGTGTGCTTTTCTGAGGTTAGATGTGTTGTTTTACAGATGGAGATAGAGACGCAGAAAGACAAAGCCCCTTATCTGTGACATTAACACTGAAAGATAGCAACATGTCACAGGGACACTAATACTGCAGGGATAACCTTGCAGATAGAAAGACAGCACATAGAAGAAATAAATGAATGTTCAAAGCACAAGCAAAAATTAAAGATTAGTTTATAGGCACAAGGTTGTACACTATTTTTTCTGTTAAACACTCAGCAGTGACTTCTCAGTGTGACCTCAGCTTTATATCAAGGCCAAACAAAGACAAACATTGCAAAACACAGGCAGGATTACTGTTTTTTCAGAGGCTACTCTTCATGACAGGTTAGGCCATAATTTTGCCGTAACTCATTCCATCCCTGAAGTTGCTGACATTTATGATGGTGCTTTGAAACGCTGATATACCCAAGGATTTCGCACCATTAGATTTGGCATGCCAAATTAGTTCATCGGCTCCTTCCAAAGCAAATCTTGCAATGTGGTGGGTGAGGGCACAACAGCTGAAGTCTGCATGGTGCCAACACCCGACCTGCCCTCCAAAGGTGTCTTCCAAAGCCCCACATTTTGTTAGCAGGTGCACTGAGCCCCTGTTAGCAGTGTCCCGTGCATTAAAGGAGCAAAAATGTTGCCTGTAGTTCATTGTCTAACTGCAGGGAAACAGAGATGTGGCGAGTGTAGGACACCAACTTCAGTCCTACTGTGGATGCAAGTCACAAGAGGAGACCTCACAGGATTCCCATGTGTGTGGATGGTGCTCTGTAGAGACGGTGCTCTCTGTGGATGGTCCCTGGGAGAGGTGAGCACCCAAAGAAAGAAAAATAAAAGCCCAAGGACTGAGTAGACAGCCGTTCCCATGAGAAAATAAGGAATGGAAGGGGCATAGCCTACCCATTGCGGGAGAAAGAAGCCAAGACCCTTATCTGCCCATCTGGTCATGGTTAGAGCAAGCAACTTCCAGCAACCCCTCTAGGTTCACAGGCTGAAAGATCTAGCTGGGGTCACCCCAGATGTGCTAGCACGAGGCAAGAGAGCATTTTGTGTTTAATTCAGGTGTAATATCAATGTGCTACCCTGCTAGCAGATTATGCATCTCTATGGCATGCATGGAGTCCAGGTGAGGGGGATTTAACCTGACGTGCCCCTGCTGAATGAACAGGCCTTTAGAAAAATAAACTACAGGTGAATCAAACTCTTTGTGTACTTTTGCTGTGCCTTTAATAAGATATTTAAAAACATCACGTCTGATGGTTTATTTTCCCTGAATCTAGTTTTGCATTTCTCAGTTGGCAGATTGAATCCCATATCTCTCCTCTGAGCCCAGCACACAGGTGAATGGTAATGCTACCGACTGAGGTCTTTTATTGGACCTGCAACTAGCCCTCAGGTGAAGAAGAAGCTTTCCCAGCACTCTCCAACTAAAATACATATGCAGAGCTGTGTTCTATTCAGGACAGAAGAAAACACAGAGGATTGTCTGGGTAAACTCATCTGGCTTTATCAGCAGTAAATATGTTGTTCAAGCCACTTAGGTCTAGTTACTGTAAATTCCTGTTTCATTATAATCCAGATGTTCTCAAGGCCCTCTTACCCTCCAGCACGCTTCGATGAGCACTGCGCAGAGGAAATGCAGCTCTACAGTTTTCACGGTTAAGATGCTCTTTGGAGACCGTGCCAGGAGAGCTGTTCTGCACGGTGGGGCAGTGGGGTCTCATCCTAGGTGACCAGGGGGTGGTTTCAATCAAAATAAGCTGTAATCCTGACCCAGGTGGCAATTGCCAGAGGGGGGAGAGCAGGCAGCTCCCAGCCCTTGCTAGGGTTTGCCCACACGAGCTGCCCCTGCCTGCTGGAACCTTGCTCCAGCACAGCACCTGCTGAGATGTGGGGAGATGCTCAGCTCATTGCAGCAAAAGTGGCATCCGCCAGCCCTCTGAAAACGCCTGCATGATGTTTGGTTTGTTTCCACTCATAATGTCCTGTTTGCTTTCTCTTTTACTTCTTCTGCCATAGCCTGTATGTTTTGTTGCTGAGATTCAAAGCATATTTCAGTTCCTATCAGTCTAAATGCTATTTTGGCTCTTTCAGGCTAAAATCACTTTAACAAAAAGGTGTAGCTTAGACTATTCAGAAATGACCTGGAAAGAGAGGGTAAAAATAACCTTAACAAAGACTTTTAAAGACATACTCTGTACAAAGGGTATAATGAATTAATTGAACTTGTTGCCACAGGATGCTGCAGAAGTCAAAAACATAAAGAAGTGGATGTTTCATGTACTAAAACAACTTTTTTATGTCCCACCATAGTTTTTGTCCTTTCTGATCTAACTGCAAACTTATCGTTTTCCGTATAAAAGCCAATCATTTGGAAAAAGTTTTCCTTTTGAACATTTAAAAAAATATGCAGTTAAAATAATGATTGCCAAGTGTTACAAGATTTGCTTCATTTTGAACACTCCTCAAACCTTTGTGAAAACTTTCAGCAAGGCTTCATGTGGATATACAACCCATGGAAGTAGGTCTCAGAAAAGAATCAGAGTTTTGGGTTCTTAACAATAATCAGAACTAATTAATGGTCTCTGCTAATGTAAACTAATAGTTTCTGCTTGATAGAAACTAATACCAAACCCTCTGAGGTTAAGAACAAACTTTGTCTTCCCCCTTGGCAGTGGTGAAGGCTTAGCTCATTTCCTTCTCCTTTTGCTCAGACACAGTAATGAAGCTGCTCGGTATATACTGCATATAAAAGGAGAAATAGTGGATCTGAACTTTAATTCTTCTCTATTTAAAAGTAGTTCCTGAAAAGTTCCAACAATGATTTCAAAACGCCACATCCTCTAACTAGAAATTTAATATATACTCCTCTTTAAAAATATTGCGATTTCTGGCCCAAGTGCTACATTACCTGAGCTTTAGCGTCAGCAACTAGTATTTTGTCTGTGTTTTTAAGAGATTATATAGTACTGCCAACTACAGCATCTTTCTAAACACATTTCCCAAGTGTGTGGTGATTTCTGTAATTCAAACATTGAGTTGTGACACAAAATGGGATTCAAGAGAAAAAATACTCAGTGCAGGCACGAGCATTGACACATTGACAAAGTGGGCAATGTTTGGGTACACTGACAAATCTGCAGAAGAACAAAGGCCCTGCAATTCATGTGTTCAGGACAGATATTAAAAGGTCAGATGTCAAAGTCAGAAAGAAGTTTCTAAAAAATATAATTTTTGCTTCATTTCCAGTAGATCCTTCCACTTTGATCAGACACTGGATTGATTATGACAGTTCCAATTTTGCTCTAATTTTAGCAAATAGTCCTGCTATTATATTGTTAGACCAGAGGAAGATTCTGCCATCCAGTGGTGAAATATTGCTCTTTTACTTTAAGGCCACGATTTATACTAAAACCATGTTACACCTTTAATCAAATTGACATATTTGAGCTACTATAAGGACTTCCTTTTGTTTTGTTGCTGAACCAACAAAGAAGACAACTTTGCAGGGGAGTACTCTGGTAAAACTCACAGGTATGCAATACGTACACATGCTGTGCCTGGTGTTAACAGTCAGGCTTGTTCTGTCACACACAGAAACATCTTCTCCTCGCGCAGGGGGGAAAGGGGCAGCTCTGGACCCGTCTCAGCTCAGCCTAAGCCATTAGGTGCCCCTCATCCACTTCATCTTCTTCCTACCACAGAGGGCCCAGGCAGTCAGCAGTTGGTCCTGGAGCATTTATAAAAGAGACACCTAACAACACTCAAACGTCTCTCCCAGTTTCCCACCAGATGATGATTAGGGGCTGCATCTCCTTGTAGAAATGTGCACATGCTAACCACAGGCAGAGCTGGACCTCCGATGCTTTGGTTGCTGGAGGGGGTGGACATGTGGTGATTCCCCTCCTCTCTGCCCAGGTCACAGCCTTCAGGCGCTGTTGTGGTAACTTCTTTAAGCTCTGTGGCACCAAATCTATCATGTGGATTTGTGTTGCACTGCATAATAAAAGTGCAAAGTGGCTTTACTATTCATTCTACAGTATTGTAGGCAACAGATATTTTTAGCAAGTACTAAGCAGGATTTCTGGAAGTGAGAGGTCTCTCCAGGAACACCAACCACCTCTGGTGCCTGTGGTGCGTAAACCACCAATGAGTCATGTGGGGTGGATGTCCAGCAGACCAGTAAAGCAGGCCAGCTGAGCCCTGGGACAAAGCCAGTGATGAAGAGCTACACACGAATCCACCCCACTGCAGATCAGGCACAAAACGTGTCCCTTCTGTGGGGCAGACCATGGCTGAATAGGTTATGCTGCTTGTGTGACAGAGACAGAAACTTTCTTGCTGAGCAGCCATGTCCTGAAGTAGGCCAAGCAGGAGAAGGGCATGAAAAGAACTGAAAGGATCGATGCAGGAGGTGACAAGAGCATTCATCAAAAATGCCAGGGTGCCCAGCTCCAGGAGAAGGCCCAGATCCCAGCTTGATCCTGTTAATAGAAGAAAATGGGGAGAAAGGCACCATCCCACTCTGATGCGCAGCCGCCAGGAGAACGGTTGGTCCCCACCAAGTGACCACCATGCACATACATTTCCTTTGCAGCAATGCAATTAGCTACTCCCCCAATTGTTCCCCACAAGTCTGCCTCCCCGAGGAGAGCTGCCTGCACAGACAGGGTTTCCTTCGAGCCCCTGAGCACAGGAGGATTACCTGTGCTGCTTTTTTGGGGAAAAGGCATAGCCTACAATAGCTGCAGAGGAACACACAGAAGACTGGTGAGACCGCACTCTCACAGCTCTGATAGCAGGCGAGGAACTTGAATTTCTGTCTGGTATGTCATGGTCCTAAATGGACCTACCCAGCCTGCAAAACTGTTCTGTTTTACCAGATCTGGCCTAGGAAGTTCGCTCCTTTTGGATATCCCTTGCAGTTAGGTGAGATAGGCCTGGGCCCAATGTTCTTCAGAGAAGGGTTGACAGAAAAATACCTTTAATATTCTTAAATGTATGAACCCCTAGTATTTTGAATATTGAATTATCTTGTCATTTGATCTTATCCTAAAAGCAACAACAGGACATCTGCACCTTTCAGAGTGCCTACTTGTAAGAAACAGCTTCAAGCATACTCTTGACATCCAAAGGTGTATGTTGGAAAAGTACCCGAAGGCATTTTGATGTGGAAGATAGCAGCAGCATGGGATCACTGACCCATTGAATGTCTCCTTCCCTCTGGGGGACAGCTCTGGTGGGAGGGGACAGCCCCGGCATCCCTGGACTGGGAGACGGAGGTACGGTGGTAGCAGCCTGCCCCTCTACCAGTGCCACCACAGCTGGGACGTACCCCACAGAAGACACTTAAATGTAGGTGTTTTCATGTAGGTCTGAAGATGTAGACATCTCTTTTAGTGTGCATGGGACAGTCCCTGGACCGCCTTGACAAGGTACCTGTTAACAGCAAGGGGAGCTACCACTCTTGGCAGGAGACACCCGCATGTGTGCACATGCATTTACATGTCCAAGTCTGCATCCCAACACGCCTATAGGTTTAGGGAGGACTAGAAGCCAACAGAGCTGGAGTTCATAAAAGCAGCAGGCAGACCTCTGCCCACAGGGGATTCGCAGGGGGAACCAGGGAAGTGGATGAGACGCAGCCTTTCCAATGCAGGGCTGAGAGACAGCCCCCACCAGGACTGCATTGATGGACTTGTTAACCACCATGTTAACACACCGTGCTCCACTTTGCAAGTGCTTTCTGAGGCTTTCTTTTCCCATGCAGGCTCTTGAAGTATTGATCGGGAGAGCACTGAATTTGCTCATTGATCAGTAGGAGAGCCGTAGGTGGGTGGCCTTTAGGTTGCATGGTGCTCTCAGGAAATACCCATTGAAGAAAATATTTTTCAGAACAAAATCATACATTCATGTTGACTTTTATACATATGTGTGAAATAGAAAATTATTATTTGGATTGAATTTGGCTTTAGAGATGGTGAACTACCCTGGCAGCAAACTGTTAAAAATGGAGATTGTGAAACTTCATCATGGCATGGGTTTTACACTTCTAGTGTGTTGCATCCAAGTGTTTGCCTTGGTTATGTTTTGTATTCAGAGTTTAGCTGATACCTTCTCTGCAGAGAGAAAACTGGATTGTGAGCAAAAATGTAACTAGTGAAAGAGAAAACAGAATTGACCTATCTTTGTCATCTAGTATCCAGGTAGACAAAAAATAATTGTATGAAAAAAATTCAATTTTAGATAGGTGAAATCCCTGCCTCTACCATCCTTACTTGGGAGCCAGTTTTACTTACACAAAGATAGATGAAAATCACAAGCACAAGCTCCTCTCTGCACAGAAGCAAATCTTTCTGCAGCAGATGTGCTTTAAAAGAGAACTGCATCTCCCAAAGACATTTTTGGCTCTGGGATTCATATTTTCCACAAGGTGCTCTTCTCACTGAGCCTTATTCCTGCAACTTCATGCTCACAAGACAGGTTCTTTTGACTAAAGTTATACACGTGCTTAATCAAGTACAGAATAGGACAACGTTTATTCACTATTTTTATAAAGCAATTATTAATGACTCACTTGCATGTGATTTGTTCCGTAAGAATTATGAGCCTTTTACCTCTCATCTGGTAACATGAGAGAGCTTTGCTTTTTGATTTATAGTCATTTTCTTGGAAGGACTGGTTCCACGGGTAAATGATCAAATATTCGTCTTTGTCCTTACAGAATGTTTGTGGGGACTGCCCTCTCCCTCCCGTGTGAGTGATGACCCAGCTACCTGGAGTGTCAGATCAGCATCAGATCTGCCTGGATGCTGGGCACAGCCTGAGAAAAGCACAGCAGAAGACACTCATGGCTGGGTTTGGACCCACATCACAAGCTTTCCTTACCAAGCAAAGGGCAGTGCAGCTCACTGAAGAAACTGCAGAACCAGAGTTTCTGCTGGCAGATGCCATCAATGTCAGCAGAATTACGCGCCCAGGGAACTTAAACCTTTCAAAAGTGGCAGATATTTAGAAGACTATTTTAAGGAGGTTTCAAAGGGAAAGATTACTCAGAACACTTGATACTCCCTGTTTCCAAGAAGTCAGGAAAATCTGAATTCCAGAAATGGGTTATTTCCTCCTTGAGGAAAAATGAGCTGGCAAAGATGCTGGATACCAGGGAGGGAAAGCAGACAAATATTGGTATTATTTTGTCTGAATACTCTTCATGCCCCAAGGAATTGCTTTATTTCTGGACTACCAGCAATGGAGTTAGATCAAATGCATTTTTTAACGAACCAAGTAGGAAATGTGAAACAATGGCCTGCTTAACGCTCCAACAAAAGCTCAAACCCTCATCCTGCTAGCTTTGGTGACATTGCTGTTTTACCAGGGGTGAGAGACTGGAGATCAAAGGGTCTTCATTCATGACAAAAACTGCCTTAGCCGGAGCAAGGAGGAGGCTGAGCTGTCAGTGGGGCCGCTCTACAAGGGGTCCAAATGAAATCACTGAGATTTCTAGCAGAGTAATAGCCTGCTCATCCCCAACAAAAATATGACAATCTAATATAAAAACATGACATTCTGCAAAGCTGCTGTACAGCTAAATGACATTTGGTTGTCACTTATTAACAGTATAAAATGATACATACAGTCACAAGAAAAAATATCACCGACATCTAAAAAGAAAAGCTGGAGGAAACCTGTTCCTTCAGAAGGGTGAAGTACGCCCAGAGACAATGCAGAATATTCATCCTGCCAGTGACTTTCAAAACCAGGGGCTATCCTTTCCCTACATACCAGCAGCTAGTTTCAAATGCTAGCAAGGAGATGGAGGAAGTGAAAAAGAGTAGAAAAGCTAAACCAATAATGTAAAGAATGTCTCTTGATCGGACACTAAAGGAAAGCCTCTTGATCAAATGCTGAAGGAAAAGCTCTGGGGTGCTCAAAGTTCCTGCTAGTTTCCACAAAGTGCTGACAGGACTCTGCTTTGTGCTCCTTTTCACTCCAAACTCATTGGCACTAGACTGTCTTCCCTAATATGCTTTTTTAGTCTAACCATCTGGAAATATAGGATGAGGTGTACCACATAATGGCAGGTGCTCGCACCCTGCTGAATTTTTACTTTCAGGATATGGTTCATTAAATGGATACCAATACATGATGATGATGATGCTTTCTGTTGAGAAAGGGTTAGTTAAAGTTTACACAGAAATCAACTCCCAGCACCATTGCAAAAGGCATCCTCTGAAACACAACATTCATCCTTATGGCTGTAACACATCAGCTCATGCTGAGGATCAAACACTTCCGCAGCCGCCTTTGCTATCAATGAGAGGCCTCAACTATAAATGTCAAATTTGATCCAAATATCCGCAAAGTCTGAAGCTGCTTAAATCTGTTGTTTTGTTCACATCAGTTTTATGTATGAAATTTCAGATCAGCTAGTTGACATGAATTTTCCCAGTGGGCAAATAGTGTTTTAGTTTGGGTCCATCCATAATGTGGCAAGTAGCTCTATAACTCCATCATGTGCCAAAAGTGATATTCATCTATAAAGAAACCGGTCTGTGTCTTCTTTTAATTTCAAGTAGATTACGGAGGCAGATATGGTCCCTTCAAGCCCTTCCTCCTAAATTTGACATACAAGCCCCAAAACACAGTGAAACAATCAATGAATCCTTCCCTCCAAATCCAGTGACACCTTCTACCTGCTTGTGAGACCAGGAAATGAAGATGCCTATAAAATAAATGCACCATGCAAACATGCATCTTGTATGGGCTACAGACAGCTCCTGTGACCAGAAGGGAAAGGCCCTCCCTTGCATGTGGTCCTGCATGTCTTTGTTTTATTTTTTACCCATCTGATGAAGGACTTCTGTGCAGACAAAAATAGAAAAAGGCTCGGTGAAATGAAGATCTACTAGCCAACAAAAATTTTCTCAAGGAATATGGATGTGCCCACAAAACATGCCCTGTATATTTTTTAACCATTTGAACCAAAAGAGAAAAGAATACTTACTCTAGAAGTGAAAAAGATGCTGACACACCAGATAGACATAAAATAAACAAATAAATAATAAAAATTAAAAAACACCCACAGCAACAAGAATGATTCAGGTTCTGTAAAATCCAGCTCTTCATCAAACATGAAGAAGCCCATTCTGGTTAGTCTGCAGGATCGAGGAGGAGAGTATTTGTTCATGGGTATGAGCTGATCAGTGGTGAGAAGCGCTTGGATGTGAGAAGACTCCTAATGGAGCAGACTGAGGCGTATTACAGTTATGACAAACTCACAAAAGAAATAGGGCAAAATATTGTAATGGAGAAGGTAGTTACACATTGGGGAAAAAAAAAAATAGGGAGTATGTTTTTAAGTCTTGAGTTGTTGAAGTGAGACCAACTATCTTGTCAAAATGATTTGGTTTAGTTAATGTGGGCTTTGTGAGAATTTCTAAATAAAAGTCTATGGATTGTGTTACACAAGAGGTCACACTACACATTCACAATGTCCTTTCTGGATTTAAAATCTATAAATTTCTATTAGGAGCACTGGCTTTCACAGGCTGCTAACTTTATGATAAACTCTCTGCTGGGTCTCCAATTCTTAATGTTTAGTCTCAAGGGACAGCAGTGTCCATATATTAATTTTGAAAGAAAATCTTCAGTTGACTAGAAATTACTTGAATGAATAAAATATACTTTCAGTTTAAAAACAAACAAAAACACACACAAAACAATTATTCAATTGCCTTTGCAGAGACTCTTTGCTCAGCCACTGAACAAAAAATGGTTAATTTATGTAGCAGAGACTGTCACCACGGAAAGTCAGACGATTCATTTCCATAAGTGAAGATAAGAGAAGATACACCAAGCCAGAAAGTTAGGTGGAACTGCTGAGCAGGCACCCAGAGCACCATGGTGCAGCTCTACACAGGCTGTCCTGGGACCCCATCTCCCTACCTCCCATCCCGATTTTCATACACTTGCACCGGTTGCAGCCCCTGACCACAAACACAAGGTCACGAGTGACACCATCCACCAGCATTTCTTAACATACTGATATAGAGGGGAAAGCCAAGCGGAGGCCAGACGCCCGTGCTCCCAGTCTCAGGAAGGTTTCTGGGATGGACGGGCTGGTCCCAGCAGGGAGGGACCCCAGGGAAGAGGGGTGCCGAAGCCATGGAGAAAGGCTAGTGGTACAGCACCCCTTTGGCCAAGACAGAGCTGCAGGAGACCTGAAATGCTGGATATGGCCAGGTTTATGACCAGACTGCACCCACACTGGGTAGGTTCTCTGAGATGAACAATGAACAACATCCACCCTTCCCTTCTGAGGCTTTGCAGCATTTGAAACAAACAAACAAAAATAATAGTTCACAAAACCATGTACACTGCTAAAACAGCAATGCCAAACAGCGCAGCAGAACCTGCTTTAACCTTTCAAATGTTCTTAGTTTGTTAGGTCTTCGCTTTTTATCTTCATGAGAAATATCCCAATCTGTTTGGCAGCAATAATTCTAGGTTTCAGTGTTTTGCTCCAAGGTGAAGGAAAAAGCAAACTATTATTCTGTTCACTGAAGACTAGAAAAATGGCAAATCTTGTAACAAACTCTGACTGAGATGGGACAGAATCAGTTTCTCTCTACGTAAAAGATCGATTGGAAAAATAATCTCCTTAAAAGAGCATATCTGACACTTGCTTTGTTGATTTTCTGGAGTTCTCTTCAGAGGCTTATTGGGACTGTGGTTGCTTAAGGTACAAGGACAGTATCATTTCCTGCAGACTAGCAAGTCTTTTCATTCTGTGGAGGAAAATCATTCCTTGTAAGTGGATATATCTTTCCCTTTTTTTTTTTCCTGCTACCAACATGACTGCTTACTGCAGGATTGCACTTGGCCCTTTAACTATGAGGCCGCTTGCTTGCCTAGCAATTTATGTACACGTTAAAAAATCAGTTTCATTTTCTACAGGTGAGCTGGGAACATCTAGATGGGAATTGAACTCCTCCTTAGCCATCACCTTCTGGCAACTTCTTTTCCTTTTTCTCTCCCAACCCTGCTGCCCACTACTTTTAAAATCAAAGTGGACCTCCCATTTCCCCAAGCAGTGTACAAATAAATAGATAGTCATCAGGTCCACAATTCCCACAGCATTTATAAGGCTAAGCAGATGTGTAGGGAGGTGAAGAGGCTTCTCTAGCACAATGTGGCTGGAAAATGCTCACCTGGCCGTGCTGCTTCCTCATGCCCCACAGGACAAGGTGAACCTTGGAGGGCTTCAGTGCCCTAGTGAGGTGCTTGAAGATCCAACAATGGTGAGAGATTGACCTTGTCTTGTGATTTGGGGAAGATTTATTTAGGATTGCTGGAGAGTTGTCTCCCAGATGTTCAGGATTAGAGCTCTTTTTGCTACCCCGCATGCCTGGAACCATTTATGTATTTATTGGAAGCATTTAATGGAAATTTGGACCTGGTGTTCCAGAAGCAGGCTGCTCCTTCTGGACATGGACTGAGAAATCGCACTGTAGCAACTGCATTGCTGTCCATTATGTTGGGTTTCTTCTGCCTATAATTTGTAAAGGTAAATATAAGGAAGACACAGACATTTTATAAATAATGACAGCAGTTCTCCTGAAGCCAGACAGGTACAGATAATTCTTCATGACCCAGGAAAAGGAAAATGAGAGGTGATCAATATAAATACTGAAATATGAGGGCAGGAACACATGTGCTACAACTCATGGCAGTATGTATTGAAACACTAAATATAATTTGGGACGTAGTGGGTTTGTTTTTCTTTCTTTCTTTCTTTTTTTTTTTTTAATAGAGAACCCTCTTTTCCAAAATCTAGGAAAAAGCAAATGCTTGAAATTAAAGTTACTGGGGTGGTTTCTCAAAACTTTTCCAAAAAAATTTACTGCTGTAAGTTACCATTTTTATTTCCATATTTCTTCCAAGGAAAGCACTGTTAGCTGTTACATACTCTTAGTGTATAAAAAGTCCAAAAAAATTGGTTCTGTATATTGTTCATTTTTTTTCCAGTTTGGTCAGCAATCATCTTTTTTTCCTTTAATTTCTTTACATATATTTTCTCAAAGTAGCATCTGTTTTGCCCTTTAAAAATTAACTGTGTAAGCACAACAAAATCAGAGACATGTCAAAGCTGTGGAATTTTCCCTTGCAACCACACAAAGCCAAGTCTTGGATGATTCTGCTGCAAGATGATAAATTGTCTCTAGTTATGGAATTTGGGTTCAGGTTCACTAAGGTAGCTATTATGAAGCTCAGCAAATCGTTACTCACCTCTGGTCTGCTGTTGTCATGCTTTTGGGTTTTTTCTAGGGCGCGGGGAGAGGGGTGGTTGTGGGGAGTTCTAATATCATTATCCAAACTTATCATTGCCAGTTAAATATTCCAAAGCTTTCCTTAAATGAACCAAAAGTCCTGTCCTAAACCTGTGACAACTCTCATCAACAATTCCAAACAAAGCAAAAAAAAAAGAAAACCAAAAATTTAGGGACAAATGTTCTCAGAGGCAAGTGTTTGCAGTCAGCAAAAGAGCTTTTAGATACACTTCTCTGAGTAAATCCTGGCAGATGAACTTAATTAAGAGAAGAAAACAATTAAATTGCAATGTGCAACAAAAATTGGCTAAACTAAAGTTCGCTGTAAAATCTCCTTATTAGGAAACAAGGGATTTATCACTCTGCTGTTTTCCACAGAAGGGAGGATGGCCTCTTTTTGTGTGTGCTCATGGGGCAATATAAACCTCTATTCACTGTGGTCCGGCTGGCAGCCCACAGCTCGTGGGATATTTCCGTGTGGCCCCTGCCTTCCCCCAAAGAGCCTGACAATCTTTTTGGGAGGAAAACGATGCTTCGGCAGCACCATGCATGGGGCTGGCCAGGAGCTATCGCCCTGGCTCCCGGTGGGGAATGGGTTCGGGACACCTCTGCACAAGCAAGAAACAAAAGCCAGATTGAATCCTGTCCAATTTCCTCCAGCATGACTGCCCCATAGAAACATGGGTCTGTTTTGATCCATGACGTGATGAAATGACTCCTGGCTTTCATTTTGGAAAGAGTACTACCTTCTGAAGATGAATTAGATAGAAGAGTCCTCCAAAAACTTCTGGTATTAGCTCCTCAGAGGACTGCTAGCCTTAGGGCAGTCCTGAGCCATGCCCTCTGCAGAGGACTGGCAGCCGAGGAACCATGATGGGAACCATCCCTGTGGAAAGTCCCTCAGCTACGAGTGGCTGTAGATCTGGTGAAGTGTCCCATATGTCCTGGTCCTCCTTCCAAGGCACCCAGGGTTAGCCACTCTTGGAGAATAATGGCCATCCAAGAAGGTCTAACCCCAAATGGTCATTTTTTTATGTTCCTAAGCAATAAGTATTCAATGGTCACTGAGAGCATCTTACTCCAATGACCAATGAAACTGACAGAAAAATTCAGATATAATTCTGTGGTTATGGGATAGTCCTATAATCCTTTATGGTTATCATTCTGGTTTTACCAAGATAGGAATTAATTCCAAAACAACAGAGAATTTTAAAGTTCCAGAAATAGACAGTGAGAAGTATCCTTGAAAAATAAGCTTCTGGATTTCAATTATCATTGTTGTTATTGTCATTATTTTCAAATCTGGCAGAGAATTCAAGCCATAATGTCTAATACACTGAAGTCAGAAAAAAAAAAAAAAAACAATCCAGAATCTGCCATAATATGGAAATTTTAGAATGTAAATGTTTAAAAAAGATAAGGAATATCCTGTCTCTCCCCCCACACACCAAAAAAAAAATAAAAAAAAAATAAAAGAGAGAGAGAGAGAGAGAGAGAATTAGCAGGAAGTGCCAGGCAATCTTGTTGGCTCCCAAATCTTCCATGTAGCATATATAATAGGATTAACTTTAATTGCCTATATCTAAAGATGAGGAACAGGACACCAGGTGGTTGGAATAGAGCTACCTTACCAGTCATTATCCATTAAAAAAAATGTCTGGCTCACACACCAATTGTCCATAAATTGGCTATCTCTTGAGGACACCTTTTTAACCTCACCAGCTGTCTTAGCATTTCATAAACCTCTCTCATCCCTGTACTCAGACTATTTCTTCTTCTCATTTGGGCCTGTGTCTTGCAGTATCTGGGGTGTTTTGCTTTTGCATCATGCCTAAGTGAGTGCTTGACAGTACAGACACTGTTAGGCTCACAGTTTTCTATCTAGGGGCTATACTGGATCAGTGCCAGACTGGTAAGCATCCTATGGGATTTAGATTTTTGTTAGGTATCTGCCATTTTTTTCACTGAACTATCTCTTCCTCCATGAAGAAGACTATTTGTTTCAGCTGGGCTGCTTTTGTAGTTGAATACTGCTCAGATTTAGCAGGTAGCAGAACTACAGCTTTGCCTATATGTAGTGTGCAAACCAAAAAGAAAATGATTTCTCTTAGCCTGAACCCATTCTCTGCATTGGAAAATATGTAAAAGAAGAAAAAAAATGTGGAATGTAAATGGGCAACATTTTCTAATACTGAAAATGTTTCATATGACCTTATAAAAGGTCCTTTTTTTTCTCCTGGATGAACACCAATCTCACATATGCAATAGAGTATTCATCCCTCTTAGAGTAATTTCTTTCTCAAAGAAATTTATCTTTTAATATTGCACTGCAGATTCCTTTTCGGTGATAGAACTGCTGTTTTTTCTGAAACTAGCAATAGACTGCAATCTGTCCCCCTGTTTTTATTCTTCCCTTTTCTCCAAAAGTGTTTTAGACCATAGCTGCTTCCATCTTTTTAACCAACCAAAACAAGTAGTAAGAAATATGGGAAGTGACTGGAAGATTAGAAAAGGATGTCAGCTCCTACAAGGTATTAGGGTGAAAAATCTCAGTCAGGTTATTGAACCTTGTGATCCAACGTCCCTCATACATCTGTTGGAGTGGGCATCCCACTCCAGGCTTTCCTGCATCTTATAATTTTGCCATTTCGGCAAATGAGGGTGTCTACCAGCACAGCGTTTCTCTGGCACAGCCTGTGTGATTGTCCCTTTTCCATCCAGACTGAATCAATTTATGGCTTGGACCAGACCTTTGCACTTCCCAGCGTGTGGGATCGGCGTGCAGCCGGGGGAGCTCTCATAGGCACCCTTGCTCAGTGGATATAAAAGCAGAGCCTTCCTAAGCATGAGGGATGATCTCTCTGCGCAGCAGTTGGCATGGCAGCAGCAGATACTGCCTTCTGCTCTCTGCAGCTCTGAAAGATGGAAATTGTTGACTCACATTAGAGTGATGGCTCAACAGCCCTCTGCACTGCGTGATTAGGTATCTCGTAGCAGGGTGAAACCACCCAGCTTCTCCGTTGCAGCTGAAGCCCTCCTGCAGAGAGGCTGATGGGGAAAAAACACTTTAGGACCTGCAGGATCCTTCAAGGATCCCCAAGAGCAGAGGGTACCACACATTTGCACAGCATGATGCATGCTGTGATTACCTCTTTACTCCACCTGCAAAGCAGCTCTTTAGGAGCAAGCACATTCACACACCACGATGGGGTCATAGTCTGGCTCCAGAACTTCTGCAGGAGGAAACAAATTCCTATGGGTCTGTATCACGAGCTTGCCCCAGGTGGCTATCACCCCAATGCCACATCAGTGCAATAACAAGCGATTACTGCTAACTGGAACCCAGTTAACTTCTAGTACCTGGCTGAATGATGTAGTGATGCAAGCCACCAGCTGAGGACCTGCCCGGGGAATTTGGTAATGGTATTATGGCCGCAATATACCTGTGGGTTATCAGCACTACAGATATACTTGAAATTCTAGCAAGGTTCAAGAAAATGGGATTCTCAACTTGTGCTGGGAACACTAATGGCACACGCAGGCCCCTCTTATGCACTCTTGCAGGTGCCAAAAATGAGCTCTCCATAAGAATGCTACTCGTCCTTCCTGCAGGGCTCACTTGGGATAGGTCTGATGCAGAAAGTGCTTTTGAAACATGGCTCCTGCTCCCAAAACTACAGTGTGCTGTATTCTTCCTATTCAGATTGAGGGTGGGATTGTGCTCCACAGCAACCTAACCAGCTGTCAGCTGAACACCATGAAAACATGGAGGTAGAATCAAAGTAGGAGTAGAAAGCATTTCTAGGCAAATACAGGTGTTTCTGGGAGGCCTTGAATGGTCAAAAGGCACGGGAGATGTTACGATGCCCTGCCCACCTCCCTAGTAGTAGAGGAATGGAAGGTCTGCAGAAGAATAAGAAGATGTAGGAAAAGTGTGTTGTGGGATCACTCTTGGAGGACTTCATCAGTGAATATGTCATGTAATGTCATAGCAAAGCAGTGACCAGGCTGCAAATTGGGTGTATGAAAAACCTGAAGCAAAGGTTAAGATTCAGAGGCTAAGAGGAGCTTCTGTGATCTGGATGTATTTTAGGGCAAAAGGAGAGGGGGCTCCAGTGTGGAAGAAACGAATAAGATTTACCTGACCAAATACAGATGCCTATATAGTTATCTCTGCCCTATTTAGTATTCCTAGCTGCCTTGGGAGGGAAAAAAAAATAGAAAAAGAGAAAAGAACAGCTCTAAAGCATGATTCACTTCATCCTTAAGTAGATGTCTAAGATATGTCAGATGAGTCACAGCCTAAAATTGCCTATTTCACTCCATTGATTATAAAGGGAGCCCAGAGTGATTAGTTCAGATGAAGACACCTACAATTATTAGTACGTTAGATGAGCTGAATCTCCCCCCAAAAAAGTTCTCAGTAAGGATACAGGTATGGACACAGGCTTCAGTACACACCAGTTCAGCAATGCAGAGATAACCTCTGGAGGCTTTATGCTGAGAGCCATCCACAAAAAGCCTTGCAACTGGCTCAGCCATGAAAAACAGAATTTGTACTTGTCCATATCACCTTTTCTTTTAAAAACTGAGTCTTAAATCTACCTTATCAATTATTCAAAGAGCTCTTATGCCTGAGAGAAAACGTGATTTCTCAGTAAAAAATACACCTGACATTAGTCGTGTAGGTTTGTGCATCACAGTTTCCACATAAAGGTTTTGTGGGGTCTGGTATTTGAACATCTAAGTCTGTACTTGGATACACAAACTGGTGAACTGAGCTAATGCAGAAGTAGGAGTTATATGTCTTTTTATTACATAGATATTTGAAGTTTGGCCTTTTGCTAATAATACAATAGAGTCTGTGAGAACAGGAATGATCTGACTGTTACTCTGTAGTGGAATAAGCTTGGTGGAAGACCATAGCTGGAAGAACTACAGGTTGGCAGAGGATCAAAGGGAAAGCAGGACATGAGAGCAATCAGTAGTCCATTGGTCCAGAGCAAAAGCTGGCTCTGATCTACACCAGGATCTTCTCTGATGAGAGCTGCCCTTTCAGACCTCTGCAGATAGGGTGTGTTGGGAAAAACTGTCTCCTTTGCTTTTTCTCCAGGCAAACTCAGGAAGAGGGAAGAAATGGCAAGAGAATAGGGACCTGGCCAGTGGGTCCTAAGCGCTGTAAACTATTTTTTATTATTATTATTTAAGTAAATTGTTTAGTTACAAAACATTATTTGTACAGCCAGCTTTCCCTCAGCAACAAGTAGCTTATCTGGTTTATAGAGAAGCTGCACCAAGGGGCAGAAATACCCATACTGCCCTCTTCAACAGCCCATCCCACGTCTAGCAACACATACCCATTTTTGTGCCGCACCTGTACAAAAGATACGTTCATGAACTTACATGGGGTGCAACAACTAAGAAGTTTCTTAACACTGGGAGTTTGGTGCAGAAATCCCTAACCAGCACCGAGGGAATCAGGTGCTGCTTCTTCCTGGCCCATCACCACACCTGATGAAGAGCTGACTGTAGGAACAGAAAGCTGTCTGTACTCACTGGTGTGGTGCAGGTCTATGGCAGATTCATTTGTATTCTCCAAAGGCAAGCTTTGTGCAGAGGTGGTCCAGCTGTCAGGTCCTGGCAAAGCTAAGGTTCCAGGTCTGCTCTCAGGACTTCTTGCCTCATTTTGCCCAGCTGTTCGGATGGGAAGAGCTGGAGCCAAAAAGAGAGGTGACTAAAAGTCTGGAAGTGCTTTATAAAGAAATACTTCTCACATCTTCAGCAAAGTGGAGATAGATCATGCAAGCTTCCCCTCACCCCCAGACTAACAGACTGGTGACATTTGCAGGTCTGGCTCATGGTAATCTTACAGGGCTTGACATCTGTGCATGGCAAAAGCACTTCGCTTCAGAGCTGCATGCCCAGAGAGTGCTATCAATGCGGAGCAAATTCTGCTCACTTAGCAAATGTGCTGTATAGTCTTGGGGGCTCTGTAATATTAGAATAACAACAAAAGCAGAGATACTCTTAGAAGCATCAAAAGAGCAGTCAAAAGGGAACATGGCACAGACGGCCCCTCTGGCTGTGATCCACACACCGGTTAATACGAAATGGCTGCACAGATGCTCTTCTGCACAGGTGAAGTAAAAACTTAGGGAATGTGATGGCACAAAAAGCCATGGGCCTGGGACACAGAGGCAGCCGAGGCACCCTGCAGCATGGGGAGGTTGGCAGCGTGGCTCTCTAAAGGAAGGCAGCAGCTCGACAGAAGATGGGGAATACGTGTCTCAAGTGTGTTAGCTGGCCTGGTTCAGGATGTGGCCCTTCACCCTGGTAGGGCTTCAACTGCCTGGTGACCTGGAACATGACACAGCCTTTGTTTGGCGGTGGCCATACTCGAGGGGTTTGTTTTTTCTCAGTGAAAATATAGCTCGGAAGTAGTATCCAATAGCAAAAGAATATCTTCCTTTGGTCTTTCATGTTTCTTTTGTGGCTTATTTGTAAGAAGTAGGTGCAACAGAGAGAGAGATCAAGAAGTGTTTAATAACCTCCTGGTTATTTAATCTGTAAATACCAAGCTTTGTGAGGACTTTGATGTGAAAGTACATCAAAAGACAGGGTGAGAATTCAAAATTATCTCAACAAACAGGAGATGTAGGCTGAAAAAAAAAAAAAAGAAAACAGCATAAAATTCAGTGAGATAAATACAAGTTAGTTCAGGTATACAAAAATAATCAACTAGAGACCTACAGGGTGGGCAAAAACTTGTTAGGAGTTGTGCAGGGAAAAATGCATGGGTTATGATACAGCAAACACAGGCTGAGCGTGAGGCAGAACTGTTATGTGAAGACAATACTGAGGTGCATGAACAGGAGTATAAAGCACCCAAAACAACTTTTGTTCGAAGCCCAGCTGTCGTTCAATGCCTGAGACACTGCATTTCAGCAAAGATGGAAACCATCGGGGTGAATGCCCAGAGGAAAAAGATGGATTTACTAGAAAATTTAGGTTGAAGAGGACTTCTAGAGGCCACCTAGTCCAAATTCCTGCTGCAAACAAGGTTAACTTCAAAATGCTGTTCAAGGTCTTGTCCAAAACAGTTTTGAAATTTTCCAATTCTACAGTCTCCCTGGGATTTGAGAAAGATTCAAGAAATTTGAGCTTATCTCTGAAGAACTCAAGTTCAATGGGTTTCACTTACAATTTCTAGGATTTAGATGAACTCTCAGGAGAAGCCTGGGTCTTCAGTGAAGGTGGACTAGCATACCCCTCATCTTCAGACATTTCCATTTCCTGCACCCCATGGAAACTGCCCAGGCTGGAAGCCCTTCCCTCTGTCTCCACTTCACCAGTAGTTAAGTTGGTCATGCAGCTGGTCTGTGCCACTGGAGAGATCTGATACAGCCTGGTCCTGACCCGCTCAATAATTTAGTCCTAAATAACTATTTGCTAGAATCTACAATCTAAAAATGCTATGAATTTCTGTATTTTAACTTATCAAATTATCTAAGCATATTTAAATAATAGGATAACCACAGAAAACACAGGAATCACAACCGGGATGATTTTAGAATCCATTTCAACCTTTACCCCGATCCCATTTTCAGACACAGCCTGGAGACCATAACCAGCCTTGCTGAAGTGTGAGCTTTTCCATTGCAAACACTGCCTTCACTACAGTCGTGCATCCAGCCATGTACATTTGGTCCTTTCTGCAGGGACATTTACTCTTTCTTGTCCAATTCTAACAGAGCTCACCAGCCCAGGATGAAAGGTGGAAAGGCTTGAAAAGACCATCAACATCTAACCAGCCTTTAAGTGCCTCCTAAACTACTTGTAGAACAGAGGGTCTCCACTTAAATTTGGCTAAGAATCAAAGTCAACAGTATACTGAAGATATACACTTTTTTGACAGCTGGTACACACTAATGCCCTGCACACACGCATAAACACACCCACATCTCTTTTTGTTTTGAAGTGATGAATTCACCATCATATAGCAATTATCCAATTCAGAAATGAGTCATATCAACTACCAGAAGAGTGAAATCTGTCCACGCAGTAACTTTCGGCATTGTAAGTCTCTTTGAAGAATATCTTTGGATGGTTCATTCCTGATTTTGGGGGGAAAACATAGGGGCCAGTTTAGTTTGGTGGCATGGAAATGAGCCATGCAAGGACAGGCAAGAGGCAGGCAATCCAGGCAGGACCAAAAACAAGTGAGGTCTGAAAACTTGTTAATGCAATTTTCAGCTCATTGCTGGAATCCAGTGAAACCTTCAAACTCATTGTTATTCATTAAGCAGATTGAAGGAGCGAAATGAAATTCAGCAAATTGTCCGCCTCTGCAGAGTACAATATGTTCATTTTGAAGGGAAAACGATGTATGGATGGAAGGTGAAGTGTAAGCCATACTCGCACCCGTGGGGCAGTGGGTCAGATGCCTTTTAAAAAATCCACATCCCTCTCTCGATACACTTGCACATACATCGGCAGCCTGTCTGCCCCTTTCAGTCTGCAGCGGCGATCCAGCCCACCTGCCAGTCCCCACCTGCTGCCCGCACTTCTGTCAGGGCATCCACGGTGCCTGTGCAGGTTCACAAGTGCCAGTCCCACCGCAGCCCCTCTGGGAGCCAGACTCTCGACTGATCCTTTATTAACACTAACCCTTGGTTCAGCCCTGCTCCCGTGCCATTTTGTGGGAGCTAATTCAAATTCTGTGTGGCCTGCTTGATTGAAATACAAAACTAAAAGTGAGTAGAGAAGGCTCTTCCTTCAGCCATTGTGCGTGCTACCTTCTGCCTGGCAATAAGGAGTTCATCTTGTTAAAATTACACAGACAGACCTATTTATTATTTGCTCTGTTACAAACTCGACCTCTCCGCAGAGAAACCCCGTGGTCCCAGCTGGGTTTCAGCCTTGCCTGTGTGTCTGTCACACTGCTTCTCTGCTGGCCTGGGAGGTGGGACCTGTGGCTGCCCAGCTTAGACCATCCCCATCTCCACCATGGGTCCAGGCCCCACCTGGAAAACAGGGAGGGGAACAGGCACCTGTAAGGTTCATCAGATCTAGGGTAGATGTCTACTTTGAGGTGAGAGCAATGATGTTCAAGGGATGCCTCTGCCCCTCCAGTAGCTGTAAAGCTAACCCGGAAAGAGTAGCTGAAATGAACAGGCTAAATGAGATGTAGACATTGACATTAAATGAGATGACTGTCTCCTGGGATAATTAGAGGCTAGCAAAGTTAGAGGCAAGTAGTTTAAAGCAGAAGGTATTTTCTGTTGTCTAGTCCTAGAGGTCCTAGAGGCTGAATAGTGCAGCTTGCTGCTTAAGAGATTGCTTGTATTTAATTTCAGTGACAGTCAGTCACTCTTAAGGACACGTCTCACCTACAGCTTTTCTCCAAGCTTTGGTGGTTTATTTGCAATATGAAATTATCTTTTAACAGGAACATCACTTTGCACAACTAAAGTTCCTCTTTTCCAGTGAGAGCACAGCACTATGCAGCTGTGGTCTGAACCTCTTACATTATAGCCCTCTTTTATTGCCAAAAATAAACTGGCAAACAGGGATTCCTCTCCAGGGCAGGTCTTGCCTTCTTGATGTATGCAATGCCTGGCAGGATGGGGCCCTGATCACTGATTAAGGTCAATCTGTCATATCCTCACACACAGTGCTCTCGTAACCGATTAGCAGCTGAGCCAGGAGTGAGCTCTGGGTGCTCATTACACCACACACACTCCCTGGTTTGTTAATAGTGTCTGAACACTGAAAAGTCATTCTGGAATTAAATCTGGCATGGAAGCCCTCAGTCCAAATGTGCATTTGTTTGGGACATTTTGGAAGTGAGGTAGTGGGGGTAGACTGCCTGTGTCTTAATGCATTCATGGTTGCACAGGCTCTGGGCACCTTGGGGTGGTTTCAGACCGCCTACAAGGGGGCCTCAAGAAGGTTTAGGAACCTGCAAAGGGACTCAGGAAGATGGTGAGTGCTTTAAAAAGTCTACAGCTGGCTAACCACAGCCCCCGAGTCTGGCCCTGAGAGGGGACAGGCTTTTGCAGCCCTAAGGCGTCATGGCGTCACGGGCTGGCGGGGCCACCAAGGCAGGCTAGGCTCTTCCAACCCACGCACCCAGAGGGGCTGCCAGGGCAAGCAGCCCATGTAAGACCTCCTGCCAGCCAGCACCACCTTACTCAACCCAGGTTAGTGCCAGAACTGTTGGAAGAGCTGCAAGTACCCATCTTTCGGATGGGGAGGCAGCGAGGAGAAGCCCTGGGCCGGCCAGCAGCCCCCAGCAGCGGCCGCGTGTGCTCCGCTGTCCCCAGTGTGAGCGCGAAGTTCAATTGCCATAGCAACTGCATCAGGCAGGTGCAAAGCGCTGCGTTTTCTCCGCTGGATGTAAAGGAAAGCCTTTTGCTCCAGGGAAGGGGACTGTCAGTCGTAATGAAGACTCTCCTCTCCTCTTACCTCGAGGCAGAGCGAGGAAAACTCTGTATTGATTTTTCGTGAGGGAACTGGGGCTCCAGGATTAATTATCTTCTGCTGTTTATTTTTGCCGCACAATAGGTGTCCATATAGACACAGGCAATAAGCATTTGGGCTATATATAGCACCATCCACAAAGCAGCTGAGGGAATTTCTCTCAGCAGCAGCTAGGGGCCACGAGAAGGAGGTGAAGTCATGCAGCAGATGGTGCCCCTTTTCCCAGTGGCCCCACAGGGGGACTTGGCCATGGTGTGGGTCACTTCTGATGAGGCAGAGGTGGCCCAGGGATCTCCCTGGAGCAGGGATGGGGTCAGGACACTCCCGGAGCTCAGGGCTGGGCCAGCAGGAGATGGCACTGCATCTGCTGAGACATCCTCTGTCGCCTCGCTTGTGAACCTTGCTCACCTCGGGAAAGCCAGAGGAGAGGGGAGCCCGACTGCACGTGTGTTTCCATCACATTACGTGTCCAAAACCTCAGTGACGGGGTCTCCCAGCTCAGGGGGACCGTGCCCTGGGGAAGGCAAAGGGGAGGTGTTTGGCCATGTGTGTCTGCATAGCCAGCTGCTAGCGGACTTTGTTGCTCAATCTGATTGTTCGAGGGCTGTCCCGCATTATTTCCAGGGGGAGCCTGTTCCACACAAGTGCTCTGTTTTACAGTTGAAAATATCAGAGGTAAATAACCCTGGAAGAGAGGTTGGAGAAAAGTTAATTACAGTGAAGGGCCGAATCCCTGAGCATCCGAAGTTTCTAAATCACAGGTACCGATTTTTGTGTCATTCTCTTCGGATTTTTTCACCATTTTTGTCCTGTCATTGTTCTTGGCAGTTTAAAACAAATTACTCTCGGTTGCCATTAACTTTGCAGCCACAATTACATTACCAGAGGGGAGCCTGGTGTGCAGACATCATTCCTTCCAACGTGACAGCCTTGGCCGCTCGGAGCTCTCCCTCAAACCCCACTGACGGCACAGCTGGCACATACAGCCACCTGGTGGCACGTTTGGGTGGTAAAGTAAGGAAGGGCACACTTTCTAAGGGCACATGTTTACAGTAGCAGAAAAAAGGAAGGTATGGTGTAGGGGTAGCTATCCACGGTCTGTCCCACCGTGTTACAGAAGGGTATTGAACAAACAAGCCCTCTATAACAGTGTATCACCTTTTTCACCTTTTTTTTTTTTTTTTTCTATACTCACACATCTCAAAATTAATTTTGATTTGAAGACCGAGATCCAGGAAAAAGCTGGCATCCCAGCTTCCCCAACACTTTTTATCCCCAGTACACTTTTTGCACTGTAACATTTTAACTTGAGTAAGAAAGTGTGCACATAAACAGCTGATCAGTGTCAGTGTGTTTTCTGAGGATGGATGGCTCTTTGATGCCATATAATAAATGCTAATTATTAAATGTGTATTTCCATGTTCCATAGCCTTTTCTTCTGTTTCCTAGGGAGTCATAGCCAGAGCAACCATTTCATGTATTTAGCAGCATTATGGGCAATATCTGATTCATTACAGATCACAAGTGGCCAAAAACAAGATTATTTCATTGACAGAGATAACTTTGACCTGTCAAGGGAGTTCGTAAAAGAGCAATGGAAGAGCAGCAAGGCCACTCAGTTCAAAGACACTGAATACTGCAGTTAACTGTACTCTGAATCATAAAAAGTGCAGATTCAAAGTACCACATGCTAACATCCTTCTCCCAATGCAACCTTCTAGCTAGAAACAATACATCTAAAAATACATCTGCTGATGAGGTCAGTAGGATTATCCCTGGCGAGAGTCGGAAGGGCGGGAAATAAATAATAATGCAGAATCAGAAAAAAAAAAAATGGTTATAGCAGTGGGAAAATATCAGGCTCTTTGTTCATGGTTTCAGCTTTCCTGACCAGCTCCAGTATGTGATCTCTTTCCTGTTGCTAAAACTTCAAGTTCAAATGAACACTGCCTACAGTGCAGCATAATTATTATAATAAAAATGTATTGAAAAACAACACCAACAGCTACTAAATAAAAAACATTCCCTTTTTTTGAAGTAGAAGATTCCTCTGCCTCACACCCTTGAGTACAGACAGAGATTTAGTGTAATTATGGCTGGCAGTGACTAATTTACTCATCACTACACAATAGTGTCCACTAGCTCGTGTGTGTATAGGTGAATGTGGGATGGGCAAACTGTATTCACAGAATCCTCTTCCCCTGCACTTATGGTTTTCCTGAGAGCCTGATTCATGCCTGGCGCATACAATATTTCCTTTCTCCCACAGGAGCCTTGTGTGAAGAAGAAAATGTGGTGACTTTTAGTCCTTTGAGCATGCTCTTCAAGCCATCACCACAACCAAGCTGCCAGAAGCTTCCAAAAATAGCAAGAGGCAGCAGAGCTTTAGGGCAGTCAGGGGGGTTCAGAAGAGTGAAGGAAAGAGAAAAACTAAATTCCACAACTGCTTTGAGGAAAAGCAAAAGAATTTCATGAAGAGCCTGACATGAGACTGCTAGGGCCACTGCAGAGCAGAGGTGGAAAGAAAACATCGGCCAGCTCAGTCGCCACAGACGTTCAGTACACAACATTTTTCAGTGAAGGAATCCAAACCAATTCCTGCTTAAAGCAGTAGACTATTTAAAAGACTCACAGGAAGGGGGGTGAAAAAAAAAAAAAAACAACTTGGCTTTATACTTCTGCTTAACACTGCTAAGGCACAACCTGCAAATGTGTGCTGGGCTTGCAAATCATACTATGGCATCTGCAGCTGGGGACCAGTCCTGCTCCTAAGTCAGCATTTTCTCCCCCCAAAGGCCCAGACCAATGAAACCTGACCTTACTGACACTGCTGCTCTAGAAGAAGTGGAAAGGACCATTTACATCACTAAAGTGACTCCACTGAGGAGAAAACACCGCAGCCCCCAAGGCAAGCCCCGCCAAACCACCACATCCCCAAACCACCCTCTCTGCAAGTCTGCATCAGCTCCCATTGCGACAAGTGCCAAAGTTGCCCTTGACTTCAGCTAGAGCAGGATCAAGTGCTCTCTCGTGGGAAAGGCAGAGCTATCCTAGTGCAGAAAATCAGAGCCTACCAACTAGAATAATACAGCACTCATGAAGGAATTCTTTGGGGGGATTCTGGGGGGAAAGCACACCTGTATTTGCATTATTGCTACTGGAGTCCTTGGATGAGAAGTGGTGATTGTGAAACCCCAAAGCTGCCCCAGGAAGGACTGGGTGGCAGGTTAAGGTGCAGGTCTTTTATAGCCACAGCAGTTGTTCCTTTTTTTAAGCTCTCCGAACCTCTTTGGACAGCTGAGCAAAGCTGACAAGACTAATAAAAGCCAAGCAGCTAAGAGGCAGCTGTGACACTGCTGTTTGCAGAATATCAAAACACGAGGTCAAGCACACTGATTTCAGTCATGTTGCACTTGGGATAAACAGGGCCCGGGAGATTTTCATTTGTTTCACAACTGCACAACAGCTCGGCTTGCAGATGTTCACGGTGTTACAGCCCTGGCTGAGCACTCTAGCACCACTGTTTTCAGTCCAACACCTGTGCTTTGAGGCTCAGGATGCAGACCAAGGAACAGAATGTCTATATAATCTGGGCAGCCTGCTCTAGGTGGCCCTGCTAGAGCAGGGCGTTGGACCAGGTGGCTTCCAGAGCCTCCTTTCAACCTCAACCACCATGTGATTCTGTGATACTCTATGCCATTCTTGCTTTGTTTCACCATCCATTTTTTTTTCTTTTTTTTTTCTTTTTTTCTTTTTTTTTGAAATGGAGGGGAAATCATCTCAGGAGAGGAGTATCTGTCAACTTTCCGAATGTCTTGAGCACGGCTGGCCTTTGGAGGATGGAGGCTCCCTGATTTTGCTGTGTGTGTCTTTCAAACAGGCCCACAAGATGGTTATACTCTCACGTTTCTACTGTGAGGTGAACCCATGTCTGCTTTTCTCAGGTGATCAAGATCCCTCAGAGCACGAGCCATTTCTTAGGGAGTAAAAAGTCTTTTCCAAATAACCGTATACAACGTCAATAAAATAAAGCTTATTTAAAGCATACACTAGCAAGGTTGTTATTTACCCTTGGAACTGTTTTCACAGACAGAAAGTCAGTTTTATTTGAACCAATCATTATTGTAGATAAGGGGTACAATGTACCTGTTCAGGAAAAAAAAAAAAAAACTATTGGAGTAATAAATGTTAAATGCAAGTCAGAGTAAATTTCTTGATTGATAAAAAGAAATAAACAAGCAGTTTTAAAATATTTTAAAGCAAGTCTTATTCTAATCTGAAGACTTTGACATGTCTAATACATGTGGAATTCCAGTTTAAATCTAAGTTTTATCAGCTGTTTCAAAGAAACTGCAAAGTTCTCCTCTCAAATATAGACCATCCTTTGCAGGCCAAAGCACAGCTGTGTACCAGGTTCTGCAAATTCCTTGTCCTCTGCTTATCATTAGACACAAAAACACCAGTCAGGTGTATAGCATTAATCATATATGTAAGTATTTGCAGAACCAAGCCATCATTTGATCCCACCGCGCTGCTGAAGATAGCCAGTATTAGAGCAAGGAAACAAATTGCAAAGTCAGGGCATCCTCTTTCAGTTATATCCACTCAGTAAAAAACTCTATATGGAAATTAGTGGCATACTGCCTAATTAGGCATACAGGACCGGACCTAGCATCCAGTGAGTCTTTCTGGGGGAATGGGATCTGGGTAGGAGTTGTGATTATATGTTTCTGACGTTGGCTGCTGCTGGAGGGAGAATACCAGACGAGATGTACTATTCTAGCAAGTGCTAAGTCCTTAATTTAGACACTTTATGGAAATTGTTGAAAAACAGTCTAATTGGAAGCAACTTCTGCTGCTCCAGCATATAATTTTCTCCAGTTTTTAGCACTGAGGCATTTGCATGAAAACAAGCTCTTTGTTTTTAAAATTCCACTGCTCTTGTTGTTTATTCCCCACTGGAATTCATAATCCTGTGTTTGCACAAAGCACTATAATTGGTTGCTGTGGAAGTGTTTCTATCAAAAGGAAATGATTATTAATAATCAAGAATGAACAGTTGCATAATAGAGATTAGTAAAATAAGCACCATTCTAATAATAATGCTAATCTCCATGAAACCAATCTCTTCAAATGCTTGGGAACATAAACATATCCTGGTGATACACATCATCTCTAAACATGACGAGCAGTAAGAACTTTTGGACCAAGTACAGGTGGAGGTTGACTGTATCAGCGGGAGCACTGCCTTTTGCTGCTGGCAATAAGATCAAAATCCCTCAATGAGCTGAGTGTGTCCCAGACTAATATTTATGGGACTCAACTGGCAATTGATGACTTCATACAGGCAATTCCTGTGGCCCAAAACACATGTAATAACAGATTAATGTAAAGGGCAGGTTTCTCCATGTCGTCTATTTCTAAAATTCTTGAGAGAAAGAGAGGCTTTGCTGTCAGTTTACATTATTTCTGATATGCCTACTGCAGATGTGGAGGGCTTCATTCCCTGGTTCGTGACACTCAGAGGTCTTACACAGGAGATTCTGTTTCTAAGTATCCTGGGGAATCAGTGGAGATGGTCCTCCAATGGGCTTTTGGCCAGATCACAGTCCTAAGACAGTTTTTGAAGTCCACAAGAGTCTGCCAAAATATCACCGACTCCCTGCAGACCTTCTGGTCTCAAGCATCTTCCTCCTCAGCAAAGAACTTCCTAATTTTCCCTTGTAAAATATGTTTCTTCTTTTCCTGCCTGCTGTGATTCCAACCTTCAAACCTGAGCCATGCTACTTCATTGGGGCTACCTTGTCTTGGAGCAATACTGCAGGGACCCGGGCACGTAGCCAGGGCTCTCAGCCCCCGGGTCTACCTGTGCCAGACCTCCAGGTGCATGTCCTGCTGCCTGCCAAGTCACTTGGAGTCAGGTTTAACACAAGTCAAGATTTAAGAATGAAACGAAATAATGTTTATTTTAAAACATTGATATGCAATGATGGAAGAATATTATAAAAAAAAAATTACCTTAACAAGGGCATATTTAGCAAAGACCCTCCTCCATAGCAGCTAGCTTCTACCTCTTTTTGTCCTGAGTTATATGAGATATCTCATATCTCATATCTCCCAAATAATCAAGTTCTTTTTTTTTTTTTTTTGAGACTATTTCCACCTCCTCTTGCACCTCTTCCTCAATCCTCCCACCACCCCTCTCCCGAGGAGGCAGTGACATGGAGGAGCACTCAGGCCCTTTCTTCATTACAGCCCCAGCTTGCTTGCTTCTGACCAACAAAACCTCCCTCCTCGTTGCCTGTGCTTGGGCATTAGACACCACTTGGTGTCCCGTGTCCAGGAGATGGCCTTTATATCACTAAGCAAAACAGCTATGTAGTTAAAGATTTTCCTGCTCTGCCCACCTAACAATTCAGTTCAGCTAAGAGATGAATAAAAAAATAAAAAAAAATAAAAAAAAAATAAAAAAAATAAAA
>VXAA01000548.1:53278-71036 GCA_013399115.1 Anseranas semipalmata
GGAGAGGAGAGGAGAGGAGAGGAGAGGAGAGGAGAGGAGAGGGAAAGGAAAGAACACTGCCTGTTCTATAAACAAGCCTACTACAGCCAACCATACTCCTACAATTAATCCAACTTCATAGGTGGCCACTCTTCCAGCACCAATTAATTCCTTGATTTAGGCAACAAAGAAGAGCAAACTCCATATCTGAGATTTACACATACTTTGTCATGGACATGCAGAAATCGAAAAAAGATCTTTTAATAGTGTGCAGGGCAACAGTTCTTCTTGGCTTGCATTGTACACTCAAAAATACAGGTGTATGGTTTGGCTCATCATTTCTTCATGCAGCAACAATTACAAGCTGATGATACTTTCATTTTGGAAAGGATGTCCAATTGGAGAAATGATACTGAGAGACTTAAACTCTACAGATGGCTACCAATTCATTTTGGTGCTCTGGAAGCATGAATACCTGCAGAGCTGGATGAGCCATAAAGGCAATTGGAGGCTGTGCTTTGTCTGTTGCTTGCCAGACAAGACCTCAGGAGCACTACCTCCTCTCCATGTGCCCAGATGTGATTTTGCACTGGGAAGCCACAGACGGGAGAAAATCCAGCACCTTCCCTTGGACAGGGGGAGGAACACTCTTCTCAGATGTAGTAAGTACTGAAGACTTTGGTCTTCGTATAAACTCAGCAAAGACTGGAGCTGTTTTCTGAATATCTGAAGACAGGTGGAGTACCAAGGACTGGGAAAAAAAAAGGCTGAAGAGGGGAGCCACAGACAGCAAGGCATGGTTTCACCTCAGTTAGCACAGTCATGACAGAAGCACAGCATGCCTAGGTCCCACTGTAGGCACTAGAGAGGAACTTCTGAAAGCCACTTAGACCTTATATTGGCTGAATCCCTCCTGGGTTTGCCTATCACTCTCCATCCATGACAGGAACAGTATAGCAGAGCAGCGTTGGTGCCTACGGAGTCTGTCTCCCTTGGGTACCTAATTTTAAGGTGTGATGAGTCAGAGCCAGTCCTATAACTATTCTTTTTTTCTTGTGCTTAATTTCATCTTGATGACTAACAAGCAAAAGCACGAGAGTCTTAAATTATAGCTACTCTCCTTTGAACTTGGCTAATAGTGGCCTCTGCAACCAGCAAAGAACTTACATGTGAATGGACAGGAAAAAATAGCAGCTCAAATTGAGGGCACTGCACTGAAGGCACACTAGATTACTAGACATTCACACAGTGGAAGCTAATCACTAAAAGTCTTCTTAATCACTTATCTTTTGTGGCCCTCTCAAAGCTAAATAAATGTTCATTCGCTGCCTGGTAATAGCTGACAAAGTCCTGGATACTGAAACAAAGCATTTGCTCCTATTTAGTCATATTCTGGCAAGCTATTTATGCCTATTTTTTATTATTATTATTTTTTATTATTATTAACACTGCCCCATTAGCAAGAATGATAATTATTTATAAACTAAAAAGATGTAAATATGTCTGAGTGCAAAATTTATTGGTGAGAGGCTGTTGCCTGGTGTGACAGAGATTGGTGCAATTCCTAATTTTTCACACAAAACCTTGCTTCCAATAGGGAATTGTTGAAAGTGCTGATAAATCTTCCCTATGATGTATTTAAACGCTGCTGGTGAACACTGCAAGGCATGAATCACAGAAGGTGGCATTTTTAACTAGTAAATAAAAAGTAAATGAAAATATCATCACATAGATTTAGAGGGTGTTTGACAACAAGGACCTACGAGTGATTTTTTTTACTAGTAAGAGCTCTAAATGGGGAACAAAAAACGCTGGAACTCCATATTGCAACCCTGAATTTCTAAGGCAACACTCTGTCACCAAAAATTGAATTATGAATACCTCCAACTGAGAAGAATGATATAATCTGGCCCATCACATGTATCAACACCCTCTTTGTTCAACTGTGGAAGAATCTGGGGGACAAAGGACAAAGTGGTTTGGAGGGATGGGATCAGACAGGCCCACTCGGAGAAATCTTACACAAAGGAGAGATCTTACAGTTATGTGAAAAAAAGAAAGGAAACAAAGCAAACAGAAACAAAGCTGGCTGGCAAGCACCAATTTCAAGCAGTAAACAGAAATAAGAAGCTGCAATTTGCCACTACTGGCGAGCAGTGCCCATATTATTTCTGGATGTGCAGAGTGAGACTTACCTAATCTAGAATTTCCCTTCCTATCAATAAAGTGCAGATTTGACTCAACACGTGTAACCTGCAGAATGAGCGGTGCACTTGTTGTAGGCTGGGGTGTAAGAGCACAGGGTCAAGGTGCCTGGACACGACCATCCTGAACCTCCCTTCTGTCACCAGTGTTGGATGATGGAGTAACAGTGCTCAGCAGCCCCTCTCTGACACAGGTCCTCCCAGGGCACAGCGAGTGCTGGGAGAGGAAGACAGAGGACAATACCTACCCTCCTCCAGCCTGCCCATGGGGCCATGGCAGCACGGGGTGCAGGTGTGGTTACAGTCGGTGAGCAGTCAAACCTATCAAGCAAGACATTCATTTTTACTCTTTAAAGAGATGCAGGGCAACTTTCTCTGATTTAGATCATGCGCAATTGAATTTTCAGTTTCTTAAGAGTTCACAGGATTCTGCTGGAGTATATCCAAGCTATGGAAGTCATGTCATAAATACCTTTGCTGCAGGGGTTATTTAAGAAGTCTAGAACCTAATTTGAACCGTTAAGCTTTTCTATCTCGGGTCTTATAGTTTCTATGTTAAGGAAGATGATCCTGACTAGCAGGAACAACAGAACACATTTGCTGGAAGAATAGTTACCAAGAGCAGCTTAGCCTTTTGTTTCAATAGTCCCATGTGCATTAAACTAAGCCTAGGTTTTCTGCTGGGAAACTTACCTGAGGTGTACATGTATCCTCATACCTATATTACACTTCAGTGCCCACAGTGAAAAGTAAGATCTGCCTTTATGCATGGAAAGAGGAATGGATTCCAGGCAAATTTCATGTTATTGCAGGTTTGGAAGGGTCAAATCCCCCCCTTTTCTATTGCCAAACATTGATTCAATCAACTTTTGTGGTTTGAAAACAAGTTCTTCAAGTGGAGTCGTGAAGAAGTGTGTGAGTGTGGGTTTCCCTGGATGGAAAAAACTAGTAAATCCCACGTTTTTAATAAGTCAGTCCAGATTTTTACCAAGGAAGGGTATAAGGCCATTAAGTCAGTGGAGCTATATCTGCAATTCTGTTTTCTTCATTTGGTGTAAATGGTGTTGCCAACATTTCTCCTTTTTAAAATAAACACAGACAGGCTATGTTATTAGCACCAAGATTCTAGCTGGGGGAAAGGATGGGGGAAAGTTAAATTGAGTTTTCGTCATTAGGATGTAGTTTGCATAATTACTGTGATACTGAGATTATGCAGCTGTTACTATCTGCAGGTGTTAAATGCTGGGCAAGATTTTAGTGTCACTGCTATGCTCATTTTTAGAAGCAAATATTAAGCAGCAACACTGTGCACATCTAGTATTTCAAGGAAGCTTCCATTTCTGATAATTTTGGTCTACTTAGGTGTTCACGTTTGTAAAAATGAGTATCATACAACTAAAGTACTCCTTGTATCATGATGTAGTGGTCACAGCAGGAGAAAAAGGGATATTAATGCCCTCGGTCTGTCACTGAACAATGAGTGACCTTTCTTCGCCTCTCTACACCATTTCTAAAAGAGACTTTTAAACCATCACCTCAAAAGACTGTGACCTGGTTTGACTTCTTAGCATCCACAAAGCAAAGTGGAAAGCTCAGTAGGGGCCATCTACTCATGTGAAAGTTACATTTTTGCTGTTAGCCCATGCACTGAAGGAAACAAGCCTAACACGATCACACTGTCTACCTGTATGTCCATTTTTTCTTAATAACATCTACACACATTGGGCAATTTCCACTGGACAGAGGCAGTAGTGGTCTCAGCTGTATTTCATAGATATTTCATCAAGACAGGTGGTAAAGAAAAGGAGACAAATCCTACTAATGATGCCATAGAGGAATGGCAGAAAGAGTTCAGCCATTTTTAGTTTTATTTGGTAGCTTTGCCTTGATTTTCTCAGTCTCCTTCACGTCTATACATTTACAGAAACATTACGCATATTCTGGCAGAACACTGCTTTGCACACCCTGTCATTCACTTTTCCAAGCCTCTCAAAAGCCACTTCTCTCCCCACTAGTTCATTTTAGCTCTGCTTAAAAGCACCTAGATGTAAAGAAATGAAAAGGCTTTATGGGCATTTCCATGGAAATGTTCGACTTTCAGACAAAAGCTGAGATTTTCCCTGAAACCTTGTCTGTGAGTACTGTTGTGTTTCAGGAGAGGGCTAATCCAGACAGCTCTTCTTTCTGTTTCTGCTGTGTGTGCTGCCGGCTGAGATGATCCATCCCATGCTGTGCCCAAGCTGAAGAAGTCCTTGCACCCTATGTGGTGCCCTGTAGGCAGCCCAGGACATTGAGGAGTACAGGAACATACCGGAACCAGAGCAAAGCGGGGTGGTCCCCATGGTGCACCACAGCACCTTATCCTGACCAGGAATTGCCATTTTCTAGAACCTACCTTTTGACAATACAAATCTGCTTTTTTTTCTGGGAGAAGGAGGCATTTTTCATGAAACAGTATAATCCATCAAAGCACGACTTTTCCATCAATAACAGCTTAGATATAATTTTTTTCACCAATTTCCTAGTCCCAAAATCTTTCCTTTGAGGCATTTTGAATGAAAAGCATGGGGATGCACAGGAGGCCCAGGTGTGAGCTGAATACTTCCAGGTAAACCCATTCACAGAGCCTGCAGTACTTCAGAAGGCTTCAGCCAATGACAGCTTGCTTCAATCCTGTCAGTATGCAGAACATTTGTTTGTTGTTGTTTTTTGGTTTGGTTTGGTTTGGTTTGGTTTGGTTTGGTTTGGTTTGGTTTGGTTTTAAGAGGCAACAGTGGACTTGTTTCACTGTATTTTGATTATACTGTGGGTGAGATTCCTAAACCAAGTGCCCAAATGTGTTAGGGATGGGATTAGTGCCATTGCCATCCAGTGCCACTTGATATGCCTCCATCTGCCACTCCAGAAGAACACAGGTGCCCATGAAGATATATCAGACACCTACACTGAGCGGCCTCAGTGCAGCCCTTGATTTCCACTAATGGAAGGGGGCTTGGAAACTGGTTGGACATCTGTTTCACAGCCAGATGTCCACATGCCCACACTTAACTATAGATAGTTAAACTTCAGAGCTGAAGCCCCTACTATGCCTTTACTCTGATTATATTGAGATCTGAAGACATTACTGATGCCTGTGTTTGCGTTGCCCTATTTCAGGTGACACTAGGGCTGCAGAGTAGGAAATCACAGTACGGCCTCACTGGGGAGCTCAGCTTTTCCCAGTGGTGCTGAAGGAGCACACGTTGCATCAGTGGGATGTGCAGATACTGAGCTTTCCCTCTCCTCTTACTCCAGGTCTGCATCCGGCGTAATTTACACCCCTGACACTGATGAATTCCTCTTGAAAGCAGAGACATCTCCGAGAGCTGATCTATTCACCGCGTTGTATTTTAGCCACAGTAAAACCCAAGGAACAGAATATGTCTTCTCTAACTCTGTCAGACAGGCGTTTTGCATTTGGTGAGGGGCAATTTACAATGGTTTTCAACCAGGCTGAGAGCTGGCAAGTGCAGCGATCTTATTTCAAGCAGAGAGAGACTCTGACGACGAGGAAGTGCCATGTCATTCAGGAGCCTTCTACAAACACACCGTCACTTTCTGGGAAGGAAACCTCTGAGATGGGACACCTTGAATGCTGAAGGGCATCCCAGTGGGGGATCTTCGTTCCCACGTGGGGCTGGCACTGGCAGACATCCCGCTGCCCTGAGAGGCACCAACACTGCTCACCTAACCTAACACCAGCTTAACCCTAACCTAACACCACCCTGAGTGCTGCCCCTGCTCCCCAGAGCCCAAGCCCACCCGAGGCATCATCCGGCTCCTCCTGCCCCCACCCTGCTTTGGCTCTTGCCCTTTTGGCAGCATCTCATGGGCATCTTCTCCCCAGCCCCAAAATGATGCATCTGAACACAGGCTTTTCCCCCCTGCCTCAGCCGGTACCACCTCAAATATCTCCTCTAACAAACTCTTCCTGCTCCCGATGAAGTTAATGGAAATACCGAATCTGCTGCAGTGGGTTAGAGAGAACGGTGAGAGCTTGTGGTGGAAGCCAAGCCCCACATATGAACACGGGCTCCATGGGGTTTGGTTACCTGATGGCTCCTTTGTTTAAACCAATTGTTTTTATATTGAGGCTTCACAAACAATGGAAAAAATAGAAATACGTTCAGCCCACCCATGGCGTGCTTTGCACATCTCTTCATTTCTCGTTATTGTTTCATAATTTCCAAAATCAAGTTTACTGTTAGGACTTGCAAAGTCAAAAAGCATGATTTAAAGGGGAGACAGAAATAGCTCAGCAAGGACTGCTCTTGGGCTAAAAGGAAATTACTGGTGAAGTTCCTCAAGGAACTCAGGTTTGGACCATCTTGGGGAGTATCTTATCAATGGTCTTCAGTCTGTACACACACACTTGTTTTTGGACATAAGTGATGGCTCACATTTTCCCATCATGAGGTCCTCAGAGGAACAAAAAATGCTTGGTAAAACTAATGTACCAGTGAGACCACACCTAGCACAGCACCCCGCTTCCAGTCACCCTGAGGAATCTGAAAAAGCGCAGGTACAGTGCTGGGCTGCTCCGGCGAGGGAGAGCCAACCCCACAAGTAGCGAGCCAGAGCTTGGCTTGTCCATCCCACGGGAGAGAGGCAGAGATGGATGGGATTGCTTTCCTAGAAACGCCTGCCGCAGGGCAGAAGAGATCCTTGCCCCAAAAGACAATGCTGGCACGGGGATAAATGCCTGTGAGTAACTCAGTCTGGAAACTCTGTCGGAGAGGGGGGTCGGCAGCGACCTTCCCGCAGGACAACGGGCGAACAATCTCAGCTGCTTCTCAGCCCGAGCCTGCGGTGCTGTGAAAGCACGAGTGTGTCAGTGGGGTGAGCAGACGAGCGAGCTTAGGAAAAGGCAGTATTTTTTCAACAAGGCCAGCTGCTGTGACTGGAAAAAACAGGGAACAAGTTTTCAGGTGGAGAAGCCCTTCCCGAAGCATTTTGTAACTTCAGGAGCACGCTGCGGGCCGGAGAAGCAGGGCAGCACATGCCTCTGCCCTTTCCCAGCTCCTTCCCGTGACAGCGCGGTACCTGCTAGTGACATCCCAGCGGTGTGGTGACTACTTTTCCCTCCACGCATGCTCTCTTGTCTGTTTTAAAATGCAAAATCACCAAGGCTGAAATCTGGAACTATACAGTTGTGGCCGTTTCTGATGTCCCACGTCAAGTACGCACCGTTCACAGCCCTGCCTCTCGGCCAGCAAGCTCCCTGGCTGCCTGTCATCGCCTGTGTGCAGTGCAGCATTTCGGCTTGCCTGCCACTCTGGTGTCTGCGCTTCTTTATCGTGGTATCTGCATATCTCTGCAGTGGTGCTTCGGTTGTGCGCCAGGCATGGCTCTCCCTGCCATACCGCATGGAAAACAAAGCCCTCCTGGAGCCTTTCTGCAGGCTGGAGAGCATCACACAACATCTCTAAAAAAGAGCAAGGATGCAGCTTGTTTCTAGTAGAAATTTCCAAGTCTCAAGTTGCTCACAGCTAACTTATGTACAGAGGGAAAAAATGATCAGCTCTTCCAATACTTAATATGAATTTTGTATGTATGTAAGCACCATACGAACCTATATATTGAATAAATAAAGTGTGGGCACGGCTGGCCATGATTTAATCCTACAGAGTTATGTCTTGATTAAATCACCGAATTCTCAGCCATGACTAAACCCTGCTAAACGCTGCAGTGCGGTAACGTTTGTGCGGCCAGCTAAAGCTTGCCTCCAGCCTTGGCCGTGCCCAGCCGTGCCCATCGCCTGCCCTCAGCTGCGTGCAGGGGCAGGGGCCGAGGGGGCTGCGCAGGCACGGCAGCGCTTTCCCCGGCTTTACAGCAAATTGGTGTCCCCTGCCACCTTCATGAAAATAAACAGCTTTTACTCTTATTCCCAAACGAAATTGTTCCTCTGTGGCAGCGTTATTTCATTTTTAAGTGCTAGCTTGCGGTAGCTTCTTTCAAGGGCCCTTTACTGCCTGGAAGCGTGTTTATTTGGTGGGTGAACAGTGACATCTGCTGGGTAAGTCCCCGGGACAAGGACCGGGAGCTTGGGGTGCCCAGCACCCCCTGCACCCCCTGCGCCCCCCACTCCCCGACCAGGGCTTGCAGAGAGGGCTCTGCCCCGGCTCACCGGGTTCATTTGGTGCCCCTGTTCATTCTAAGCAAGGGGGACGCTGTCCATGCATCCCCTGGATGTGTCTGTTCTTCACCTCTCTCCCAGCCAGGGCTCCTCTGATTTCCCCGCCGCCTCCCCTTTTATTGTGAGATATTCACAGCAGGGCTTATCTGAAAGTGAGGTGCCCCGGCAGAGTTGTACAAACAGTACAACATTGGATCGATCAAGTTCTCCTTAAAATTCCGCCCCCCCAGCCCAGACAAGGGCTTTATGTTAGGAAAAATACAACGTGCTACCCCAGCACAGCACTGGGCCGCAACGTAGCACACTGTGCACTTTTTTGGCTTCTTTGAGGCATTAGTGATGCACTCCCCCAAAATATTATTATGGAGTTAAAATGAGTAAATGCAAGATCCAGGCATCATATCGGACTTCCATTATGCTCAGCGGCCCTCAGACTACATGGTAGTGCTTAGGTGACTTTGTAAGAGCTCTGTCTCACAGTTCCTCCTTTTGTTTCACAAGTGCCCAAGGAGAGGGGAATGGGGGTATGAGTCCAGCACTGGGCACCAGAGATGCATCTGTGTGTATGATTCAACTCTTCTGAGCCTGCTTTCCCATGTTATTGAAAACACAAGAGCTATTGTAATTTAAGAGTATCAGCTCATGCTGATCATTAGATAACTTTTTAAAAGAAAATCACTTTCCTTCTGCAGGAAAAACTGGGCTGCTCACCAAACTGGGCTGCTCCTTCTGGCACGGAAAGGCACCGCTGTGAGAAGCGCTCGCCTTCAGCAGGAGGAAGAGGAAAATGCAGAGCATCTGAACTTGTTCCCCTGCAGGGACACATGCGGTACCCCAGGCTATGCCTGGACTGGCCCTCAGCTCAAGTTGCCTTGCTTGGCAAAATGTTTGCTGCAATAGGAACACGAAGGAGCTGCTGCCTGTGGTGCAGCAGTGGCTGGCGGTGCTCTGGGTGCTGCACAGCTGCCACAGAGCAGCTTCGGTGCCAGGCGGTGGGCAGCACCCAGAGGCTCCCACCACAGATCCCCATCTTCCAGCCCTTCCTCTCCGATGGTCCCTGCACTGCCAGAGCCCCCACCCCAAGGCTCAGCCCCCTCTCACGCCCCCAGCAAGGTTTTCTCACCCGGAGCTCCTGCGCCTCAGCATCCCCTACCTGAGCCCTGCTAAAACCCCTTCGTAAAAACATTCCCATTTCTTTCCCTCTCCTGCTGTGTGCCACATCCGCAATCACCACACTGTGGCCCTCCTGCGCACCTGGTCACGCTTGCACTCAGCACCCCTGGCCAAAAATGGCATCCCCACGCCCCAGGGGCTGAAGTGAGGGGCAGATGCTCCACAGCATCCCCCACGGGTTCCCTGGTGCAGGACCCCGGCAGCATGCTGCTGGCAGCTGGACAACATACCCTCTTGCTCTGCTTATCAAAACCAAGGCTAAAGAAAGACCCAGAGGTGTCTCGGGAAAGCTGCAAAACATCCTCGGGGAAGCTAGGGAAAGGTCTGCACCCAGGTGAACAACAAGGTGGGGTGAAATGTTCAAAGCCAGGAAGAAGCACATGGGAAGCACGTGAGGGAGCTTGGGAGAGGCAGGGAGAGGGAAGAGAGAGGAAAACCTGGGAGACTGGGGAAGAGAGAGCCTGTGGAGGAAAAAAGAAAAGAAAAGAAAAGAAAAGAAAAGAAAAGAAAAGAAAAGAAAAGAAAAGAAAAGAAAAGAAAAGAAAAGAAAAGAAAAGAAAAGAAAAGAAAAGAAGAGAAAAGAAGAGAAGAGAAGAGAAGAGAAGAGAAGAGAAGAGAAGAGAAGAGAAGAGAAGAGAAGAAAAGAAAAGAGAAGAAAAGAAAAGAAAAGAAAAGAAAAGAAAAGAAAAGAAAAGAAAAGAAAAGAAAAGAAAAGAAAAGAAAAGAAAAGAGAAGAAAAAAGAAGAGAAGAAAAAAGAAAAATAAACCCTTCTGCCTTTCTGTTTGTGATTTGGGGAAGGACAAAATCAAAGTAAAACCTTGCAAAAGATTCTTTGGAGACAGCTTCATTTTCATATTACTCCTCTGTTACTCTTCCCACATAGCTGAGCACGTTCATATGAATCACCAGTTTACTCAGAGGAGTAAGCACCCAGATCACGCACCGCGAGGGAAAGCTGGGATGGCCAGAGCTGCAGCCTTGCTTGGTTTAGACACAGGAGAAACCGATGGGGGCTCATGAGGAAAAGAGAGCCGAGCAAAGTGGTTAAGAAAGCACCAGAAAATAAATGGTTTTGCACATGCAGGATTAACTTCTCTTGCTGTGAAGTGATCACCATGCATCTGCTAGGTAAACACTGCTGTTACAGCAAGCAGAAAGACTGCTACACAGTCCTACACCAAGGAGGAGGCTGAGTAACTGAGCCCCAGAGGGACTGCACATGTATGCATGTGTTTGGGTGTGCATTCAAATTTAGCCTACTGGCAATAGCACTACTGCCAAGTGGTCAAAATCTTGAAGTTAGCACAAAAACATGAGGTTCAAAAAACACCCTGGGGAGACTTTCTGCTCTTTGTGCCATTACCATATATGCCTTCCTCATGTTTTCAAGCTTTTCCCAGAACTAGAATGGGTAGGCTCTCTTTCTTATAATGAAACCAGAGATGTTCTGGTATTTCCTTTGATTTTAGCAGCTTTATAAAGACTGAGCGCTGCCAGCTGGTGACTGGAGACTGAGAAATGGCAGGCTTTACTGCTTGTTGGAGCTGGCCAATTCCATAACTTCACCGAAGGTGAGAGATAAAGAAACGATAAACAGCCTCCCCTGAACCTGGACAAGACAAAAACCCAAAGCAACACCATGAGGAACCTGAAGTGTAAAGGTAAAATGCTGCACTTTTGAAACATGTTGTGTAACAGGGTGTGTTTCTCCACTCCTCTGTCATAGGGGATATCTTACAATTAGCAACTCCTGAAGGCAAACCCCTGGGCAGCACCTCCAGATTAGTTTGTGAAAGGAGCGACCTCTAAGGACTTGTGTGAGGAGGCTGTGCTATCTGCAGAATCATACAAAGAATATGTTATCCCTTGAGTATTGTCCACAGTAGGAGCTTGATACGAGTCCTACCAGTGACACCTTCATTGCTCCACAGGTGTTGCTTTCTCCCAGATAGCCATGATAAATAATGCAAAACAAGCCTTGAAAGTACCAAAAGAAAAGCTCTCCAGCACACACAGCCAACATACACACAGCACAAGTATGGTGCTTCTGCAGCCTTCACAGATCTAAGCATCTCAGCATTACCTCTCTGTGTACTGCACTGAGCACCACTGTCTTCTGAAATACAGGAATCTTGTCGTTCCCACAAGGCAAGGTTAGACAGGCTTGATAATGAGTCTCACAGTGACCTATTCCCACTGCAACAACTGCTATTAGACATGTTAACCCTGTCTGGGTGGACTGGATAAAGGGAAATGAGGTAGGTAATGGCAACATATGGAGTCAAGCACAGCTCTTGCACTAACAATTTCAATTTCTCCCTCTCCTCTGCTCTGTAGCCTCTTTTCACGAGGGGTAGCCCGGCTGTGTGGGCTTTCTTCTCTTTTTCAAAGTCAGCACTGGCTGCTTAAGAACAAGCTCCTCTGTTGTTGACATCCAAGCTTCTCTTTTTGTTCCCCTTAAACTATGGGGCCGATGTGCACAGAAGATATCAAGGGAGTGGCAAGTGCTTTCATTTTCTTCTTGACCTAACTTCAGAAGAAATAGGAGGCATGAGGAGCTGTATTTGTACCAGCATCTCAGACCGGATAAGCTTTTTACTAGTGCTGAGGGAAGAGGGAAGAAGGAAGAGGAAAGGGAAGGCAAGGCAAGGCAAGGCAAGGCAAGGCAAGGCAAGGCAAGGCAAGGGAACACCCACTTTATGTCTTCAAGCTCTCCCTATTAAACATGAAGGGCAGACTCTTCTTAAAATGAAACAACAGATACTCAGGCATTTGTTGTGATTCTAGCAGCTTCTAAGACCAAATATTTTATTAAAAAACAACCAATAATAAATGATGGCAGGCTTCTGTTTTCCTAAAGCCACAAGGATTGAATGGTTTCAACAAAGGACCCGAAAGAAGCACAAGCATCAAGCATCATGTTTCTGCATCTTGTTTCTGCTGCCTCCAAGCAATTCAGCTGGTGGATTCAACTTTCAGCGCAGATGAGCAGACGGTACATAGGTGGGGAAACACTCCTGTTGTAACAGCCTATACGCTTTTCAACAGCTTTCATAATATGCGATGCAGAGTGACATGGACCTGCACAGGGAAAAGACTACCAAGCTAAAGGCAAAAGCATATGTACAAGTGTGAGTTGTGGCTATCCGTACATAATGAAACAACTTGGTGGTGTTATCCTCTCTCTTCCTCCACTCCCACTCAGTTGTCCAAGCATAGTCATACATGATATTTCTGGATGTTCTCATGGCTTTCAAATGCTGGAGATATCTCCCATTCTTCTGGAGAATCATATCCAGGTATGACTAATACATATTCTTAACACAGGCAGTACAAGAGTGAGAAACATCTGGTGAGCATTCTTCAAAAATGTTTTTACACTCAAGTAATGAAACCTAAAGTTACCATAACTAGGAATATGCATGGTGAGAGCCTGCCTGTTATTAGTAGTGAGTAGCTTCTACAACTAAATGGAAAAAAATCACAATGTAGGAAAACTGTATTTCAAGTTCACTACCAATGTGAGAGAGATGAAAAATTCCTTCAATTATATGATGCTTCTGGTGGATGAGGCAACTGCTTCATCTTAAAGCAATTCCTGGGTCTTTGACAATAGCTGTTTCAGGGATAAGCCCTTTTTAGAACTTTTTAGTTAACCATTCATTGACAATAGAAAACATTAAAAATCATTAAAAATCTCTCATCAGCAAAACAGTGAAAAGGAATTGATTTATGTTTGCTCAGTGCAATGCCACAAAATAAACGCAGAATAAAAGCATTTTAAAAACTGGAACTACTTGGACCAAATAGGGTTAAGTTTTCCTTCAGAAAATCCCATGCAGTTCAAACTGAGTGTAAGATGGCATCCCCTACCAATCTAAGACTGGAAAGACAATCCTATAGATTTTAACTTCTGTGATGGGAATAAAGGTCAACTTCGTGTAGCATACAACCAAAGTATGTCACCTCTCTTTCCCTTTTTCACTCCGGACTCCAGTGACAGGAGTTAGCTTGATATGAGGAGAAAATGTTTATTCCTATTTGGATGTATAACTCACTGCAAGCTCCATGACTTATCAGTCTTGCAACTAATGCATAAATATGTCTCTTTCAATGAGTGAACGGAGGATTTTATTGTGTCTTTCACGAAGGATTACTTTTTTGAATGACAGAAGAAGATACTGTCTCTTTGAAAATCCAAAAAAGTCTTTTAAAATCTTTAAAAAGTATATTGGCATCGCAGCACTTAGAACTTGGTGTTTCCTTGAAGATATCTTTTTAACACCAGACTGTATGTCAAGCAACTAATGGCAGAAGGTTCAGTCATCCTTGCATGGTCTAAATACTCAAACTTCTTAGCTGACATATTCAACGTATTTTTAAAAATATATTTTTATCCTTATTTAGACAATGCTGAAGAAAAAGCATATCAGTAAAACAATAAATAGTACTAGTAAATTCAGTGGTGTTATCATTCATAATTGGTTCTGGAGTCACACTTTTATGGGCTACTCTTCTTCAAATGTTGAATGAAGTGAACCATGAAATAGTTCATGGTTTTAGCTCCATTAAGGGTGGCGGCTGAGGAGTGTGACTAATAAATGTACAAATTGCCAGTGCCTTCCATGCTAAGATGATGTCTTAGCACAGGTATAGAGGAGAGAATGTATATAGGATCACAATGTGAGGAAACAGCAACTGTTCTACTGATGTTTGGTTATTTTAAATGATAGTTATGCTATAGTGACAAGAATATCTCAGGAGTCAGTGCAGCCTTTTTTAAGCCTGAATTCGCTTTTCCACTTTCAGATCTTGTCATTCAGCATGGCACCAACTGGAAAGTGCTGGTGCAAATGCTAACTGTCTATGCCATCAATTAAGAGAAGATGAACAAGGATATTGCACATAAGACTCACAAAAGTATTAGTAGAAAGGCTTACCCCCTCTCTTGACTTCTTGTAGCAGTGAATCACCTAGCTAAGTCTAAAGATAACTATTTCTGATTTATTTTGCAAGATCCTAGAATAGTCCTTCTGCAAATTGTTTGTTTTTAATTAAAAGGAGAAATTCTACTGGGACTGTAAAGTCATTCATCCTGAAAAAAAACAAAACAACAACAACAACAAAAAAACATATCCCTGAAGCTTTGGTTCATTGAACCAAGATGACTCTGTTATGTTACCAAACTTTGTTTCCTCAACCCTCAAAGTAAAAAAAATGAAATAAAATAGCAAAACATTTTCTTTAAATTGTCGTATTATTTGGAAATTTTATGTTCTTTTTGGAGAAAAAAAAAAGAATTTTTCACACATTTCTCGCACACTGAATTAAGCCAATTGGAATGAAAAAAACGGTTGCATTCGAGCAGGAAGGACCCACTGTGAGCTCTCACAAAGACTGCCAGTATCTGTAGCTGCAAAGTAGGTGTTCAACCATGCCATTTTCAACATCCCATGAGACAATACTTAGATACCTAATGCCCATCAGTCTTGGGGAGGAAACTGCAAAATAGCTGTTTGCTGCTGGCCCTGTTCACCGCCCTCACACTTCCCGCTGAGCATTCATCCTGCCCTTCTCCGCTGCCACCTGCGCTTGGAGCAGTGAGGAGCATCTCAGCTTTTGCTCTCACAAGCGCAAAAGTGCCTGACCCGATGTATGGCGTATGATGGGGAGCTAGATGTCTCCACCCTCGGCATGGGCACGCCTCACCCAGCCCTATGATCACAGTGTTGTGATTCCCACTGAAAGGCAGGTCAGGACAGTTGCCAGTCTTCAAGGAAGTCTCCCGCATACTTGGGAGAAATCCTGGGGGCAGGCGGCACAGTGATGCACCCTGAGCAGCAGCCCTGAGGGCCCTGACAACACAAGAAGTTGCAGGGCTGTGGCTTCATGACTGCTAGTTTAAGCCCTGAGGGTACATCTGCTCTCAAACAAGCCCATTCTCCTTCTGGCCTCTGCTCCACGCTAAGTAAATATTTGTTTGCTCCCAGCTTCAGGTGATAGCATGCTCCAGGAGCGGCTCCCAGCCGTAGTATGTAAATGTCCCCATCAGCTTTGCACGTCTCCACCCACTGACACCCTGCAGCACTCTCCCTGAAGGCTCTCAACCTTCATGTGCTCCCACAGGCTTTCATGCTGCAACCCTGGGCACAAAGCTTGTAGGCTCGATTTCCTGCCATTAAAACATTGCTGTGGTAGGTTAGAGCAGAGCCTTCAGACCATCTTGGAGGCTGGAAATTCAAAAAGTCACACATCATCATCACCATCATCATCATCATCATGGCACATGCCGTGGGGCTGCGCCCAGCCTGCCCTGGAGGGAACCATCCCCAAGCCATCTGAACAGGACAGCTTTGCACAGCCCAGCCTGCCCTGAGGGCGTGGTGGTTGGTACTGGCCAAAACCATGCTGGAACTGGGCTAACCCAGCCAAGCTGTGTGAGAAACCACAGGGCAGTGCTCAAACCTATGCCCCGGTCCCTACAAGCATGGACGTAGCTCAGATGCCCAGCAATACAGGCACCTGCTGCTCTGCCCCACTGCCTGATCTGTGCAAGGGAGCCATGGACTCGTTGTTTTACATTATAGGCATATAAAACTCCAGAGCTGTCAGAAAGGCATTGGCTGCCTCAGGACCACTGACTTGAGCTTGTGAGATGGTGGGAAACCAGGCAAATTTCCACCGGAGTTAGGCTTAATGGTCCAGGAACTGCAGGCACTTGGCCTTGCTAAAATATACATCCAAAACAGCCAGCCATTGCCAATATGCACCTCCAAAGACGTGCATGTTGCACTGGAGGGGAATGCAATAGGAAAGGAAGTAACCTGATGGTTTCATCAGAGGAAAAATAGATTGAACTTGGAGGTTCAGAGAGGTAAGGGAAGCAGTGAAGAAAGTTCTCCAGATATCTTGAATCAACAATCATAAATTGCCAGAACAAAGTGCTGCAGCATTGCTCTTGATGTAAAATCTGGCAGCCTGTTGCCATATCAACACAGTGCAGGAGTCTCAGAGGGAACAGCTTGAGCCATGAGCACAGAAAAAAGTCATTGGTGCTTTTTTATATTTTTTCAAGTGAATGTACTGCTTGCAAAAAGTACCATCAATGACAGCTCCAGAAGCTGAAGGGCTGTATGTACCTTTTCCAGTACCCACCATTACAAGCACTGGGATGTGTGTAACCCCACCCACCCCACACCATTGAATGAAGAGGCGCCCGAGCTGGAGTCCATATAGTATGATGAGTCTTAAACCTAACAACAGTGTGGTTAACAAACATCAGAGAAAAAGCGTGAGAGAAAGGGTGATCTCTGTGGGTCTTTCAAGCTGTTCACACCAACACGTGGGACTAATGGAGCCGAACTGGCATTTCCAAGAGCTGTTATGTTCATCCCAAGCCTCTCAGAAGGCTAATTGCTATTTCTCCAGAAAATGTTACTCATGTTGTCCTGAAGGAATCCCTGAAAACCTGAGGCAGGAATTAGGTCTCCAAGCCAATACAATTCTTGGTCATTTTTAACTCAGTTCGTGGGATTTTCTGATGTCTTAAATATGAGCCAATGATAATGGACTTTTTGCAATCCATAATATAATCCCTGCAATAATCATGTACCAGGAATGAAAAAAGGTATATTTTTAAAGCAGAACAGAATAGCTTTTAATATAAATAATCTGACAGCTGCACTGTAGGAATGATCTTAGTCCATCTACCCTATTATCAGCCCTAGGTGTTCAGGTATTTCCCATATCCTTCCTCCAAGTTGCTATAAGCTGACACTAGCGGCTGTTGTGTCCTCTATGAAATATTCTGCTAGCATTGTCCCTTTCACCTCTAGTCAGTGCTGATCAGCCACGTAAAACAGCTAGTACCATTTCATTTTTTCCTTGGAAAAGGAAAAGAGAAGCTTGCAGGAGGCTGTGTCCCTCCTGGTGTCAGGGGCCAAGCCCAGCAGCTGGCAGCCTTGCAATGGCTGGGATTGCACTGCCTGTGGGTGTTGAATGATTACCAACCCGGAGATGTGTCTACAAAATACTCTGGTTTCAAATGACCCTTTTTATCAGAAACATGCAGAACTGGAAAATGCCTGGCCACCTGTATTGGGTTTATGTGGCATGGGTTTGGTAGCAGGGAGCTGCAGGGGTGGCCTCTGTGAGCAGAGCCCAGCAGCTGCCCCATGTCAGATCAGAGCCAGCTCCAGCCGGCTCCAAAAGGGACCCGCCGCTGGC
>VXAA01000548.1:71582-94702 GCA_013399115.1 Anseranas semipalmata
TTTGTAGTTTGCTTGTAGTTCTCACTGTTGTAGTTTGCTAATGAGAGGCAATAAATTATATTAATCTCTCTATGTTGAGTATTTTGGCTGTGATGATAATTGGTGAGTGATGTCCCTGTCCTCATCTCAACCCTTGAGCCCTTTCCATCATATTTTCTCCTACTTTTCCTTTGAGGAGGGAGAGTGAGAGAGCAGCTATGGTGTTGGAGCTGAGCTGCCCAGCAAGGTAAAACCACCACACCAGCTGAATGGACCATTGCCACCTGTTGTCCAGCCACTCTAAGCTTCTCCATTAGTACTTCCTTCGTAAAAGCCCAAATGGGCTGTTTTTCTGTTTCCACTGTTCAATCTTATGTATGACATCAGTCAATAATACACAGAGAAATTATTTTTCCAGTAATGCAGTATATACTCATCCCATTATAGTCCCATTGTAATTGACACTGAATCATGGTTCCACAAATGGGTAGGCACAGGAAGGAGCAGAGCTTCAAATATTCCTAGCATCCGATGACTTAAATTCCTTAAGTTTGAGACATGTTACTCCATGGTTTACCAGAGGAGCAAAACTAGAATGTGCGTGGGACATCTGCTTGACCTGATACTCTCTTTAATTATTTAGTATCAACTTAATGTAGCACTTCAGGTAGTGAGTGAGAAAAGCTGTTATATAAATAGCAGTTGAAGGGTCTGTCTGGTCTCAAGAATTAACTCCAGAAGTCACCACCAAGGCTACCTGTTCTGTTAAAGGTTGACACGTTTCCACCACCAGACCCATCCAACTCCTGGTTAAGGTGGAGCAGAGCATTTGCAATTTCTACCATTGCCTCAGGAGTCATCCGAGTGCTGTGATAAGTTTTATACTGGGGGAAAGTGGTTTTACAATGCAGAAAACAGAGCTCCTCCAACAAAAAAGTGGTTAATTATACCACTTCAATATAGCCAATACATAAAAAACAAAGTATGTGCATGTAATTACATCACTTGGAGTAAGAACTACCTGTACAGTGCAAAAATATTGCTCTCAATTGCTTAATTAAAATACAGCTCAGCTCATGTGTATGTGGTTTGTCTGGTTGCCAGTGCATAGACATACTCATATCCTGAAAATTCAGACAAATATGCACAGAAGAGAGAACCAGATTTGCCCAAGTCTTTCACAGAGCAAAAACACCATACAACCTGTTTTTCATCAGCTGATATATGTACATAAATATACCAGCATCTCTCCATTGCTAAGTGAAATCTCTAAGAGCTTTGTTTTGAATTTGGTGAGCTCCACAGTGAGTCACTGACCCACCTCTGTCAATAACCACATCATTAAACCAGGGATAATAATAATTCATTGCCTACCTGTATAAAGCAGAAGAAACATCTTTAAGCTATGACAAAATACATTATTATGTTTACCCTTTACTGACGTTTTCATTAACCAATGTGGGCAGGCTGAGACACAGAGGTTCAATGAGTTACCAGGGCTTACCTAGAGCAATAGTTTCTAAGCAGTGACGTGAGCTTCAGAGTTGAGGAATGAGCATATTGCACCTGAAACACAGCCTGGTGACCAATCTAGCAAACCCAGCAGTCCAGTGAAGGCTCCACAGTGACTCACTGGCCTCAGGACCTATGAAAACGGGGAGTCACTGCTCTGTTGGAGCGTAAGGACCTGTAGGTCTATGTGTCAGAAGACCGTAGGTCTACGTGTCTAAAGGGGTTTCCTTCTCTATCCAATCACCAAATGACAGACTGATCAACAAACGGGCACCATGATTGCTCTTCACTGGGAAGACATTTTAAAAATATTTCATCGAGCTCTGTGAAGTCTAAAACTCCAAAGAGACCTTTGGGTTGCCATGCCAAATTTTCAGGCTAACCGTCAGCAAAGGCAAGTCATAGCCCAGAGTTTGGAAGAAGAACAGGAATTTCAGAAATTAGAAAGCAAAGAGTTTTGGACACCCAAAAGGAAATACCAACTCAAGACACATTGCCTGATCCTTATCCCCAAAAGTATTTGAAACTCTAACTGTTTTCAGATTCTCAGCCAAGATATTTCTGCAAAAATGAGGCGTATAACCCAGGTCAGCTTTTTCCCATGAAAAAAAATATGGGGAGCAAAAAGACATTTCTCAGTCCTAGTTAGCAAATAGACAAGTTGCCTTTCTTCCAGTCTATTTAGTTTTGAATTTCTTTCTTATTGATATACCATCTAAAACAAAAGAATGAAAACTGTGGTCAAAGAAAGGCTCAAAACTGTTTCACACAGACCTTAGGTTATAACTGCAAGCCAAAGGCACGGGCAGGCTCACCTCCCTTTACTCATCTCCTGCTCTCCCTTCTTCCCTCACCCAGGAGTGGGACTGAAGTACAATTTATCCCACAACAAGCTGTTGGTTCTCGCAAAAAAAAAATAATAATAATAATAATAATCAGTAAGCATGAGGATTTTCAATGATGCAAATAAAGGAGAACGTGGATTTTAAAATAGGTACCCTAGAAAAATGCCCCAAGTACTCATGGGCACAAGAGGGTGCTTGGGTGTTCATGCCCTTTCCTGGCTCTTTCTTGCATGAGAACTCATGCGGTAGACCTATTGTGGGAAGACCCAGAAGCTCCAGTGAGTTGGTTTGCAGGAATGTCTGTTCTGAAAATCCTCTGGGACTTGGGGATGAGTGGAAGCCAGATGAGCTCAGCAGGCTCACTATGAAGGTGATTTTGCCTCTACATAACTGCAAAGCAGCTCCCAGCAATGCCAGATTGTTATGGACACGTACAGGTAAACCTGGACCCGTTCCACTGGGATGCTGGGGCAGGGAGGACAGAGCTGGTACAGATGTGAGCTGGCTCGGAGATGCTGGACCGCTGCGTTAAGCTGGAGCTGAACCCAAGGTCTGCTCCAAAAACGCTTTGCTTCCCTCTGTACTGATGCAGGTTTATGGCTTCCAGAGCTAAGTCTGTAAACCCACACAGGGCAGGACTCATCGTGGATTGACAAACTCGGGACTCCAGCAGTTTGGGAATCTCTTCGCTATGTTGTCTCTGGCACTGTGGGTGTCTAGAAATTTCAGCTGCCCAGAGGGAAGAGAGTAGCTGAAAAGAGGCTTGAGCAGTGCCCAGCCTGTGCAGGTGGCCCCTGAGAATTACCTGTTGAGTAAGAGCTGTGCACACAGCTGGCATTTAGACAGGGGTGTGTGCAGGGAATGGATTTTGCCAGCCAAGTGCAAGAGGACAGCTGTTTTAATCCTGTTACTGCTCAACTGTGGGGCTGCCGAGCATTTTCTACAGCATTATCTGACTAGAGGCCAGGATCCACCAAGATGAATGTGGCTGGTTTCTTGGCTTTCCTGAACCACAGCTTAATGAAATAAATTGGAATAAATTGGAAAGAGTTGGCTAGGTGCCCAAGTGAAGCCATAAAGGCTGTTGTCACTGGGGGAAGAGTAGTGTGCATCAGTATGAGAGGCTGCAGGCTTTTGCTGCCAAGGGTTTTGTTATATCGGGCCTGATTTACAAGGGTCGGGCTTGGTAGGTGTCTGACTCTGCAGCTCCATCTCTTGGCAAACACCAGGTATCAAACAGACTGCAAAGGCTCTTCATAGTTCGTGTGTTATAAATACCTCACAGTACAAAATATTCCTTATTCCCTTAGCAATAACCGAGGGACATAACTCTCACCTAAAATAGAACAGGGAATTCTCTCATGTACTTTCTTCAGTGTTTGTTATGTTATCGACTGTTGCCCTGGAAACAGAGTCCTGAAGTCAGAAACTGGCAATTCATAGAGAAGAAACTGGGGTTTGTGTTTTTTCCAATGCTTTAAAAATCCAGAATTACATTTTTTAATCTGTTACTATTTTCTGGTGATGAGAACTGCTTAAGCAATTCCTGGACAAGCATTTTTATTTAAAAAAAAAAATGTTTGGGATGTTCTTCTTTTCTCATCAGCTAGTTTGCCTCTGTGGTAGCTCATGTAATCATGACATACACAACTATGTTGTTCTCCTTTTGCCTTGTTTGCAGGTCAGTATCTCTAAAGACAAAAAACAAAGCCCAGAAATGATCAATCAATTACTATTATTTGCTGTACCATGGCCTTCTGCAGCCTGTATGATTGATGAGCTGGTTGGCATCTCTTTCTGAGTGAACTGCAGCAATTTGTCCTAGTTGATGAAGTGTGTGTGCCATAAGTACAGGCTAGTCAAGCCAAATATTTTCAGACCCAATAATAAATCATGGTAATGCCTTGATCTGACCTAGATTTAAAGTATTTAAAAGATGGACAACAGTAATATAAAAAGTACAGGTGTACTCTGGCTCTGGGAATAGAAAGGAATAAAATGCAGATACAAAACAATCTTGGAGAGTCAAGTGGCAAAAGATTTTGGCTGAGAAGGTTGGAAAACTAATGAAGAAACAGGAGAGCAGAAATGGTGGAAGGCAAAAACGTTTAGATAAACCAAGAGAGGAGCTTGGATGAGATACCAAGCAAGATGCCACCACAAATGAATGCAGCATTTTCAAACAGAAGAGGATGCATTCTGAGAGGAAGAATATGAACCACATTTTCTGGCTTCTAAATGTAATTGTAAAGAGTCAGAAAAACACTTGGATGTCACTGTAGGCATTTTGGTGAAGATGTCTTGCAGTGATAAAAACAGGAGCAGTTAGGAATGAAGAAGAATGGAACAGAGAAGTGATGCTGAAAATACTTTCTATTATCCCAACTTAATGCATTATAGCCAGTTCTGGACACCCTGAAAAGGACAAAGCAGAAATGAAATGAGTTCAGAAATTACAATGAAAATAATTAAAGGCATGAAAAACTTCTGGATGAATAATAAAATTGGACTTGTTCACTTCAGAGAAGGGAACAGATAATGGTGTTCAAAATAATGAATGGCACCAAAGAGAGTGAGCCCTGTTCATCACTTCCCATCCTACACGAGCAGGAGGGCATTTGCTGAAAATGAAAGGCAGAGGGTGAAAAGCAGCCCTTTCCCACATCATATGATTGCCTGGTGGAGTTCCTTTCCACCAAAGGCAACTGATGCCAGGAACTACATGAATTAAAAGGGAATGGGAAAGAAAAAAAAATGTTAAGTTCTAAAAATAAAGTTTTGATTTTATTTTAATGGAATTGATCTCCCAGCTTTGGCTGCAGGACATAAAGCAGATTCTGAGGGTGGGTAAGAGCAAACTTCTTCCCTTCAGAGGAGGTTCTTTCCAAAACTACCTGCTGTAGCATCTCTCATACCTTTCACTGAGGGACTTGGCACTTTCCGAGTCCCAGAGAGGATACTGCAGCAGATGCATGAATGGCTGGTTATGGAGCAGCAGGTCAGTTCTTCTGCACTAGCAAATGGGAAAAAGCTGGGAGAAAATAAATGTGGCCAGGGAACGCAAAAAGAGGCAGAGTTTGCAAGAGTGCAAAAATGAAAAACATCCCCACAGCAGACTCAGTTCCCAAGCAGCCAGACTTTCAAAGAGTCATTAGGACTGCTGTCATTAGGACACTAGCAGAGGCAAACAGAAAGAAGCTTTGAGAACAGCGCTCTTCAGGAGAGGTGATTAAATTGACACGAGCCATTGAGAGAAAATTTCACCGTCTGTGCAAAGTAGAAGAGCCATGAGTAACCCAGGAAGCACTGAGGCCAGCAGGAGATGGCAGTTGTCCAAGTAGCAACTGGAGACAGTGTCTTTGCTCCCATCAAGGAACAACAACGCCCCATACTTCCCTAACCACTTTCACATTCACCCCTGTGTAGTCACACATTGCAACTCACGCTCACTTATTGTGCTGTTTTTACTGACGGTTTTCCAGTGTTGTTGCTGTAATTGAAACGCACCAGAAGAACAGATGTATTATTTCTTTTTTTCTTAGCAGATTAGCTAAAACTGAATCTTTTCTGGCTTTTTTTTTTTTTTTTTTAAGATATGAAGTGGATACATGTGACCAGTTCTGGCAAATACAGCATGTCCCATTTCTTTCATCATTCTCTGTGTTAAATTTTTCAGTAAGGCTTACAGTATTGTTCTCAGGGATTGTATGAACACACAGTGATGCTTTGCTGCCTTTTGAGATGTAAGGAACAGTGCCAAGCAGGAGTTCCCCTCTATCCACTTGCTATTGAGGGACTCAAGGTGGGACAAATGTCTAGCTTAGGAACAAAGGTGTGTGGCCTAAAAGAGATGGCATAAATCACACACAAAATTTCAATATTTCAGAAATGTTCCATCTTCTTCCACGTTTCAGTATCTTTTTGAGATGCTCTGTCTCTTCCCATGTAGCACAGTTCTGAATTCTGCTATGACTTGAATTTAAAGTACAACAGATACTCTACCATTTCTGGATGGTAGTTCCTATCCAGTCGTTCTTCCTCTCCCAGAATTGTTTCTGCCCCGTGGTTCTTATTTTTGTGCTGTTTTAACTCTGCTTCTCTCACCCCATCCTCTAGTGCAGCATCACCCTCTGCTAGCACAGTCAATCACGCAGTCACTCTGCTCAAAGAGTTAAGCATGACACACATTTTTACACAACTAATTTTTCTTGGGTAGGGCTTTCCAAAGCTCCAGGTGAAAAGACTAACTTGATCCCTCTGTATATGCATTATTTGCATCTTTTTTTTGCTTCCTAACTTGAAATTCCACTGCATTATAAAAACATGTATCTTCAAGGTATATGAATCTTTATATATATATATATAATGATATATAAATCATTATCTGTTACAAGCTCTTTCATTCTTTCTTCAGTAAAGGACAGGCCACTACTCTGAGGGCCATGCACTCTCTGTGAGGTTTTTCTCATTCCTGCATAAGAGATCCTCCTCTGCACACATCCCGGCAAAGCAGGGAGCAGGGCAGACCAGCAGGGGAAAACAGCCAAGCACGAGGTACATACGCGCCTCTGCCCTTCAGTCCCTCAGCACATACGGACACATACAGCTGAGAGCAACACCAACCTGATCCACTGCTTGATTGATATTTTTTGTGTAGAGGGCTTGTTCTGACAGAATTGTCAGAAAGCTTATGAGGTTTTGCAGTAAGCAATATGAGCTTTGAGCCAGTGATCAGAGCAGCTGGCATTTAAATACATACTGAAATACGTATTTCCACACCAGACAGGGAGTATTAACCAACTGAAAGACTTCTGCGCAGACCTCTCACACTCCAGTTCTGCGCATGCTTATGACTTCCCAAGCCGATCACAGACAGGTGCAGGGATTCCAGCGAAAAAAAAAGTAAAGTCAACATCTTTATACAGCTCAGAGCATATGCAACTTTTTGAACAGAAGACAGAAGTCAGTGAAAGAGAGAGGACAAGCTCCTCTGTGTGATCATCTCTTGCTCCAGCTTCTCTGCTGATGCTGGCAGGAGACAGGGTAAATTTAAAACAAAAAACGAAGCAAGATGAGTCTGATAGCTTCAGCCCCTCCAGTGGCGTAAGCTGGAATCACACAGGAGCCTGCATATCACTTGGTTCTGCATCCCCGCTCCCCGTAACTAGATGATGTACTTCCCTGGTTTTTCTGAAGTTCAGATGAGCTGGGCAGCTGCAGTCAAACACTTCATCCAGAGGAGCCCAAAGTGATTGTGGCAGAGGGTGAGCATGTGTGAAAGCTGGCGGAAAAAAAAAAAAAAAAAAAAAAAGAACAGCTGCATCAATTTTCATCCTTAGGCTTGCCCTGTAGGCACCCCACCCAACTTGGTTTGCAGTTGGACTTGGATATACAGGTAACATGGGTGGAAAAATATCTTTCTTTCCTACCTGTGCCTTTACAAGTAACAACTCCTCCAGCTGGGCAGCTCTGCATCTCTGTAAATAAATGCCACTCACTGGTTAGGGTACAGTGTAACTTCAGGACTAAGACTTCAGTGAAACTCTCTCATCTGAAGGAAACGAATTTGCTTTGCCAACCCCAATTAACTTCACTTTTCTGAAATAGAAAAATAGACCAGCTAAGCCAGAATGTAAATCTATGAAGTGATTTGGATAAACTAAAAAGTACTTTTGAAAACCAGAGGGACAATATGAAGAAGGAAAATTATAATTAAATTATAATTCCAATTAAAGCGGAATGTGAGTCTGTGCTAATGCAGAATTCCTTTTGTTTTTTCCAGGATAGCCTTCAAAAATATTGAAATTTAGCATCAGCACCTCAGACTTGCAGCAAGAATTACAACAATAATAATAAAACACCGTATTTCATATAGAGAACGGAAAAGCTAGGTCTTTTCAGTTTTATTCACTGTCTTAATAGCTCATATCCATTAAAATACACAGCAATTTCGATAAGATCATAACTTCACTGCATGTTTGAAAATCAACAACCAATAGATCCTGTGACAGCATTTTAGGCTCATGAAAAAGCCTGGCAAGAGTAAAAAATAAGTTTGTCAGTGTTAGCTGCCATCATTTCCACTTCTGAATCAAAATTTGCACACACATGCACACAGATATACATCCTCACAGATTTTTCATAATGACTTCCCTCACCACTCCCCCCAAAAAAGTTTTATATTTTTATATTGTTTTACCAATGCATAATATTGGTAAATCACACACTGAATTGGTTCACCTCTCACTTTCATTAAAACCAGTGGAAGAAAGAGAAGTGCTTTAAAGTGATATTTTGTAAAAGAGCCATGCACAGCCTGTTCACAGATCCTAAAATAGGCTTTTGGTATCAGAAGGTTATGAACATACTATGGCAATAAAGAATTCAGTTCTGAAAAGGAAACCCAAAACCAAAGCCCACATCCCTTTAGCAGGGATTGTTCATACGGAGGAGGCCAGAAGAGCCTGTAAGCACTTGGGGAGGATCCTAAGCTGAGAGTAAGCTAGAAGAAGCTCTGGTCAGCCACGGGAGTGATTTACTCCAGCTGGAAAAGGTTTTTATAAGCTTATAGGTTTTCTGGGACCTTTGCTTACTGCAATGACCATCACTGCTGCAGCATTGGAGGCACCTGCTGTCCTCACCTCCTGCTTCTCTTCACATAGGTTTTGACACAGGTGCTTTTACTCATGATCATTTTGCCTGGGAAACAGAGTGCAAGGGGGCTTAAGTCCCCTTTGGGGAGCCTCTCAGCCCAAAAGAAATACAAATAATAGCAAAATACACCATCTGAAGCTATGGGAAAGGCCTTCACCAATTCTCCATGTACTTTCTAGGGGTCTGATGCACCATGGGCTCAAATGTGCCTGCTCATTTGGTGGGACAGCCCAGCCCCACAGCCAGGGCCCAGCTGGTAACCATCAGCAAACAAGGGAAACAGAAATGACAGGGTCACCGAGAGGAGTGCAGAGCGGGGGCCACCAAACCCCCACACGTTGCCTGTTACGCAGCAGAGAAGCCCAGCAGACGCCACCAGCAGGAACTCTGCCCAGATGTGTTAAGCAATTCCCTACTGATATGGATTGCATCAGATTTCCGGATGCAGCTAAATCACACCAGTGATTTTTGCTGTCCTTGAAACTCTTTAACATACACAGTAAAAGCTCTTTTTTTTCATTTGTTTTACCATTGTTAAAACTCAGATTGCCCCATATGTTTTACATTTTCAGTTCATTTGCTGGGATGGAGAATACCTTTGGGCAAGGTCTTTGTTTCTGTTAGCTTAACTCAGCTGTGCTATCCACACAGATGAGCAGTTTTCAAAAACAAGGTACAGAGAAGTGCAGCAGCAAGTGCAGATTACAGTTTCCTTGCCATATAGACGTTGTCTTTCCACCTCACGGCACAGCCTTTTTGGCTTCTGTGTGCTGCCTTCAGTTTATGCACCGGTTCCCCATTTCTTCAGGCCTCCTTGGAGAACCTCAAAATTAGCCTGCTCTGACCACTCCTGCCCACACACATCGCTTCAAATAATCTCGTTGATATGGCTTTGCCCAGTGGTGGCCAGCAGCTGCGTGTTAGCTCCTGCTCTCTCGGAGGGGTAGGACGAGGAACAGCAGGTCGAAACGGGGGACACACAGGTGTGGAGGCTGGCAAGGCCTGGAGGAGAAGAGCATGGAGGGAGAGCAGAAAGGGAAAACTGGGACTGGCTGAGTAGTGAGAGCATAAAAGAGCAAAGCGGAGACTGGTATGCAGCGTGGCAGTAGGAAGAGTGCTGTATAAATAAAACATTGTACAAGAAGCACAGAAGCCTGGAGAGAACTGGGAACGCAGAGAAAGGCGAGCACGGGAGGTGACAAAGCAGCATGCAAAGAAAAGGCGGAAAGATAAAGCAAAAGCATCTGTGCTCAGGAGCTTACAGGCGTTGAGACTCTCCTTGCTTCCTCCTCTGTCAAGAAATGCCATGAAAGTTTCCGACAAAGTGTCCCAGCTCTCCTGAAACCTCACCCACCCCGCATGGGGCAGCTGCTCTCCATCACGTCCTTCACCAGCTCCGGTCCTGAGGGAAATTCCAGTTGTCATACTGGCTGATGGCATGCCCGTGGGTATTGACAAGTGTGATAAATCCATGGGTTTTCTTTGCTTTTTAGAAACTCCCAACCTAAATGCCATTTGCCACAGCACGTAGCAGCACAGAACTCCTGTTCAGAGAATGTGCACTATGAGACACAGCCCACCAAGGACTCTGCTCCACTGGTGGAGGAGTAGGCTAGAAAATCTCCCCCCTACTATAGTGTACCATAAATAAACACAATTTGCTTCTTTTTAAGATAAAAGATTTCAAATGAAATATTTGGAGCCAGCAGGAAAACAAAAAAAGCAAATTAAAAAAAGTGCTCCTCTGAAAGTCATGCAGGTAGAAGGGAAACATTTTCATTCGATTTTGCCGGAGGAAAAATAAGAATCCCACTCCTGCAGAGACACAGTCACACTTCCCGGAGAGGTTTCCAGGTAAAAGCAAAACCCATCAATGGACTACCTGTTTTTGTTGAAATGGCATTTTCCCTCAAGAAATGAGTAAACTTACTTCATTTTCTACCTGAAACTTTCTACTGTTAACCTGTAAAGCATGGTAATGCTACCTATTCATCTCTGTGAGATGTTATGAAAATAAAACAATGTGAAGCACTCAGTTGCCATAGTAATTAGTATCATAGGAAAAGGCCTACAAGAAAACAAAGGATGTTGTCTTCAGAAAAGGGTTTAAATCCTGCATGAACTGTATGTTAACCTTAAGACCCACAAAAAATGATGAGGAGAAAAAAAACACAGAAGCCCTGCCCATCCTGGACAGCATACTGAGGCAGAAATCCTGCAAGAATTAAAATGCTAGCTGCTGATAAAACTAAAGGCTCCATAGCTAATACAGGCACCCTCTTTTCTACATTTCCGGGGAGTTTTTTAAGTGACTTGGCAACGAGGAGAATGTTTTTATTAGTTAATGGGTTTTGTGTCAAACTCAATTTGATGTGCCCTGTATGTGTAATTTAGTCTCTCGCCTGGATACTTGAGGAAATCATGTCTGTGTAAGTTCTTTTTCCATTAGAATAGGTCCTCATAAACACATTTAAAACATAGCACATATATTTAAAAATACTTAGGATGAAAACCTTACATTTCTGTTCTAACCTTTGTCCTTTATTTATTTTATTTTATTTTTTTTGCTTTGGAGGACATTCTTTTTATCAGCCTTTTGTTTCACTCTATCTCCAATAAAGAAGAAATCCTTCATCATCACAAGACATGACAGGGCTTGTTACATTTTGAAATAGCAGTGTGCTTGGATGCTTAAGAGCATTTGGCTTTGTGCTTTGCATCTCACCAACAAGCGCACCTAGGTGAGCTGCTATTGGGCAGAGGCATAATCCCTGTCATGTTTAATCACTACATTAAAAGATTTAAAGACTAACGTTAAAGGCCATTCCATTTGGGCCCCATAGACTTTAATGACTGAGCTGGAAAAGCCACTTGGTTTATCCAGTCAAAACCCATTTTAAATCTTTGAGAATAAAGACCATGAGAGCTGAGAAAGGATCTTCTTCCTTGCAACCCCCCGCTGTGGCTCAGACATCTACCCTGATGCCTCCAACTTCCTGCAAGTCTCATATATGATGTCCTACTTGCATCATTCACTTATGCAGCTGCCATAAGGGGTTAGCTCTGGCCCATTCCTGTTCTGCTTGATGCCAACAGGAGAGGTACCAGGTCAGTGCTGAATGCACCGAAGGAGCCCGTCCCTGCTGGGTGCACAGCTCTGCAGCAAGGATGACACATTCATGCCCCAGTGCAGAAGGCAGGAAGGGGCTGGTTCACATTGCCTGAAGAATTTGCCACTGGATGTAACCTCTCCTGCTTGAATCCCACGTTGTTTCGGGATCTGACTGCTAGCAGCAGCTGCCAGGGTTGTTCCCGCCTGTCCAGTTGGCTGAGGAGTTCAAAGCCTCTCTTGGAGCTGCGGACTTCGCTGCAATTCTCTGAGTGTGGTTACCAAGTGCTTAACCTATTTCTCAAAGAGCTGAGAAATAAAAGGGTGTGCACTGTGGCTGCACATCCAGGTTTGTTCTCTGGGGCCACGTAAATCTTGTGTTGCATAAAGTCCATTGGCTTCTGAGTTCTGTTGCCAGGTCCAACAACTTACTTTGATTTGTCAAATCACTTATGACTCTTGTCCTCTATATCTGAAAAAACACCTCCCTCTGCATCTTCAGCCTAGCAATTCATCAGCTGGAGGACTCTGATGCTACACACAAACCACGGGGCAACTGCAATGCCTTCTGCACTGTGTCCTAAAGTCTCAGTCTCTCAATGTCCAGATAAGGGGACTGATAAAGGCCACCGTGGATTCTTCCTTGAGCTTGTTACAGGTTTTCTTCCAGTGGAAAACAGGATAGGTAGTGAGGGAGGAGTGACACACATCAGCTCTCCTTCTAAAGTGCCATCAAGATGCAGGTACCACTGCTCAGAGGCATCATCATGGACCATCCCCAGAGGCATCATCCCTTTCGCTGGCAAAGACCAAGTTTAATCAACTTCAGAAGATGCTTTGAGCTGCTTAACCAGACCATTTCCAGAGTACTATTTGGAGGACCAGAGATCTTGATGGGTATTTTAAATCTTTGTTGAGTACTTGCTTACGTGTTGTTGTGCTAGTTAACTTTGCCAGTCAGTTTATATCTGTGTTAAGTGTAAATGTATCTGGAGGTGGTATACAGATGCACTAAATAAAATAACAAAGTAATAGAACTAATCAGCATATTGATTTTAACCATATTCCTACAATACAAATGGAAGCTGAAATTCAAACTGCACTTGAGATGCCTCCAATAAAACACAACATTATAAGAAAACCACGGTAAGGAAATTCTACTGAAGTTACAAGATCTCTTTTACTTCATTCATGAATTCATGTATGAAAAATCAGATTTCAGAACGGAAATCACATGAGAGTTGAAAGAGAGTTTGGGTCTACAGCAAGGTTTCCTCACAATACAGTCCTTCTTCTTGCAAAGAACTGTACAAAGGTCTGAGCCTGCAAAGCCTGCCTAGTGACCTTCCCTGTGAATAACAGGAGGTCCAAAGCCTCTCAGATTACTTTCTCAAGTGGGTAAGAAATTAGTACTGCAATAGCAATGCATGCACTACCTTTATAATTGCTTTATTTACAGATAAAATTTATTTTTTCACAGACAACCCTACAGTAATCATCACTCTTTCCAGCTATCACAACCTGCCACAAACTTCCAGGGAGAAACTCTATTTCAATAATCAACATCTGCCAGCACCTGTGGAGCAAAGACATCCCTCCCTGAAGCTTTCCCTGCAGCCCTTTTATCTATGCTGCCTTGACTGAAAATGTTTTCACAGCCACAAAGCTAACAATATCACACATCTTTCCAAGCATCAAGTCTTCCTGATACGGTAAAAAAAAAAAAAAAAAAGAGAGAGAAGAAATTGTAAAGCAGCAGAGTACGTGGTGATGCCCACTGCTGTAGAATCTACATCACACAAGAGTCTCATCAGAAAGTCATTTCTTATGAATGCTCATTCAGATTTACAATGCCTCTATAGACATGATTATAGTGCCGATATGTGGAGTAATTTAAACCCTGCAAAATTTTTTGCAATTAATATTAAGCCACTGTTGTTTTATTACTGATTTCTCATCAAGTAATAAACATCGTCTTTTTCATAGTTGTATGATAACCCAGTACAGGTAGGTTTTTATACTCCACAACCACCTTTTCCAATGTTAGCCTTTATCATATGTTTGGCTTGTCTTTCATGCATCAATGTGCATGTGCTTACGCACACGCACACACAGAAAAGATAAGGAAAACAAAGTGCCTTCCAAATCAACCACTGCCAGCAATGGACACTTGCCGATGAGACAAATCGTGATCTCTGTGTACAACAGAATCATTTGCTCGAGAAGGGCAGGGAAGACTTGGCCTAGGATATTGTTTAATGTAAAGGTAATGCAAGACCTTCCAGTTCAAATATTCCATCAGCCATATGACTTGAACATAGTCTGTGGCTTAACCTGCATGCAAAGTGGACTCATCTTGCACTAATTATACTTTTTTTAATATAAGAAAGTGGAAACAAAAACTCGAACACAAAGGAATCATGGGTGCGTGTCACTGCTTGAGGTGGCCTCTTCCATTCTCCCTCCCCATAAACACGTGTGGCTGTGGAAGGCAAAGGCTGCACGCTCCCTGTGTCTGTACAGACAGCATTTCTTCTTCTAAGGAAAGCTCAATATGAAGCATAGTGCCATTATTCCCTATTTACACCTTATCCAAATATTTGCCACAATAAGACTGAGGATTAGAACTGCATTTGGTGTTAATTTTCCGAGCTCACATCTAGTCCTGAGTGTTTTGAAATTAATTTTTATATTATTTCCAACTACTTTCAGCTCATGATTTTACAAATTTGGCATCACTTCATTCTGTAAAAAAATAACTAAATAAAAGATCAAAGCATGATAGCTAATATTTCAGATAGTTATGTCTTAATTAGTAATTAAGTGAATGGTGCACTTCTGATACACTGTATGAAGGTAGTATTTCCAGCACTACAAGCATTACAGCATCAGAAGTTAGGCTGATTCCAGTTCATAAATGACTACAAGCACTTACCATGTTACACAGCTCTTAGCTGAAGATCCTACATGCTTATAACTAAGGTTTTAAGGAGCCTCACTGGGCAAAGACTTTCTTTGTGTAAATTTTGCCTTCAGGTCAATAAGAATGTTTTTACGGAGAAGGAAAAAAAAAAGGAAAAAACAGGGGGACTACTTGCTATGTTTAGAAGTTCATTAGTTTAATTGAACATTAAGAGAGAAACAGTGTCTGTAAGCACGGAATTAATCAAATTATAAGATGAAAACAGAAGGATGTTCCTTCTAGAGCATAACATGACAGTCTTGGAAACATGAGCGTGGATACTTTAATGGAAGGTAAATCCTGTTCCTACACAAGGCATCTTACCGCATTTCCCCTCATTCTGAGGGACAGAATCTGCAGCAATTTCCAGTCATTAACTTCAAGCTAGAGAGGGTGACTCGTGCGCTGAAGGAAAAGTTAACATTCCAGCACAGAAGTTCCCACTGGTGACTGAGCCACTAAAATGCAATTCGTATGCCTTTGACTTCAACAGCAGATCAATTTAAAATTTACAGTACCTTTTCATCTCCTTGATGGTCATTACAGATAAGAAGCACTAATTAACAGACAAGCATCAAGTTTGGCTCATGCAGGAAGAACAAGAAACCGAAAAGCAGCAGGCTACACAGTGATGGCCACTGTTACAGAATCCATATCATATAGGGGTCATACCCTCAAGTTATGCCTTGTGAGCGTTCATCCAGATTTACAATGCCTTTGTGTCTGTAATTGCAGCAATTTTGATTAATTTGGAAGTGTGCAATGACATTTATTTTCAATATCCTCCCTAAAAGGGTGAGGATACCAGGTGAGGTATCAAATCAGATGTCACTGGTGAAAAAGCTCTCACCTGTTACTTTCCTTTGAAAAAGCAATGTCACTGCAACCTTTCAGGGTTACAGAATAACCCCTGGACACAGAATCACACCCGCTCTGTGATTTGTTTTTACGTTTCTTTCCATAATTGCAAGGCTGTCAGGGACCTTGTAGGCTTACAAAGGAAAAACTGTCAAGAAATCACAATTAACATTTATTGTATGTTTGAATCTGATTCTCATGTGCATGACAACCACTATAGTTCTTCAATGACTCTAAACAGTATGAAGTGGCTGTTTTTTTTTTAAGTGCCTGCAATAAATGACCACTGTAGGGTAGTAAGGGAACTAGTTCACAGGAGCTTGTCTGGTCTTTACAAACACAACAATTTGATTACAAGTTTGGCCTTTTCCATATAATTAAAGTAAAATCAGGATTTCACAGTTCACACAGATTAAACACCAGCCTAGAAAACCAGCACAAAAAGCAATACATTGTTTCATACCTGAGAAGACTTTCTGAGACAAAGGAGAATGAAGATTCTGTTTTAAAATATACTTATTTTTAGTTCAAATGAGTTCTGCATCCAGACGGCTCCAGTCATTATATCTGAAAGAGAAAAGCAATGGGAACAAGGAGCTCTGAAGCACCTTGGTACAATTCCAAGGTCTATTTCCATCCCTAGGGCCAAGCCTTTCGGTACATACTCGTGCTAAAATCCCAACTATTTCGGCTGGATTTTCCCTCTGTCATGAAGGATTTTACCTTCCCTGTGCTGCATTTCTTCAGCATGCCAAACAGAAAGCATTATTTTATTATACTACCAAACATAAAATTAAGAAAGCAAAACTGTGAAAGCAAAATCACAAATGCAAAGAAAAGACCCCTTACCATAGGTCTCTGTTTGCGCAGTGGTGGATGGAAACGTATGGGCTAGATGTTCCATGCTTTTCCAGACAAAACCCCTGCTGAATGCACTCGCTGGGTACACAGTGGCCTGGATGATCTCCTCTGCTCCATGCGCACCACCAGCCCAGGGTGTATTTCAGCTCCAGGGTCAAGAGGTGTGACATGGCCACATGCCAGTGGCACGTGGGGCTGAGACAGGGACCACACAGTACTTTCCACAGAAAGGCGACACAGGCACACGGTCAGACGCAGCCTGCGACGCGCTCCAGCAGGACCCAAGCACCACGTCCTCCAGCGTCGGAGCCCCCCAGTTCCGTGCTTCCGCGGTGAGCTCAGCGCTTGGGGTCGTGGTCGTCTGAGGGGACACGCTGGCTGCAGGTCTTTCAACCCCACCTTGGGAAGAGATCAGTATTTTCACCCTCCTCTCCCCAGCTAGGCTCTTTCAATGGTCAGTGCCTCCCGTGTCCTTGTCCCTCTGCCCCGTCCTCTGACTTTCCTTGGAAGTAAGGCAGGGAGCAAGACCCAAACCGCAGGAATTAAATTTCCATCTCACCCCAAAACCAGGCAATTCACAGCAGGACAAGGCAAGAGAGGCAGCTTATACTCTCCTTCTCCTTCCTTCTGTGCTTTTGCTGTCTCTGCAGCAGACGAAGAGCTACGGTAAGATAAGTACTGCTGCTGAGGAAAGGAGGGGAGCCAGGCTTCAAATTCACATCTCCAAACACCCGAGCCAAGGCAAGCTGAAGCTGTGGCTGACACTTTTTCTTCTCATGCTAAATAAGGTTTTGTTTTCAAGCAGACACATTTCGGGAGCACCCTCCTTTCCAAATTAAAACCTCCCCAGACAACAATATTACCAATGCAGCTGCACCAAAAACACCAGGTGTGGAAAGCTGCATATTCTATGCTAATTACCCAAGCCTTCAACTTTTCAGTTATGTCATGATGACCTTTTAAAAATCATTTATTGACTGGAAAAAAATATGGATAGCTAGGTGGACCCGATTTCACCAAGGTGCCACTGCAGTGCTGTTAACCAAACCATACTTAGTATTCAAGGCTCAAGCTGTTTAAATAGGAAAGTAACTACGACACTAAAATGCCAAAGAAAAAAAATGTAAATTGAATTTATCACCCTGTAGTATAACACAAGGGTAAAGTGAGTTTCTGGCATGACATGTTTCTCTTGGAAAACTACAGTGTCTCATCCCAAAAACAATATTACCAACTGGGTATTGTGTGGTCCCTTGTTTTAGAAAAGCATGTGCCGTGTTTGTGCTGGGATTGCTTGGCAGATATTTTTTTTTAGCTGTGGCAGGTTGATAAATGCAGATGCCTGCACCCTTCCAAGCATTATTAAGCATGTCACATTAATTGCACAAAGTCATTTTGCTCTGCTCAGCATGTCAGGCTTCTATATATATCTAGGAAAAATAATGTAGGCATGTGGTCAGGAAAACAGCTGTGTCAGTCAGGCTTCTCGTTTACAACCGAAATGAGAGTTAACCCAAACCTGCATAGCTGTGTGATGCAAGATGGTTTCAGCTGTGTGCTGCAGAAGGCGCTGAGATGTCCCTGCGAAATCTCTGAGTAAACAGAAGTATTGCTGCTGAGCATCTTTCACAACTACAGCAACTGCTCAAGACTTCTTTCTGAAACTGGACACCTGGTCAGGAGCCAAGGCCAGGCTGTGAACGTAGAGAAGCATGTGAGCACAGCAGAGAGCAAAAAGGCAGGAAAGAAATGGGTTGGAAATACCTGCAGCACTGGCATCCTCACAGCGCAGGAAAAAAAGGAAAGAACAGAGTGGCACACAAGAGCATTTCCAACTCATCTGCAGAGGTGACTGAAGAGAGTATTTTGGACACCTACAGCACAAGCCCCGCACCTCATGGGGAAGAGCAATTGTGTCCATAATCTGCCCCTGCGAGGAGACTGAACAAGGTGAGCCTAAGGCTAGCAGAAAGACGGTCAGCTCAAAGACTCGGGGACAACGAGGTGAGCATGAGCTGCTTCTCCTTCCACCCTGCTTCCTTCCAGAGGCCGCTGTGCCAGGCGCAGCAGCCTCTGCCCTGATGAGCTGACTGCAGCGAAACGCAGGGGGAAACCTCCCTCACGTCGCAGAGAGGAACTGAAACACTGCCACCGATCAAGACGAGCCTTCCAGCTGGAAGCGGGAAGGACTTCAAGGTAGCACGAACCTCCATGTCTTACCTTAACCAAGAGACCAGTCTGCATGAGGAAGGGGCAGAACAAGTATGCATTTCAGGACTCAGAAGCATGCACCGCCTTTCAGAAATGCCTATAGAAAAGCTAAATCGTCTGGGTTAAAATGAAGAAACAGAGGTAAGTAGCTCAGACCCTAGAATGAAATATTGAAAGCCACTCTTAATAGTTTGCTCACTAAGCATCCATCACCTTTTCCTCCTCCAGTGGGAATTTAAGGGAATTGGAGGCATGCCTGGCAAAAGTGAGTGTCGAATTGAGGCAAGGAATCAAACAAACTTTTCTCCGTATTGCTTGCATTTAGCTTCTGTATTTTTCAGACCAATGTTTCTGTATCTCCTGAATAAAAAGAGCAGTAACCTGGTAGAGTTTAAACATTCTCCATGCTATTCCTACATGCCAAACCAATAATAAAAGCTAAGACTAGTTTCAGACATTAAAAATTAACACTAGCAAAAAAACACATCTATATAAAAGCATACAGGATGTGGGGGAAACACGTCTGGCCTGTGTCCAGAGGACTCTGAAAAGTGAAGTGCCTGTTTCCTTATTTCTACTTGTTTCACTCATATCTGACTCTACCAAGAGCTTTACCACAGCTCTCAGCACAAGGAGGGTCACGTTTACTACAAGTGGCAAAGGATGGCGTGGCCAGATTTTGCATGGGTTTTAAGATTTTGGGTGGCACATCGCTAACTACTTTAAACTGGTTAACTCCTCACCATAACGCATGATGGCAAGAAGGAGAGGAGAAGAGGTTAGGTGCAATGTCCACCCCGGTTGTGACAGGGTGGGAGCTCGGAGCATCTTGCTCGCCGGCCAAGGCTTGGCCATGCCACCTCCACCATGTTGTCTTGGCTTCATCTCCTCCTTCAGCTAAGGATTACACTGCATTAAGCCAACTGACTTGCAGTCCCCTACAGACAGCCTTAAGAGCTCAAGTCTCCCTGTTTGCGCTGACAATGAAGAGATCTGAGTCGAGTGTTATCCCCATCTCCAAATTTCCTAAGGGAAAAAGAGAGGAACAGATGGGATGACAGACCACCACATCTTACCCCAGTAACAACCTGTATTTCCACCACCACCACCCAGTCACTACAGGGATTTTTTATCTCCCTGTTACCCAGACTAGGCTCTAACTCAGTATTTCATTGTATTACTGGTGATCTTTTCCCCTCTCTTACCTTTTAACTGCAAAGGAAGGCATAAAGTCTTCAGCTATCAGCAAGGCGAACCATTTGGCTTGGCTCCCAAGGGCTTGAAATACTTCAGTGTACTTTTTCTGTCTAAAGAGGATTAACTAAGGTAGACTGCTCACAAAAAGATGCCGATCATCTAAGGTGTTACACTTACAGGGCTTCAAGATCTCATTTTCATTCTGATAATTCTTTGAAATCAACACAAAAAAGAGTATTATCAAGTCCTTTGTACTGGGGTTTTCACATGAAATGAGTAAAGGATACATGCAGCGTTCTGCTTATATTCACTAAGCCATCTCTAGAAGAAACTATTTTCTTCTACAAAGCTGCGAAGTGAGACATCAGCCTCTACCGAAATTAATATGCAGCAGACCTGGTTCACAATGGCATTTCTCCAGCATCACACATCAATGGTAAACTGGGCTTGGAATTCTATTTTTAATGAAAAATTTTCCTTTTCCTCCCGCTGGAAACTACTGCCAATTCCATACAACCTGTGTACGAGGCAAGTTGTATCTGTTCTTCTCCAGCAGTTAAGAAAAGACACTTATTTCCAAATGTTCAGATGCTAAGATTAAGTTTTCTGCAGGGCTTCTACACAGTGATTGGGTTATTAGCTATAACTGTTGGTTTCCACATTTTTACCCAGCATGGCTTGTACTGGGTAATTAAAGCACCTCACTGCAGCCTGTTCTGTGGAGAGGATCACTGTAAGTCTAACCACTTGTTCCCCTCAGCTGCAGCCCACACCCATGCCCGAAAGCTGCAGCACAGCTTAGTGAGGAAGCAGGCAATGGTGGCTTCTCCACTGGGAATTCCACTCACATTTCTCCAAATTCAGACCTTGCTCAGCTGGGCAGATCCAGTTGCTTTCCACCAGCTGGCTATACCACTGCTGAAAGCACTCAAGGCAGCAAAAGCATGTCTATGACCCAATACCTGAGCACTTTGGAATATTTAAAATACTTAAACGAGGCAGGAAACTACAATCATCCCCTTCCTAACAGAAATAGCTTGGGGACACCAAAGGCCATAGTTCATCTATGGCAAGTCAAGCCACTTCAGCGTAAAAACAGTTGCAAATACATGATAGAAAACCTAAAAATGATTTAGCATTTCCCTCAAAATAGCGATTTATCCCTAGCAGAATCAAAGGGAAATTCACCACACAGCTTGGTCATCCGTGCACTACTGCTACAGAGCAATTGCTCAAGGTGTATTCCTTGATGTATCGTCCCTTTATTGCTCAAGGTGTATTCCTTGATGTATCGTCCCTTTGCATGTCCAAAGCCAACATGATTTGTCCCACATCTCCTCAAAACAGAAGCAAGGCTGAGTCTTTTCACATCCATGCCCTGTTCAGAGAAACTTCTTTCTCAGACCTCTGGATCCAGTCAGTGCAATACATAAGCCCCTCCATAACCCAGTATCCACATCAGCTGGATCCATACTGCATGTTTCCTCTGTCTGCTGTCATCTGCCTCTTTCTCACAATTGCATTTGTGGACTAAGAGATCTCTCTCCTGTTTCTTCAGAGGAAAACCTGTGAAATTTCTAATCGATATTACCTCGGAGCAGTGATGGGCCATGAGATGACCATTACTAACCCAGGACAAGATCTGAGGATTGCAGTCAATAGTTCCAAGGAAAAAAAAAAAAAATGCACTTGATCTGAAAGAGAAAAAAAAAAAAAAGTGTCAGCAACTCTTTGGAAAGAAAGAGGGATAAAAAAGATCATATAATTGTATAAAACCAGGGTATCTCTATCTTACATATTTTGAGCAGTCCTGTTCCTTCCTGCTACAAGGCTGCACGAAAAACTACAAAGGTGACCAAAGGTCTCAATAAAAGTTATGGAGAAGCTTCTATGCACTGGCTGAGTAGGACAGATTCCAGCAAGGACTTTAGGAGAACTACCTAAATGTGCAATAAAATTGTGAAGGCCAAAGCTAGGCTGGAATTGAAACTGCTGAAGGTTGTGAAGGACAATAAAGGTATCTATAGGTCCATCAACAGCAAAAGGAGGCCTAAAGAAATTGTGGCTTTGCTGCTTGATGTGGCAGAGCACCCAGAAAGACTGTATCGGTGCTGTCATTACTGGCAAGACACGCTCCTGGGGCTCCCAGATCTCTGTGGGGAGCGGCAGAGCCTGGGGGAGATAAGAGGCTGATCACAGCAGAGGAGGACAGAGTTATGCAGTACTTAAAGTGCGCACAGAAAAGCTCGTGGGATCAGATGGGAAGCAACCGAGCACGCCAAGAGCTGGCCAACACCACTGCAAGGCCTCCTTCCGCCACGTCTGAAAGATCGCGATGCTCACGGCAGGATCCCAAGGACCAGAGGCAAGGAGGATCCGGGCATCTTACGGCTGATCAGCTCCACCCGAAACCAAGCAAAGATGTTGTTTGCTTGGACTTTAGCTGGCGACCTGGCTCCCTGCAGCACCCTTACAGTCAAACAGGAGGTGAGGACTGGACATGGGCAGCTTTGGCAACTGCGTGCGAGAGAGCGTGCAGATAGACGTTTGCGTTTATTTCAGTATTTTTAGACGAACGCCGAGGTTTAATGTCGGTCCGAGCACAGCGATGCGCGCTGCCTTCAGACCACGCTGAAGTACAGGAGCACTCCACGCACTCCTCGTACTCCGCTTACAGTTTATTCTAACATTTTAAGAGCTTCTGGATCCAGATTAGACTTTTTTTAAAAGAAAAAGTACCCTGTCTGCCGGGGCAGAACCACCTCTGTGCACTTCCCCTTGCTAAGGGGCAACGCAGAAAGGTTCAGAAGTTTCCCTTCTGCGTGTGCCCGCACACCTGTACCCGCGCTCACGGGCGCGCCCCCCGCCACGGCTACATGCACACGCGCGTGCACGCGCGCGCCCGCGCTTCGCCCTCACCGCCCGAAGCCCC
>VXAA01000548.1:102478-137663 GCA_013399115.1 Anseranas semipalmata
ATTTGGTGGGGGAGAAACCTTGCCAGAATCTTCTAAAGAGGAAGGAAATGGATATTTATAATGAACGGGATGAACAGAATTATAAAACTGTATTGCATCACTAGAGAGGAAAGAATAGAGAACAGTCTGTGTATGGACTTTCTGCCTTTGCAGTTTCCCTGACGTACTAAGTATTATATCTGTTGTAGTTTATATTGAAAGTATGTGTTTCCTTTAGTTGTAAACTTGTGGCCAGTTGCATGGCTATTCTTGAATACGTTGTTTTGAAGCAGCAATGAGTTTCGTGTTAGTATGCAAAAACTGAAATGTAATGTTTTGCGTTACAGGTACAAGAACCGTAGAAGTCCATTTTAGAATTGGGAAGAACAAGTTTCTGCAGCTCTGGAAAGATATGGTATGCTTATGTTTTCACTTACATTGTATGTATGCTAGTAATGATATCAACTAATGATTATACTTTTTTTCCCTGTTTTTAAAAGAAAAAGTTGAAAATAAATTCAGGTAAACGCATTCACTCTTCCCATTTTTTTTTTTTCCCCTCCAACTGTGATATCTGTTACTTTTAGGCGTCTTTGGATGCATTTTCTTTGGGAAGCTGAGTTATTTGATATTCCTGGAGAAAGTAAATACTGATGATGCAACATTGATGAATTCCCTGTTAATTTGTTTTACAAGCTCAGCATTATGCAACTATCATCCGTCTATTTCTCAGTGGATTGGATAAGAACTGGTGCTGTTCCTGAAGTAGCTTTCCTTGCTGTTGTACATAGTTACAGTCAGGCTTGCACAGTTTTTAGGTATAACTTGCAAAATAAGCTCAGAACTACTAGAAAACTTAAACCAAACATCACTGTAGGCAAAATTTGCAAATTGGAATGTTAGGACACACAGAAATGTAACCTTCATTAGCAGTGTTAACATCAGCTTGTAGTACATGCTGTCTCTTGTCTAGGCTCTTAAGTGTCCAGCTAGCTTAAAAATATGTACATGCATTATAGCAAAATTGGAACGTTAACTTGTAGTTATTCCAATTCCCATTTTCTAACTTCATGTTGGGGTATTCCAATGGAGATACCTGGTAATACAGAATATCTGCACTACTCTGTAGTGTCTCAAGTTCTGTAGAGTTCTGCAACTTGATACATAGTGATTTTTTTGAAACTTTTTGAATTGCTGCATTCAGAAAAAATATTATGAAGTTCAGATTTTTTTTAGATTTTTAAATAGGTCTGTTAATGCATATAAAATCATGTGGGGCTACTTCAACAACTATGTCTAAGCTATGCACGTACTTTATTTTTTAACCACTTTAAATGTGGGGAAGAATTCAGTAACCGCTGATACAGGTTTTATACCTGTGTTTATGTCTGGGTCCTTCTTTTGAAGATACCTAACATAACAACATATTTAAAGTTCTGAAGACCCAGCCTTGCAGAAGGATTGTTGAGTGTCTCTTTCTTTTCTTTTGTAAAGTTCTGTTTCATAGGAAGCTATAGACAGGAGCTAAAAACAATTACTTCTAAACTGAAACTTTAACTATAGTGTGTGCCAATTAAAAACTGTAAGTCTTAAAGAATAAAAAAGTAATAAAACCAAAACAAAACATAATGTTGCATTATCACAATCCAGATGTTCCTGAGAGAATGCTATAGATTGGTCCTTTACTCCAGCAGGCATCTGGCAGGTAGTCCATATTCATTTTTGCACCCACAGCACCACTGGGACCACCCACCTGCTTCTTACTCTCCAGTTTCAATACCAGTTGTGTGTATGACAGCCCTTCTTCAAACCTAAGCCATTATTTCTTTATTGCCATTATTTCTGCTGGCTGCTTTTTTTCTGAATGTTTAACTACTTGCAACTGTATGTATGCACATAGTCTTTGTAATGGTATGCGCTTCATAAACTGATGAACAAGAATCCCCCTCTAATCTGCCTCAATGTGCAAGTAATGAATACTAACAGAACATCAGAATAACTGAAGGTTATGCTACAGAACTGCACGATTGTTTGGTTTTAATATGAACCATATATAAACAAACATGAGATAACTCGATACCTACCCAGTAAACGGAGGGCTGCTAAAGCAAATTTAAATAGATTGTGTTTCACCTTCTGATGTAGGAGGGCCTTTCCATTCAAAACTGTATGATTTTGGAGGGAACCTGAGGTAGCATACATAAATGAGATAGAAACAAATGGTTCTTCCACAAAAAAAAAAACGATAGAGGGTGTGTGTGGTGGAGGAAGAATCAGCTATGGCCTAAGTAAAAGATGTGGGAGCTAAAGATAATTGCAGGTCTTTCCCTCTTTTAAAAAGGTGAATAAAGTATATCTATGATTTTAAAAAAATATAAAATGAAAAACAATTTTTGGAGGGGGGGGGGGGTCTAGTGTCCAGAGTTGTGGGGACAGTTTTAGAAAAAGAGTAACAAATAGGCCTTGAGCTTTAGAAAGAAAAATGGGAGCAAACCCAAGGCCACTTTCTATTACTATGCGATTTTGTAATCAAGGCATATAGCAAGTATACAGATAGCGTAGGATGAAGCTTTTGTATAAATCTGTAGTTGACTTCTTTGAGATTTACTAAGTGCACCAAATTCTACCTTTATTAAACTCAGCAACTTATGTTTTCACTCAAGTGTAAATTCCAGAATGGTATCAGCCTTAATTTGAAGACAGTAGCAAATTCAGATGCCCACTCCAAATAACTTACTCCTCACTATCCTGCATGCTTGTGTTCTACTCTAATTTTTCAACCTTTAGCATCTAGTCATGTGTTTTTGATATGCTTTCTTTTAATTGGAGGATTTCTTTTGTTCTTTCTGTGTTATGAAAGGACTTAGTTTCTTCCAATATTCTCTCTGATTATCTTGATTAACTTTAAACTCTTTCCATTACTTCATTACAAGGAACTTTCTCCTGTTTTCATGCTTGTTTCATGGCTCTTTTCTGCTACTCCTGGAATGCTTTGGAAGAATACTGAGTAACGGGAAAACTAGGCTCAAGCTTTTAACATGTCTAAAGTACTTCGTGCAGATGAACAAATACCTTTCCAGGAACTGTTCATGAATTGTATCTGTCTTTTTAGCTGTAATACTGGGAGCATGTGTGCGTTTGCTTATCAGTTGTGACTGCTTTTAGTTGGCATTTTCCAGGATAGAACCCCATTCTCTTAGTCTACTCACCAGGTGGTTTTGTATTTGTTTGCTGTTATTACAATTGAATGGGTTTGGCTTTATGAAGTAGTGAAAAAAACTTCACACAAATGCCTTACTGCTGATTTTTTTTTTTTTTTTTTTTTTGCAGCTCCACTAGGTTTTATATAATTACATTTTATTAGTGTTTTATTTTACTTTAAGGTAGTTGATAACTTGACCTACTGTTAGTTTCATGAAGAAAACTTCTGGAATCATGTCTTTCCATGCTTTCTGTGTTGGTGGCAGTACGCAGGCAACAAAAGCGATCCATGTTTCCAACCTTATCGAGAAATCAGAAGTCTCAAGCACATCTATTAGTTCTTTTCTGCAAGTTGCAGTTAAGATTGAACTTAGATATGGGGGATATTCTGCAGTCTCCTCCAGGACACTTGATGAATCAATCCCAAGTCATAAATGGCCACCTTTCCTATTAGTTGGCAGCTCCCTTTATGTAGGACTATTGAGCTAACTGTGGTGGTTACGAGGGCACCTTTCACAGTATGGACAATGGCTATCCATTTCATATGCTACTCAAAGTTGTTCTGGAAATATCAGATTGGAGAAGGGCATTCATTCCTGCGGGATTCAGGGGGGTCCTTCAGTAAATATATAAAAGCTGTCTTTAGTGGTATCTTCCTGAGGGAGATGGTTATTTTTAATTAAGCGAGTCAAATTCCAGCACTGGAAGCTAAGGAAGGTCATGGCACTTTTTTTGTACTGGTGGATTCACCCCCCTTTTCATTAGATCATCTGTCAAAAAAGATGGTCTTAAAAATTGGATTGAAGTTTACTCAGGTGGAAACTTAAATTATTTTCTAAAGGAAACTTAAATTCTTAAAAATGCCACCTCTCAGGGCATACTTCCTTCTATCTGTCAGTCAGAAGTGTTCCTGGTTTTCCTAGACCTCGGTGCTGAGTGTCAGCCACCCGATAGCTGTGCTGTCACAGCAAATGGACACCTGTAAGTCAAATAAAATATGGAAAATAGTAGGTGTAGGAAATCCATATAAGTGCAACTTTCAATTTACACTGATTTGTAAGAAGTTTTTTTGGCTTTGCTGACAAATATGTACGTGTGTTCTCCATGGTGTGGCTTTGGATTATATTTGTTGAAGCTGGGTGCCTCTTCTTGGCTCCTGTTTGTGATTCCAGACTTAAGATTCAAGGAAATATGTAAGGAGAAGATCTCATCAGGCTATGCAACAAAGTTACTTTTAGCTGCTTTTGAAGCATCTGAACATGGTTTGACTGCTTGCTTTTACTGATTTATTATTTATTTCCTCCCTCCCTCTTTTTCAGTGGATAGGAGCATTCTTTTCAGAAAATCTGCACCTTAGAGCAATGGGTACTGCATAGACATTATTTAACCTGTTCCCTCTTGAGTGCTACTCTGGGCCTTACAAGGTTCTTCAGATATGTGGTTTGAGGGCATAGGTCTTGTGTATTGTCTTGGTAATTATAATATGGGTTGTTGCAGTCCTGCTTCAGTTTACATCTTGTAAGTAGTCACTAGGCAGATATACATGTGTCTGTACAGGAGCCTGCCCAGTCCCAGAGAGCCTCTAGCAGCCATCTCGGGTTTCTCGGATATATTCTGCAGGCATAAACTTTGCTTGATACCTTCAGCTGCCCTGTGTGTTTGTGCAAGACTAAACTGTAAACCCTGCTAATCATGACAGTGAAGACCGGAGAAATCTTTTTGAGTAGCTCTGCTCTAAGAATAAATATTTGCTCTGGAGCTGTTTTAGGGTGGTACCTTCCAGAAGGTAAGTTATGTCCAGAGATTTTAGTAAAGGAATACCTGCATCAGAAAAGCAGATGTGTTAGGTCAGTTTCCTATTCTTCACAATGCATTTCTCCAGTATTCTAGTCTTATTTGTCAGTGTGGTTTCCCTTTCCTGATCAAGTTGTGTCCTTTGACTCTTTTAGCAGTTTTTTTTTCCCCACCTTGTTTGGATCCAGCAGTCAAAATGTCCTGTGTTCAAACAGATATTCAGCATAAGGGATCTTTGGCAGTCTCCTTCACACCCACCCCATGTTTCAACATGTGGTCTCTTGCTGCCAGCAGACAGTAATCTGCTGATGGGTGAATGAGTAAGGTTTTAGAAAAATGAATTTTCATCTGTGCTAGGGAGTCCTGACCAATACTATTCTGTCCTATAGGACTGGCAGCAAGTACACGTGGGGAAGGTAGGTTGAGAAGGAGATAAGAGGGGAAAATGATTTCTTAAGGCTTCTTGCTGCTGGCATCTGGATTGTTGAAAGGGAGCAAGAGATTTTTAGACCTCGATACAGTAAATCCAGTCTTAAGGTATTGCGTAACAGATTGGAAATGCTGCAGCTCCATGATTCAGAGCTCTGATCCATGATAAGATCAATTTGTAGATACAAATTTCATTACAAAGCTTGGATGAGTTAACTTCAACTTGGTGAGGTTTGTGCTGGTTCAGATACTGTCTCTGTTAATGTGGGTGCTGTAAATTCTATGTTTGGTGCTTTGATAAGTCTGACTAACAGAGCTGGATCTGTATCAGGCATGGGCACAAACTTGCCTTGGCCATGACTGTGGAGCTGTCACCTCAGACGATATTCTTTAACATCCCAAAATCTGATGCTTTTGAAGCCAGCACTTCGTGTGTTCCTTCACTTTTGACAATTGTGTTCATGACTTCTTCCATATGGAACAGCCTTAAGAGAACCCAGTTTTACTAAGGTTCCTGTCAGCCTGTTACTCTAATGTGCTTTCACTTGAATGGAAGACAACTGCAGTTAACTTTTGCTGATGGCCTGGGTGATACAGGACACAAATCTTGGTAGGGAGTGATTGAGCACACTCCAGAGCAGAAGCTGGTGCTTAGAGCAGGCAGACAAAATGCAGGTTTCCCAACCAATGAGGCATTAGAGATTACACCACTGTTCTCTTTCACCAGAGTACAAAAAGTTACTTGGGCAAAGAGCTTAGTTTTTCATTTCTAAGTGCATTTTTACACAGCCTTTTCACATCAGTTCTTAAGAAAGCAGCAAGAAATAAGATTTAACTCCAGAAGAAGGCACTGCCTTGCAAATAGGCTTCTGTTTCTTTTAAACTAAAAGCAGACATTGTCAAACAATTGCTTCTTTTTTAATCAACTTACATCAACTGCACTTGTGAAGACCTCTAGTATTACTGACTTTAAAATAATTTAATTATACTTTTCCTTTGTCAAGAAATGTACCCGATGAAACTAAAAAGCGTTATTTCAAAACTAGTATAAATTTCACTCCATTTTAGAGATGCAGTTTGTAACAGAGTGGCAAATTGTAGTAGAATGGCAAAAGTCAGCAGCTCTTCTGACAAAAAAAAAAACTTTAGAAAATTGTAGGACTTGTTCAGCAATTTCATATCTCAGATGAGTCAATAGATACAAGTTAGTGTTGAGAGTTCTTGATTTCTCATCAAACCTAAGACCTTACTGAAAGACTCTTATGATATGTTGGACTGAAGCACAAAAGCTTTGTTTGCTGAAATGTTTACTGCTGTAGGATGTACTGTTAGTATTTGCACCAGATCATGGTGACTGCAGGTGTTGCAGAGAGCTGTATGTTGGTCCTTGCTCCATAACAACCTAAAAATGGGGATTTTCACCCCTGTTAGAGGCACAGAAATATAAATTCTCAGATACTGTACAGAGGTCTGTCTTCATTGCTGTTGGCTATTTGGAGAAAGAAAGATACCTTTTTATTTACCAAATACAGTAATAATGTTTCACTTTAATTAAATTTTACACTAGCAGAAAGTGAGTAATGCTGCTTGTGATCTGACTCCATCAGAGGCCTTTTTTCTTTGCAGTCTATCCAGCGCACCTAGGAGCCTGGGTGGGAGAGAGAATGGGGTGATGTTGAGTGTTGAGGGTTATGTTTGGAAATATTTTATCAGTTAACTTTAGTTTAGAGTAGATAATAGCAATAGGTAAGAGACTAATTGGTTCCTTTTCAGCCATGGAAGTAATCAGCTGGGGTGGTCCCAGGGCGCTCTGGGCACGAGTATTGCTGAGTGATCACTGGCTGCCACCTGCGTGACAAAGTAAAGGACCAACCCTTCAATTTAAACCAGTGGAGCCAGATCACAGGAAACAATTGACAGGTAAAATACACTTTTGAAAATGTAAGGGAGAGGAGAGAGTCCATGCAGCATAAATGGAGCAAATAACCTGAAAGATTGGCTACCAATGGCAAAACTTGCTCCTCTGAAACTTTTACATAGCTTTAGCTCACTTCAGTTTTGGGAGAGACATACAGCAGAGTTCGAGTTACATGTTCTTCCCTTTGAAACACAGAACCTCTTTAAGGAACCAGTATTAATTGAGTTGTAGGAGGGAAAAAACTTATCAGATTTTATTGTAGTTAGAACCTACAGTTCATGTTTATGCATATCCTTCCAAATCTTTAAATGCTTCTTGTCTTGACATCAGGTGCTTTCCACTGATCCAAGAGATGTTTTTTGAGAGACTAAAAATAAGGTGACGAATTTTCAAGTTCACCAGATGTGTGTATTGTAGCAAAGTATTCTAGCAGTCAGAGAATGCTATCCAAAAATGAACAACTTTTTGTGCAGTAAGTCTTAATTTTGTGGATAAACTAATTCTTAGTATCTTTTGTGTTTTTGTGTAGTGGACTGGCTGAAAATAGATTGTAAGGACTTTTAACTAAATTATTTTTACTTATTTAGAGTTGTTAAGCTTATGCTTAGCCCACCGTGACACAGGACTGGTGTGACAACTCGGTTTTTAATCAGTGACTCAAAATTGTGATCACCCTGATGTCACCGAATGGCCACAGCTTGTAAAAGGTAAGACTGAAGCATATTGTGTTGTTTCTCAGGGTCATTGTTAGAATAATATTTATTTTCTCTGTTTAATTTGTATTACTTGAAGTTAATTCTATAAATAGTATTGAAGTATATTGCTTATTTAAGATAAGTCAGCTGGCAAAGTTGACTTAAACTTTTACTTAGTGATTTCAAAGCTCACTTAGCTTGCTCCTCCCTGCTTATTAAATTGCAAGCACGGTGGTGCTCCATAGTGCTCCTCTTCTTAAGAGCAAAACTGTCACTTAAGTCTCTGACTTTTACTGTCATACTAAAATTCTGTATAAGTTGTTTAACATACTTATTTAAGGAATTTGTTTGATTATTTTTAAGTATTTGTTCAGGAGGATTGATGATAAAATTTGTAGACTTGCATACCTTTACTTTTCTCTCCTAGGGAGTTACAGTGGAGGTAAAAGGAGGGGCTTGCAGAATGGAGAAGTTGCTCCCTGTGTTGTTGGAAGTGAGCCACCATTCGCATTCGCTAGCTCATACTGCAGTATTCAGATTAGATGGTGTCTCGTGATCAGTTTCTACAATCTAATTCAAAGCTGAAATTTGTAAGAGCATTTGCTCTGAGATTTTTCTCTGAACAGAACTTGTTTCAGATCTTAAGCATGATGACAGGACATCTTGTCATACTATATAGTTGTGTTACAGTACCGTTGCCTGCTTAGAGGAATAACAAGGTATCTTGTTTGTAAGTAATTAGTTATTACAGAATAAATAGCTTCTCAACAAATAAGTACAATTCCTGTAATTTGATCTTCCACGTTGTTTTAATGGGTATTGAAAGCTCATCTTATTTGGTGCTTACATTGTCATTTGAAACCTGTTAAAATCCAGTTAGTGAGTGGATTAATATTTCTGCAACTCATATTTTAGAACCACTTACCTCAGAGGACCAAACCTTTTTTTCTTAACTTAGCTTGTTTTTTTTCCTGAACCTTCCTGGCACTTTGTCTTCTCATATATTATACATAAACTATAAGGGTAGGAAAAGATCTTGGATATACTTATAGCTGTGTTTACACGTCTGTACTGCAGACTACAGCTACTTCTTTTTTTTTTTACATATTAAGTTTAGATGCTAATCTGCTCTTTTTCTGTAATTTTTCATATTGATGTGTTTTTTAAAGGCTCAGAGTGACTAATACTCCTGACTTCTTTAGCACCACTGTTTCACTTGTATTTTCATAGCAATTTAAAGCCCCACCCTTACCCAAATCTTCACTGTGTTGCATTTTGTATGAGTAAAACAAGGACAGCAACTGCCTCAAACTTCCAAGCTGGCTCTGTACTATCAGTTTCTGAAGTCATGGATGTCCATAGAAGAGCTGGCCAGTACAATATAAACACTCTTCTCTACATACAACTCTTCAGGTTGTATGGCTTCAAGCACTCATGTGTTTAGGTGAATAATTAGGGGGAAAAAAACTGAGGTTCTTTCCTCTCTGTTAAGTATCTGGGGACTTGGTTTGGTCACTGGAGTCAAAGGGGAAATGCAACTTTCATTTGTTTTGCTGTTGAGCATTATTTTTTTCCAGCAGCTGTTTTGTCAGTCCTGAACTTCAATGAGTAAAGGAAAGATCACTTGGAGGCAATAAGCAGATCATGTTTTGAGACTGGGTAGTTTTTGTTATTTTTTGAGTTAGAGGGTACTTGCATTTTAAGTACGAGTAAAAACTTAGTTGGGTAGTATGTTCGGAGTTCCATCCCTAGTGTCAGCTGAATTTTATAACTTAGTGAAATATAAACAAATAACTTCCTGTGTTCTGCACCATCTGTCTCTGCACAGTATCCAGTTAGCCTAGGAATTTTAGTTTGTCCACCAGAAATGCTTTCCAGGCACTGGGTCTGTTAATATAGTGCAGTCTGGTAAAATCTAGAAAGTTGCTAAGATCTGGTTTGTTAGCAAAGGAACAGAGGTTTTAGTAGAGAATTGTGAGAACATTCCAGGCATTTTAATAGCAGGGACCATATAGCAAGGTAACACAAAGCACAGGAAAAGCAGACACGTTTCAAGCTATGGTGGAGATTTCCAAAAGCATGTAGAATAGTATGGGTGGCCATGTAGTAAATCAAGAAAAACTAAACTGCTATGAACAAAAGCTTTCTTGCTAAAACTGTAGGAAAGTCTGCTTAGCTGTGCTAACCAGAGTCCCCTAGCAAACTTGGTTGAAACCTACTAAGCAAGTTCTATTTGCAGATATTAGCTAGCTTCTGTTTTGAGAAATCTCTGTCATGAAAGACACTTTTGTTCATGTAAGCTGCAGAGTTTTGCTGTAATGGCTGTGCTGTATTTCTGCTCTCACAGTATATTGGTACAGTTGACCAGAACTGTTAAAGTCTATATCACAGTGAAAGTTGGGTACAGTTCACAATATGATTTCAAGGCAGCTTAATGTGACTGAAGTCAAAACTGCTGCATTTGTACTGCCTCGTCTCTTGGCTCAGCAGTCTCATCTAGCTATAAACTCACTGGGTAGGGGGAAGCCCAGAAGACAGAAAAAAAAAGTCTAAAAATAAATTAACTTCCTGAATCAGTGCTGGCATAAAGAAAAAGATGGGAATAAGAAGGAGCCAAGCAGCTGTAATTTAGCTGACTTAAGTTAATATGGAACTATACCCCTTAAATAACTAAGTTAAGTTAAAGTGATAGGCAAGCTGTACACAACTGCTACATGTGTTCAAAAATGCTGGGCAATAACACCTAATTCTCAGTATTACTGGCTGACCCATTGGTTGGAATGAACGAACAGAAAACTGACTGTAGCTCTTCTGGTCTTTGAAATTATGTACATAAATCTGAGTAATGAGAGACATGAAACTAGTTTAGAGACTGAGACCTGCTTCTGAGCTGCTGCATCTTAGAATCCAACTGTTGATCACTGAAACTTTGAATATGCGTTTGGGTTACAGAAATGGTTATGAAGAAGTAGCTCAGAGCTGGTGCACCATGCAGCCTGAATAGGGAGGTACTGCCAGCAGAAATCTACTGTGATGGCTGTTGTTGCATAAGCTGTGGGGAAAAATGCTGTCCTTTGGCTTAATTGTGTTCTCGGGTTTATGTTAAAAACTGTCTTCTAGAGTTTGGTAAAACAAGTTAAATGTACAAGTGCACAAAAGCTGATGCTTTTTCATTACAAAATAATTATCACTTTGCACTTCTCCTAACTTTTCATACTGTAATGACTTAAAATAACAGAGTGCTTAAGGCTTTATATCTGTATTTGCAGATCACCAGGAGAACCTCACTCTGAAAACATTGAAACTAGCCGAATGTAAGTACACAAGTGGATGAGTTTGGTATATCTCGTTTGAAAATGTTTTGAACATGTAGCCCTGGCTCTCGCACCTGTATAAAAGAAAGACAGAAGCTAAGTAGAACTGTGGAATCCCAGAAAATTTCAAACTAACATTTTACTATGAAAAATAATTTTAAGTCTCTGTAGAAAGTGTAATTTTTTTTTGTTTTGAGTGAATAGGTTGAAGGGAAAGTTCAGAGGTTTAATTTAACGTGAGCCAGTAGATGGTAGCATAATACAGTGTCAAAAATCTTCAGGCCTATATTCAGATTTGACAGTAGGGGTGTGATTTCTACCTGCTATTCACTAACATCATGCATGGGTTTGAAGACAACTCAGTACTAAAGGCATAATACCTGCTAGTATCTATTGTGGCAGATGGATTGCTGAACTAAGAAAAATAAAATGGTCTGACTCGATTTGGCAAATTCATATACTAGGTACTCCTAGAAACAGCAAACTAAATTCTTTTCACTAAACAGTATTCATCTAGCATCTTGCTAGCAGTTTGAAACCTTGTTTTCATCCGTCTTCATTAGCCAAGAAGCCAAGATTAACTAGAAGCAAGATTGTGTTAGGCTGAAATGTTCATTTCAATTTCAAATTAAAAAGGGTTGTGGGAATGAGGAGACCATTTAAAAAAAAAAAAAAGTTATTTAAGGCTTTATTCTTCTGTGAGTTAGCAAACGAAGATTCTTTTCTAGCTATTCAAACAATCCTGTCCTGAAATTCAAATAGGGAAACCACAAACTTTGCTCTTGTGGCTTAGAACAGAAGTTCCAAAATAATAGAGGGAGTGTAGCCCAGTTGTTAGGGTACTGTCCTAGGCTTCAAAAGATCTGGGTTCATTTCTCTTCTGTCAGAAATGTCTTCTGTGGCCTTAAACAAATCGACTGTTTCCTCCCCACCCTCCCCCCCAAGTGGTCAAGCATTTTACATACCATGGGCTGGGTGCCAGTTTCAGGAGATGTTTTGCAGACGAGGGACATGGTCTGAATTGCTCAAGGACTCCCCTGCCTAGCTGCCCAGCCTGGCGAAGGACAAAGCTGAGGTTAGCCACTCCATGTTGGACTGCATGCCTAAAAGCTGAAGAGGAAACAAGGAACACTTCCCCATGAATTTTTAAGAATTCACTGGAGCAAAGTCTCTTCTTGCACTATGAAGAGCATTTCTCCTGGGATGCTGTTTGCTCGCCCTCTCTCTTGCCATCTGTAGCAGAAGTGCTGTCAGCTGCTTTCTTAAGGGCACAGGTTGCAGAGATCCTGTCCTGAGAGGTGACTGGCCACCACTACATGGACAAGCGTTAGAGTTCGCAGGGCAGAAACCCTGCTATACTCTCTCCTACGTAGCAGCCTGTTTTATTGTTCTGGAGCAAGTTGGGTAACGTTTCTCTGTAGTCAGTTGCATGGAATCAGGCTGCAGTCTGGCTGTAGTCTTTTCTGGATATTGTAAGTTGGACTGCTGCTTTTAACCCATTGTAAGGACAGACATGTCAGGTAATGAGGACATTGATGGGTGTGAAATGAAGACTGTATAAGGACCTATAATAAATCAGAAGGAAAAGCCAGTACAACTTCTTTCCCCTCTAGCAGTTTGACAATTTGTGTGTGTTCTCCTTCAAGGTGAAGCTGAAAAATTAGCATCTGCAGTAGCAAGCTTTTCTGTGAAAGCTGATTTTTTTTTTTTTTTTTGGTACAGAATGATCAGAGTTGCTCTATGTAGGTTTTAGATATCTGTCTAAAATATATGCCAGCCAGTCAAGCTGTAGGGATCCATGTATTTGCTTGAGTGGTAGTTATGTGTTAACACATGGTACACTTGCAAAATGAAATTTTTTAAAACTGTATCACAATGTGATGTGTACATCACCAATTAGAGAATTTCTGCAATCCCGCTGCATAGTTGCTCTTACCACATAAGATGGAATGGCATGCTGGGTAGCAGAGTTTGACCTGCAAGGCTCCTATGTAGCTAAAATAGCAGCTATGTTATTAACATGACTATAATTCATTAGTAAACATGGGGACTTACGCAAGTGTTTTGTTATTTGCAATGAATGTTTGTTTTGCTCTGGTTAGCTGATATAATTGCTTTATTTGTTTCTGTGTTTTGCACTGCAGAGCTCCATACCAAGAGCATAGTCACATGTTTCACATGTGTTAATTAAAATAAAATAAAATCTGACTCTTTCAGTCTCTGCAACAAACTCCTCCATGAATAAGAGTCTTACTTATCCCAAGCTTTTCAAGTTCTGTCTCTGTGCCTGATGAGCATCTTGGTGCAAGCAGAGTTAGGAGTCTTCTTCCTCCCCCCCGCCCCCCCCCCTTAACATTCATTCAAGTCCTTGAATTTTCAGGATCAGCACCTTCTCCTGTCTGCTCCTGCCACAGGACTGCAATAATTTCTGGCATTGATTAGTGTAGCTTTCTAAAAACTCGTTTGTAACTAAATTACAGAATTTGTCATTGTCTACTTTACAAGAGTCTGCAAGTTATTGTTAAGTTCGTGTATTTTCACTCTGCATATTGTATGTTGTCATATATCAAGCCCAAGGTTTGGGTATTCTGATATGTTGGTTTTCTATGAATTCAGATTTATTTTTGGTCTTGAGGATGGGATGCTTTGTAACTTTGAAATGTCTGTTTTGTTTTGAAGTTGTTGAACCCACCCCCCCATTCAGAGTGTTGTTACAGTTACATTTGATATATAGTCATCTCACTTGGGAGTAGATTTCATAGCTGGTTTGTTTCCCTTCAAAGAATGGCAAAAGGAAAACTCCGCAGCAGCCTCCAAAAATATGCCAGAAAAACAATTCACAGCCATTGCAAATATGTACAGTGACTGTGTAAGTATTAGTGTTTCATGATACCTCGTGCTACTGTAGTGCCTTCTAGACATAGGAGGTCTGAAATTATTTTCCTCATAGCTGAAAACACAGGTGGGTCTGCATAAACAGGAGCTTTCTAATCCACAGATGCTAGACTGTTCTTAAACTGGACGCTGGGGTGTTTAGTTCTTCTGATCCCATGTTATTTGCAGTCAATTTCTGTGTGACCACAGTCGCTGTTTTAGGACAGTGTCAAATGGAATGAACACACAGTAAAAGAATGCTACCATGGGAACCTCACTCATTAAAAACTCCAGAACTTTTTTTTTAACTTGCAAGCAGAGTTGTGGGATTGTCCCTTTCCTGTACTTGGCCTCTTTCCTTCAAGTTGTACAAGGGGAGTACATGTTGATCAGCATTTAGGTCTCCTCTCTGCAGGTCGGTCTTGCATGTTGCAATGGTCAGTCCTCTTCTTATATCAATATTTTTGTCTAAAATAGTTTGTCTTGTATATCAGGCTTGCTACTGGAACACAGCAGTGGTCCAGAAGGAGACGATCAGAATCAGCGTCTCCAAGTTACTCTCTTTATATGTTTCATTATTAGCACTGCAGTGAGATCCAACCTCTTTTGTTTGGTAGGGCTGCAGAACACACTGTGTAAACTTCATGACTGACAAATTTAAGCTTATCCAATACAGTACAACATGAAGTTTTAATCTGTTTAACTGTACTTGCTTGAGCGTCAGGACTTTTTTTTAACCAAGGGGAAACAACAGAAAACATAGTAAATACGTATTTTGCTTAATATTTGATAAAATATTCCATGTTTTTGTCCTGAACATTACAAAGACTGAAGGGTTCCTGCAAGTATGTGAAGTTACTGTTGTCTCACTTCGTTCCAATAAAGATAAAGTTGGTGTTTCATGACCTCACAGCCAGTACAGAGTATTAGTGTTTAGGACTATTAAGTTTAATAACTTAAAATAAACTTTGGAGAACTGCAGAAATGTTCTGTGCAGTTGGACATGATTAGTCTTAATTTAATAAGTTTAATAAGCTTAATTTAATAAGTTTAGTAGCTGATAACAAGTCTGTACTTTTGTCTTCAGTAACAAATTTGTTCAAAGACAGTAAGACATTGTAAGCTTATAGTTAGTCTTAAACTTATTATTGTTTATTCCAGCAGTAATTCAAGTTTTTTCATCTTAGTTAAGTACATTTATGGGTTTTTATATAAAAGCTGTATTTCTCCCTGACTTTTCAAAAGACATTAATTCTGTAAACCTGAGCATAGCGTTTAAAACACAGTAAAGTCTCGTGATACGCCTGTAGTTGTTACTTACATATGTTGATCAGTTACAGTAATTGTCTAATAACTGATCTGGGGGAAAAGATTATTTAATGCCTTCTGGTCTGAAATGTTTAGCAAAAATAAAAATAAAAAAATAGGCATTTTTCCTGATATTGAAAAGCCAGGGTGCAATTGATACATTATTCATCTGTAAATTTACTGGCTAGTTGAATATTGGAATGCTTTCTTAAGAAGCACAGGTAGGAACCAGGATATGAAAGCAGTTAGTCTGTGGAATGATGTTATCTCTGTAGAGTCCTAGAGCTAATAATCAGCAGAGGAAAGGGCAGTAATGAAGGGTTTTCCAATAGGACTGCAACAAGGTAATTTGTCTGTGAGACAAGATTAAAAGATAACGTGCTGACCACATTCTTGACTCCGTCTCTCTAGCTCTCTTTCTGTATTGCTCCATGAAGCCAGGACGACTCTCACGTTCTCAGGTTTGCCCTTCTTGAGGGAGTGCTCTATCTGGCTGTCAGCATACAGTGTTCATGGAGGCACAGTGGATCCAGAATGCATGGTGGGGAGGGAGGTCCCTTGGTTGACCAGTATGGTCCTAGGGGGTCATTGTCTGCACCCAGCCGTTGGGGTTCACTGCCTGAGGCACACCACACTGGAAGGATCAAGGTTTGGAAATGTGAGCTCCATGCATGTGTGTGTTTGCAGGTGTATGTTAGCTGGGATGCCTGTGGCTGAGGCAGGCGAAAGGTGTTAGGATATCGCTGGAACCAAGGGGCATTGGTTGGCTCCAGCTGTGGGGAGAACATCTGGCATTTCAGTGTGCAGGCCACTTCAAAAGGGCCTTTGGGCAGTGCTTGTGCTAGAAACTTCTCTTCAAGCATTGCCGTTATTACACTTACTGAACAGAAGAAGGAAAACAGCATGCAAAGTTTAAAACAAACTCTCAAATAGCAATATTTAAATTCACAAATATGTCCATCCATAACCTGTGCTTTTGTATGTGAGGATTTTTGACTGCTTTTGATCTGATGGTGGTCTTATTCCCAAAGTGTAGTATAATTGTTGCAGCTATGCTAGTCTGCTTATGCTTCTGTCTGTTTAGGCATACACTGAAAATTGTTTTGCTATTAGTACAAATTGTTACACATTTTCCTGTCTGGAAGACAAACATAATTTTTTTGCTGGTTTCCATGCACATTAGTGTATTTCTTTTTTTTTTTCATCAAGGAAGAAAACAGTTTATGAATACTTTAGCACTTCTGAATTCTTAATGGTTTTGTTAAGATAGGACATTGTAAATTTCCATTTATTAATATTGGACATCTTAGAGCAATTTGAGACTTCTGTGTAGAAATAAGGTTAAAATTGTGTCCCAAGCAGAAGCTGTCCGGAAACAACATTCCATGTTGATATTTCCAGAGAAATATGAAACCTTCATAGCTGTTCCTAAAATGTAGGTAAACTTGAAGCTAAAATTATGCTTTTTATGCAGATATTTTTAACTTCAGGCAAGTTTTGAAACTTGGATTGAAATTCTTTGCTTTGCAGGTATAGCTTAAAGAAGTATGTGCTTCACATTTTTCTAGAATTCCTTAAATGTTCAAACTCCTGATTTTCTCTGTTGCAAGTGTTTGTTTTATGTAGCATTTCTCTGTATATAGTTTAAGATAGTTGAGAAATGCAAATTAGGTGCTGTTGTTTTGAATGTGCTGGTTCAAAAGTTTCAGTTCCTTGTTTTGTATATGTTTTAGACATCCAAAAGAAGGGACTAGAAAATGAGACTTGGGAAGAGCGGCTGAGGGAATTGGGGCTGTTCAGTTTGGAGAAAAGGAGGCTCAGTGGGGAGCTCCTTGCCCTACAGCTGCTTGAAAGGAGGTTGCAGCGAGGAGGGTGCCAGTCTCTTTTCTCAGGTGACAAGTGATAGTACACAAGGAAATGGTCTTAAGTTGCACCAGGGGAGGTTTAGACTGGACATGAAGAATTTCTTCATGGAATGGGTGGTTAGGAACATTGGAACAGGCTGCCCAGGGAAGTGGTGGAGTCTCCATCCCTGGAGGTATTTAAGAGACGTGTGCACGTGGCACTAAGGGACACCATTTAGTGGTGGGGCTTGGTAGGTCAGGTTATTGATTGGATCTCATGATCTTGAAGGTCTTTCCCAGCCTAAATGATTCCGTAATCCAAAGCGTGCTTTTGCCTACATATCCAGACAGGTAGAGGCTCAGTGGTGCAAATTTCTAGTGCTACTCCACAGGTGCGGCGGCATTTCAGTTACAAACGCAGAGTACTTACCTGGCTTTTCATTAGCTAAAGAACAATTAAAAAACCTAGGGCATTCTTTCTATTTACTAAAATGTAAGTCAGTGAATACTAATTTTTAATATGGGAAATGTGCTTGTGGAATTGTTGGACTTTGGGGAAGGAAAAAGATACATAATAGTGGGCTCTTCTTGCCCTCACTGAAGTAGTGTCTTGCTTAAGAAGTTTCTACAAGGTCCACTGCATAGGAAGTTATCCTTAAGGCAATCTGAAATCCTTTTTCATCATGGTGTATATGGAAACAGAAAACCTGAATCCCTTGGGAGTTAACTGTTAGAGACAGCTCTAAGCTTAGCTTTGTCTCTTAACATCTCAGATATGACCTGATTAAAATGTAGTATTTAATAAAATGCTATTAATTAATCAATGTTTATACACTGAAATAACTTCATTCAAACTAGATGTTACATGAGCTAGAAGGGTGTGCATGCTTCTTTAACAACTTATCCAGCTTGAAAATCTAAGTTTTCTCTTTTTAGGGAATTGGTCAGCTTTTCACAATGTATTTAAACTGAATAACAACTGTAGCTACTTTAGGTAAAAACATATGGGGATTATTTCTCAAAGCTTCTCTATGACATTCATAGCTATATTACAGGGGTCAGAAAAAAAAATTACAGCAAAGAGCTTGTGATCTACATGTAGACTGCAATGGAGAAATAAGATGGAAGGAAAATGTGATGAGGAAGGATAAAGCTGAAATGATAATGCGTATGTGAAATGACTGCCGTTCTATAAGCACTGGAAAACACGTTCAGTGAGAGAGGAAAATTAGAGCAGTAAGTTTCAACTTGAGTTGGAAAGACCTTCCTTGAAGGTGTCAAGGTAATGCATAGGAGGGACTACAACAGGAACAAAGGGCATGTTGGTGAGTCAGGTGGCCATATCTCAGGTAGAAGAATTCAATGTTAATTAAGAAGGGCTTTCATGTGTTATATGCTTACAAATAACAGTATTTCACACTTTAAATGTGAAGATCTGGAATGATTGAAAATCAAGAATGATCAAAGCATGAAATCTCGGTATTCAAGAATAGATGTCTAAAACCATGTACTGATCTAAACTGTATGAAACTATTTTTAAAAACTTCTAAAAGCTAAAGTATTAGAAGATTAAAAAATACATTTTTGTTTGTGTGTATTTACATTCGCACGTGTGCACACAGAGGCTGGTTTTCTAAAGACCACATATAAAAATGGAAAAAGCTAAAACTCTTTCCTTGGAACAGAATATAGCTATTCCCAGTTTGTACAGTAGTGGTTTTGATGATATTGATGGTGCTGCTTAATTTTTTATGGTCTTCCAACTCTGTCTCGGGGTGTCAGGGAAACCTTTCTATTCATTTTTTTTGTCTTGGAACTCACTAGGGCATTTAGAAAGTTGGGTAGACACTGAGGTAATTTTCTTTATAAGAAATATTTTCTTTCTTCCCTTTCACCCTTATGGATCGTGTTATCGTAGAGAAGGAATAAAGGTGCTATTGCTGAATAATACACACCTCAATAGTTACTTTCAGAACTTGAGGACATTTCCCTTTCTGCAGCAGCTGCATTGAAGCTCTGCTACTTGACCAGCCCATACCACCAGCTAAGACACAGCAAGTGCGGAGTAGTGCCAGTGGGTCTGGCGCTTCAGTTCTGAAGTACTTGTTCTATGGAGACCCTGTGTGCATCAACTTCTGAAAAAAAAGCAATTTAAAGTTAATTATCACAATTTCTGATTAATATCTTGCTTTCCATTTTCTAATCTTTATCGTACTATATCATTAAAGTTGGATAAAAAGACTATGTATTAGACCTATTCAGAATGTTTGAAATGTTTCATAGTTCATATCTTCTTTAATAACTAGCTTTCTTAAGTGAAAATTCTGGAGGTTTCTTTCAAAAATATGGTGAAATGTGGTGTTCTTGGTGCTTCATGCAGCTTTTTCTGTTCTAATTACCAGTAGGTTTCAGGTGGTTTATTTACCATTTGCATGTTTCTGTAAAAGTCTGACTTTAGTAACTGACCAGTTGGATTTTTTTTTGTATGTGTGCATGTGTCTGTATAGTACTAAGCACATTGAGTGGTATACAGATACAGTTGTAATTCTTCAAAATACATACTTGCCATATTATTGTGGGGAAAAAGGGAAGGATTTGGCAAATAGCTCTCTGAGATCCATATACCTTATTAGGCTGAGGTTATTCAGCCTTGGGCTGACATTTAATCATGTTTTTTTCAGCAGTTTAATTAACCAAGCAACACTTTTCCTACTGATTTAAATAATAGACTAAATATCAGATAACCTAGTCATCTGGAATCTTGTTTAAAAAAAAACAAGTCCTAGATTTTTAAAGGGTTTATATACTATTGGTGTAGTTTTTATTGATAGTATTAATAAATGCCTAGTTCATTTGTTTGTTGTGCAGCTTCCCTCTCAGTGGCAACTGTACCTCAGTACTATGCATCAGTCAATCACCTGCAGATGCAGTTCTGTTTTACTTGCAGCCTTGCTTTGCATCTAAACTGCTCTATTTTTCATTGTCAATTGAGATTGTGTCCACTGTAACACTAGAATGTAAAGCTGAAAACTGTGCATAAAGAGGATTTACCTTTCGTTTACATAGGACCCATAAATCAAATTGTGTTAAATATATTTGCATTTGTCAAGATGAGTCCTACATTAAAAAAAAAAAAAATCTCCTGATGTTCCCTCTGATTCAGAAATCTTGTGTTTCAGTGCCTGACTAATCTCTGCCTTGCTGATGCTTTTGAATGAGCTTTGTATGTGAAAGCTCTACTAATCCTTGTACTTACTGTTTGAATGTTTGCTACAGGAAGCGAGCAGCTGCAAAGCATCTAATAGAGCGCTACTACCACCAGTTAACTGAGGGCTGTGGAAATGAAGCCTGCACGAATGAATTTTGTGCTTCCTGTCCAACTTTTCTCCGTATGGATAACAATGCAGCAGCCATTAAGGCCCTCGAGCTTTATAAGATTAATGCAAAACTCTGTGATCCTCATCCCTCCAAGAAAGGAACGAGCTCAGCTTACCTAGAAAACAATTCCAAAGGTGCCCACAACAATTCCTGCACTGACAGAAAAATGAACAAGAAGGAAATGCAAGGCCCAAGAGATGACTTTAAAGGTAAGATGTTATTTTAGAATCTTCCTAAAATAGAACACGTTTAATATGCACAAATATTGGCCTACAGATTTCAGTGTGGTGGTGTTCTGCTGATTTCTTAAGTAAAATACAATATTTGGCCTTCAAATATTTTACTATAGATTTTATAAAATGGCTGGGTTATTGCTGAACACTGATTCCAAATCTGGATCTTCACTACATCTCTGTGAAAACTCATATGCATTTGTTGCCTTCGGAGATTACTGTTTTTACAGACATGGAAATTAAGTGCTGTAGTACACCTGTTTTAGTTTGGTTACTTTGCCTAGTTTTGTAACTGCTCTGTAGTTAATGAGTTGTAAAAGTTACACTTTGACTAATTCCACTTTCTGTGTTAAGAAACATAACATGAACAAAAAATGATACAATGTATGTTAGGCTTGGACAGTGGATTTTTTGGAAGAGGAAATAGTACTAATAAAACTTTGGGACTGTCCTCTGTAGATTTGTTTTGGACTATCCATGGCTTTAGCTTGCGCCCTTCTCATGATCGTACTAAACTTAACCCTTAGTGTAAAGCTGTGTTTTTTTACCAAATGGCAAACCTTCCAATTATGACTACCAGACAAATTAACTTTCCAATTATGACTACCAGTGCAAATCAAGTTGCTTAAGGAAGCATCTAAAAAATTGCATCTACCAGGCAAAAAAAAAAAAAAAAAAGGTAAAGCAAAGTGATATTTAAGCCAGAGTGTGGAAAAGAAATATGGTTCTGTACATCTTTTCAGACTTGTTAGCTTTATGAACTCTCTTCTAGCAAGAGTGAGTTTAGTTGTGACCAAAATCTGTGGTGCAAACAGAAATCCCAAGCTAACTGAAATTAGAGCTATTAACCTTTGAGCAGACTTTAAGTATTGGTGTAGTAGGTGGTATAAACACAGAAGTTTAGATTAATTCTTTTTAGCTAAAGAAGATGAAAGCATTTACAGCAAAGAATTAAAAAAGCATGTAGAATCAGCAATGAAACGTAGCTCTGTTACAGGAGACCCGAGATGCTCCGGTCAATACCAGCATTAGTTTGTTCTTTAGCTGATGCAAGGACGTGTCCCCAAATTATTTATGATCTGAGTAAGCAAAGAGGCAAGCAGCAGGGAGGGGAAAGGGCAGCCAGTGTAGTGTTAGACTGGCAAGAGACACATGTAGTCTCTTCTGCAACTTGTCTCTTAGTTTTGTGTGTTTTTAATGGAGATGTGCACATACAGGATTTTCATTCACCTACCCTACCCTCCTCTCTCCCCAGTGCAGATATGTCAGACTCCTTGCGATCTCTCTCCAGAGACAGCCTGTTTTCTGAAGGAATGACTCAGACTTCATGTGTGTAGAGTCACAAGTGCTGACCTGTGTTTGTAGCTGTATGGACAGAGCATTAAAGCATTGTTAAAGCCCATATGAGACTCTTAGTTACCTTTGGTAATGAATCATATCTAAGGAATCTAGCACTGGATTTTTTTTTAAGGCCCTTCAACAACAATTTCTGGAAAAACCATAGTCAAATTTAAGAAAGCCATTGAAAAGGGTATTGCAGCTTGCTTTTATGCTTGACACAGAATTGAAAGTTTTAAATAAATTGAAAGAAGTGCCCCTTGGAATTATTTTAATTATTTTTCTATAGTGATAAACCCTAAGATTATTACCTTTTAGGAAAACCATATCTGGAGATCATTGTCAGCATCTCAGTAATCTCTTAGATGGCAGTCCAAAAAGAGGAAGGAAAAAGTAAGGGAAATAACAAATATGCTTTAAAAACAAACAAACATGGGTTAGAAATGCGGTCAAATATAAAGAGAGCCATTTCAAAATCAGTGTTTTAATTAGCCTGGGAACTTGCTTTCAACTTTGATCACCAATACATTAAATTGGAAACAAATAGGGTGGTGGACAGGCAGTTAGCACACAGTTGTGACAGAGCTTCCATAAGATAATAAAAAGATTATTAATAAAGTTTTGCTAATTAAGGAGTGTCGTCAACCATGTATACATCACAAGTAGTCTTTTTCACAGTCAAAAAATGTACTGAGTGAAATGAGAAGGTAAATACTATTTCTGGATCACTGCTAAAGCTTGATCTCATGTATGGATTTGTCATGGAGTATCACAGAGAGCAAGGTTTGAGAGGAACTGTTTACTTCATTGGATCACTTAGTTGCAGGAGAAGGCATGTAGAAGCTCACATTCAAACATGTCAGCTAAAATTGGCTTGAGTTAGGGATCTTCACTTATGTTTGGTTTGTTCTCCAGCTGATCAGTATCTGATATATCTGTATCAGATGCTGCTGACTGCTATAAAGTAAAATGGGACAGGGCCTTACAGCAGCTCAGTTGGAGCACGGTCACAGGATATGACTTAAAGCTGTTATGAAACTGCTGATGGTAATGCTAAATATTTTAACAGGAAATAGCACAAGGTTTGTTACTTAAATGCTAAAAACCTGTAAAAGAATGATTGGGGAAATTGTGTTGAAAGCAAAGGAATTTAAAATGTGTTGTTATTAAATTGTCAACTTTATTGATAATTTCTGTGCTATCAATAACTTCCGTGCTCTGGAGTCAGTGAACTTGAGGCTGTAGTCCTTGTTTTGAGGAGCTATGGCATAGAACAATCTGTATCAGTGGTTAAATTTTATTTTAGGCACGTTTGCTGCTTTCACGTGCACTGCAGCAGATAAAAATAAGAGATGTACTAGGACTGAATCCCTTCATAATATTTTCAATGCTATTATTTAGCAGGACAGAGCTTAGTTTTGAAGCTTTTCCCACTGTCTTCACGTTTGTTGGAAGTCAATCTCAGTAGCATGACATAAGCTTAATCTTTCCTGTGTTATATGTGCTCTAAGAATGGTTTGAGGTCTCTGCAAAAATCAGTAAGTTGCCTTTCCGCTTGATTTAGCTTGTATTTTTCACTTAATGACTGCTTGGAATGAATGTTAATGTAAGCAATCACATTTCAAAATATTTCACATATACTGTCTTTATTAAGATGATAGGCTTACTACTTTCTTCAGAGGTGGTTATACTGGTGGTGGTGTTCTCAGATCTGTAGAGATGCTATTACACAGATTCGATTTTTGTTCTCTGTGCCAGTTTCGAAGAATCTGAATGTTTCAACTAGATTGGGCTTTCAGTGTCTGATCACGTTTGGTGGTAATCCTACTCTTAACTCATTGCCTGATGTGCAAACACTTGTGGGTAATGTTTAAGAAATAGCAGAGAAAACTAAATAATGCTTTCTCCTTCTCTTTACTAAAGAGAAAGGAAGATCCAGGTTAGCAAATGGATCCCCGAAGGAGCTATTGCATGGGGGGGGGGGGGCAGGTACTTGGAGCCCATGCTGTTGATGTGTGTAAACCAGCTTGCTCATCTGAATAGCGTGCTGATGAGCGTACTCCAGTGAGGTCTAACATACAAAGAAATAACTCACCTGGCCAACAGTGTGTGTAATTTAGAAGGCAGCATACATTTCTAAACATATATTGTATTTTTTTAATGGTTTTCAGGTACATTCAGTGTAAAAATATATATTGCAGAAAGCATTAGAAATAGAAGAGCAAGAAATCTTATATTTTAAGGGGGGTGAAGTGCGTGGATTAAATATGTGCTCTGTTGAAAATAAGTTGATACAGTTTAGTTCAGATAATGACTTGTGTGTTAGCTGTGCAGATTTACCAGAAGCATTGGTATTGTCACTCAGTCTTATTAAGACTTTTAAAGCTTAAACATCCTACTGATTGCCCCAGTTGCTCTTGGTTAGACAATATAATACTATTAAACATGACCAAATTTAGTCAATCAGCTGCAAAACAATTCTGTCACAGCGTGTTCTCTGATCAACATCCACAAATAAGATTCACAAAAGAATTGTGAAAGAAATCATGTTTTTAATGCTGTCGGAATTGAGCTATGTCTAGAATTTATCAAGCACTGACACTGTGTTTTTCTAAAGTGTGTTAATGATATGATACACAGATTTCATGAGTAGAGCAAATAAATATTTTCTTTTTAATTTTTATCTTAATACAATTAATATATCTTATCTCTTTATAGATGTGACTTTTCTAACAGAAGACAAGATATATGAAATTCTTGAACTATGTCGAGAGAAAGAGGATTATTCCCCTTTAATCCGGGTGATTGGGAGAGTATTTTCTAGTGCTGAAGCATTGGTACAGAGTTTCCGAAAAGCCAAGCAGCACACAAAGGAGGAGCTCAAGTCCCTTCAAGGAAAGGATGAAGACAAAGATGAAGATGAAAAGGAAAAAGCTGCCTGTTCTGCTGCTGCTATGGAAGAAGATTCAGGCGCGTCATCATCTTCATCATCAAGAATAGGTGATAACACACAGGGAGATAATAACCTCCAAAAATTAGGCCCTGATGAAGTGTCTGTAGATATCGAAGCAGTCAGGCGGGTCTATGATAGATTACTTTCTAATGAAAAAATAGAAACTGCCTTTTTAAATGCACTTGTGTACTTGTCACCTAATGTGGAATGTGACTTGACTTACCATAATGTGTACTCTCGGGATCCTAACTATCTGAATTTGTTTATAATCGTTATGGAGAATGGCAATCTTCACAGCCCAGAATATCTGGAAATGGCGCTGCCGTTGTTTTGCAAAGCGATGAGCAAGCTACCCCTTGCAGCTCAAGCAAAACTGGTCAGATTGTGGTCTAAGTATAGAGCAGACCAAATTCGGAGAATGATGGAGACATTTCAGCAGCTTATTACTTACAAAGTCATAAGCAACGAGTTCAATAGTCGTAACCTAGTGAATGATGATGATGCTGTTGTTGCTGCTTCAAAGTGCTTGAAAATGGTTTACTATGCAAATGTAGTGGGAGGGGATGTGGATACAGATCATAATGAAGAGGAAGATGAAGAACCCATCCCAGAATCAAGTGAACTAACTCTTCAAGAGCTGTTGGGTGAGGAAAGAAGAAATAAAAAAGGTCCTCGAGTGGACCCACTGGAAACTGAACTTGGTGTTAAAACTATAGATTGCAGAAAACCACTTATTCCTTTTGAAGAATTTATTAATGAACCACTGAATGATGTTCTAGAAATGGACAAAGACTACACTTTCTTCAAAGTAGAAACAGAAAATAAATTCTCTTTTATGACTTGTCCCTTCATATTGAATGCTGTTACCAAGAACCTGGGATTGTATTATGACAATAGAATCCGGATGTACAGTGAGCGGCGCATAACTGTGCTCTACAGCTTAGTTCAAGGACAGCAGCTCAACCCGTATTTGCGACTTAAAGTGAGACGTGATCACATCATAGACGACGCTCTCGTCCGGGTAAGTCATGCAGCAACATGGAACTTTGGTTTGTTGGGTTTGGCAGGCACAAACCATACAGGCTTTGACTAACTGAAGAAGGCCGCATGTCAGCCAGTGTTTTATGTGCTGGATTTCCTCTGCAGGAATCATATAGCTTTACTGTATTGTTTGAATTCTGAGCATGCTGCTGGAGACTTACATGTTCAGCAGAACCGGTTTTGCTCAGAGGCTTGGGTGTTTAAGGATCGGAGAGATCTTAACCCTTATTGACAGGTTCTGCGCTGTTACAGATCTTGGTGTGCAGGGTAGCCACATTCTGTTTCAGTGCCTTATTTTCTGTGTCCTCTGGACTACGCTGGATCATCTTTTGATAACAGGTTTTTTTCAGATGGAAGTTTGAATTAAAGCCTTTCCTTTCAGTTGTGTACTGTTCTTGTGACTTGTGATCTTCTAGGTGTAAAGTGTGTGGAGTGACTACTTGATAAGTAGAACTTCTCGCTTCCCTAAGCCTTGTTGCTATTTGGTGCAAATAATGACTGAGAAAGGGGAAGTAAGACCTGTTAGTACTTGAGAACTGAGAGCAGCCTGTTTCTGAATATGCTGGCTTCTTAAGGTAAAACTTAAAAACACTTGTTCACACCTTTTTTGAAAATGGGAGTTGTGCAGAATACAAACTATGACAAGTATTTCACAGTAAACTTTTTTCATAAATATTCCCTTAATTTCCGGACTTTTCTTCCCTTTAGTTTTTGCATAAAGCTGTTATCTTTCAGAAGCTCATTTTTCTGTGTTCTGTTAAAAACACAACAGTCCTTGCAAATTTTTACTTAACCTTGGTTTTAAAGCATGTTGCTAAAGAACCAGACAGGGCACATTTGGAGAGAGTCTGGGGAAAGTATGACTTCTTGCTTCTCAGCACAGTGGCTGCTTCTATCTAACTGCTGATGAAGGTCAATTGTGAGAGCCCTAAATAAGCTCCAGCCTGATTTGCAGTGTACATTTGAATTTTCTGAGTTAGCTGCTTCATGGCAATTGCTAATACTATGACTTATCATGGAAAACTTTTGTCTCAAGTACCAGGAGGTGTGNAGTCTGTAAGCCCAGTTATCGTAGCAGGCAGATGAGAAATATACTGCTGTAGGATTAAACTCTCCTGTGTACCACTTTTCTGATTTAAGAACGCTATTTGCAGTTTAACTATATATCAGGCTTACAGTTGTGTCCAGTTAGGTTTTGTCACCTTGAAGTAATGGAGTTTTTCATTGACACTTCAGCCTTGAGATACATAAATATTGGAAAAGGGGGAGTACCATCTCTTCAGGAGAGGATGGACTGAAACAAGATAAGAGATAGTTTTAGGGAGGTGTTCTCTTCATGTCAGTTCTAGCAAAGAGGAAGCAGGTCCTACTTGTTATGTTGATGATGGGAAGGAAAATCTGTAAATATGAGAGAAGGTATTCTTCTACATATGGCTTGTTGCACCAGGGAGTCGAAATCTTCGAGGACAAAAAATGTTGAGCGTTGCTTAGAAAGCTCATGGGCAGCATCAGGTTGATGCAGGTGCTACGTCTCAGCTGGGCTACAGCAGACGGCGCTGCACACACTCTTGGTCTGTTGGAAACTTAGGTAATTTAAATCACTTTAAACTCAAGCATTCAAATTTAAATTGCAGTGCATGTGCGGCAGCCCTAGCACAGTCCGGCAGGCTACAAATACGTGCCTGGGCAGTTGCCATGGATCCTCTTACGGATGTTAATTTAAACTGTCGGAACATGTTCAATTATGGTGATCTGACTCTGTCAAAAACCAAAGGAGAGTAAGAATTTTAGACTGTTTATTCGGAGACAAAAAAAATAGAGAAAAATACAATGGTTCTAAATTCAAACAGTGAACTGAACTGTGGTGTTAGTCAATGAGAACAAGTGCAGCCCAGGCACTTCTCAGCAGTGGAAGATGGGTTATATTCAAGATGAATGAAGACTCACCGTCCTAGCTGGAGGAAGGGAGCCATTTCAAACACGTGCAACAAGGTACCTGTTGTGAAATGATGTGGACTTAGTATTTTATCAACACAGTTTTCTCTAATGGACACAGAAGTCACCTTTTAACTATTGATATGTTTTAGTTGACAAGAAGAGGTATCAGTGCTTAAGGAAGAGATTTTATATATTTCTGAGGAAGCGTTAGGAGTTAAGAAAGGAGGGGATGAAACAATACAATGTCTTGGTTTAGCGTGTGCTTATGTCTCTTTTGCATTTTTCTTATTTTAATATCAAAAAGGATGTAATAGAAATAAATTCAGGGAATTTATGGTCTATTCAGAGAGGTTATGAAGTCCTTTTAAGGGAGGGCAGATGAGAGGACATAAAAGACGGCATGGAGAGATTGAATGGGAAATACTGTTTTTTCAATTGGTAGCCTGTTAGCAGTCCTATTATCAGGAAGCAGGCCTAATGTAAGCAAAAGGACATTTTTTCCAGTGTGTCTTAAAATTCTAGATCTCATTTGCATCAAAATTTCCATCAAAAGCTAATAAATACAGGTATTTTGATGTGACCCACACAAACCTCAGGAAGTCTCTAAGCTGTAAATCTGCTGGTAGCTGGACAAGTGTAGTTGGGGAAATACTGCCCTACACTGTCACCTGACACTTCATCCAGCAGCTGCCTGATTGATCAGTTTAAGAATTGCGTGCTGCTGTTGTAAGTACTTCCTGTAATAAATTCAGAAGTGCTTGCCATGATTTTCACAATTTGTTTCCACTTCCTAATTGGCATGAAATAGGTCAGGACAGAAGTCCTCGGTATTATGTCCCAGTCATAAGTGACTTGCTCTGTCTCCGACTGTAGCCAAAATTGGAACTGTGGGTCACAGGCAGTTCTGATGCTGTCAGGGTTGGTACTGAAACACACGGTACCCCAGTGAAAGCCGCATTGTACGGCTTTGCATCATTGATGGCTGCAGTTTTGGGTGTGTTATTGAACTTTGGAAGGGTCTCGCTGAAAACTGTTAGAAAGATTTTGCCAAGATAAGTCTTCAATCGTAAAAGCAGTCTTAAACCTGCTGGGTGACAAAATAGCTTCTAAGCATGCTGAAATTGCAGGTAAGTAATATGATTTCTGGTATTCTACCCTTGCATTGCTTTTTTTTTTTTTTTACTTATGGGGTTTTTATTTAATGAAACTGTTGGTCTGAATACTTACAGACCTGTTTAAATTGCAAGTAATTTTATACTCATGTCAGTAGACCATTGTTTTTAAAGAATATTTACTGCAGACTTTCTTTGGCTGTATACAGAATTACTCTAACAATTTCATGATGAAAGCATTCTCAGAAATATTGATTAAAGGGAGGTTGAGATGGTCTTACTCATTTCCTTTATCAGCACTGGATATTTTTTAAAGCAAATATCAATCAGCTTTCATAATTTATTTTAGCAAATAGACTGAGTACAGGTCTTTCTCTGCTAATTAGTCAAGCTGTTTTTCTCTTAAGATTTAATATTTAAACTTCTGGAATTTATTGTGTACATCTTGCTTTTTGGACTTCATTAAAACAAATATGAACACTGGTAAGGATGGTAACATGGTAGGATTTTTTTCTTAAAAGGTATTACTTCAAATTCTCCGTATAAGTACTTGTTTACAGCTGCTTTTTCATGAAGAGAATTATAGTTCTCCTTGGAATACAGATAAGCAAAAACTTCATTGATAAATTCATTGTTCAATTTCTTTTCCTGTATGCCATCAGAAACTTTATTTTTCTGTTTTTTAATTGAAATGGACTTAATGAAACAGGCTTTCTTTGCATTATATGCTTACTGTATACTTAGTTGTATGTACGTTAGTCTTTAAAGTTCTGAGGGGGGAAATGGTAAAGTGTTAGTCCTCACTTTTGTTACAGAACTCGTACACGTGGGAGTTGGCAGCTCGGTTTGCAGCCCTTGAAAGCAGTTGACATTCTCTTTTGTGTCTGATGGGTTTCCTTCAAGAGGTTAGCTGGACTACAGCTGAGTGGCGTTAGGTGGATGTGGTGGTAATGAAAGGTCTATCCTTAAATCCCCCTCTTCTGCCTTTTCATCCCCCAGCAGCTGTTTCTTTCATCCCCTTCCTCTGAGTTGGCTCTTTTTTTGCACAGATTGTACGTGGCTTTATTCTCAGGTAGCAGGCATTTAAATGGCGCGAGTTCCGCAAGTGCAAACGTTGGTGGATTCCTCCAGCAGAATCTGCCCGGTACTTGCTTGCAAACTGGAAACTCGCTTCGACAGATCTTGTGTCGAATGCAGCCAGCTGGCAGGCAGCCGGCCTCTCTTACTTGTAAATGACTCTGCTAAATGCATCGAGGAGTGAAAACTCCTGTGTGACAGCTAAAGCCAGCATGCAGATTCTCACAGTACGTCAGAAACCAAGTGCCCCAGGAGCCTTAAGGTGCTCTTTTAGACTACATTGGTGTTTGCGTGTTCAGTTGAAAATCTCAGCACTTAGCGTGCCTTGGTTGCATGCAGGATGCATCTGACTGTATTGATGTATGCAGCTGCACTGGCAAGCATATGTATGAACCATGAAATACAGCTTGAGAGGATGCTTCTTAATCACTTTAACTATTACCCACATGCACTTTTGCACGTGCACAAGATGTAGTGACCAACGTGTCGTGATGTGTCACTGTTACTTTGAAACTTGAATTAGTTGTGTTCACATCACTTTTGCCTTCTAGCATGGAAAATATTCCTGTCATTGTTTCAGAACTTTTATGTTACCTTGCTGGAGCTTGAGGTTTTTTTGATTGTTTTTCACTGAACAGATTATTTCAATTACTGTCAGTTTTAAGATGATGGCCAAACTCTGGCATTACATTCAGGTTTTACATGTTGTCTTATTTCTGTCTTCCAGTGGGCCATTGCCTATCTTTCAGGAAGGCACGATGCTGTTCTGTAAGCGAAGTAAATCATACAATCTGCTATGTTGTGGCACAGTAACATATTTAAGCCAACAAAATACTTATTTGTATAACATCCTGTCTCAACTTTTTAGCCTTTCAATTTGTAGATACTTGATTTTTTTGATGGTTATGCTTCAGACATGTTACACAGATGCTTTCTAGGAAATTGCTGGAAAATGTAATGACTTCATCTGCTTAGCCAAACCGTTGTGACAGAAAACATTTGCTTCTATAACTTTGGGAATTCACATGCATGCAGATTGGGTTTATCCAGCAGCATCTGTGTTGGCATGACTGAGGCAGCTCTGGTTATTAAAAAAAAAAAAACCTTTAAGTTGAAGTTCATACTTCCTTGCTATAGAAACACTGCTGCAGTTCTGCTAAAATTCAGTGCCTCTACTATTCTCTACTGTTGTGACTTTGTTTTCCACTTAGTTCCATTTTTTTCTTGTTAAATGTCAGTTGAGAGAGACGGATGTTCAAAGGAGCAGCTAAATGTGCGACTTTCAGTTGGGCAGCTTAGCAACATTGTCCTGGTTATAAAATCTACTTCGAGGAACATTAGGCTTTGACTCAAAATACGGGCTTTTTGGTAATCCTTTATCTGACTTCCTCACAGACGTTCAGCACAATGTTCCAATCTGCCCAGCCAGCATTGCTCAACCCAGGGTTTCCTTCCCCTTTTTTAATACTGTTTTTCTTTTATGTTGCTCATTGCAGCCTAGTTCTCAGCCAAAAAATCATTTCCAAGTGTTTTTTTAATTGCTTCGTATGTGTAAATATGAGCACTATCTTTAATATAAATGCATTTCTATGACACAAGAGTATACCATGACAAAGTGTTGTTGTCCCAAAAGAAATGCAATACTCGCTTTCTCAGAACTAGTCAGAATTCATAAAACTTTCAAAATAGTAAATTAGCGGTGGTATATACTACAAAGCCAACAAAGTCATGACTGGGAAGAAAAAAAAGCATTAGTGCCGCTTGTAAGGAGAACAGATTCAAATAGGAGAACTTCTGTCTATCCAGCTTTAATGTATAACTGGTACTAAAGGTCTGAAAATAACTACTACTGTTTTTAAAAAAAAAAAATCATCTGCTGTATTTAGAACGTGGTTTGAGCTCTGTCCTATTCAGGAGCAAAATTCTTTTTACACATCTGTAAGATGCGTAATTTAAAGATTTACATGAAAGGCAAGATGCAAAACTACACTATTGTGGGAAGCATGTGATGAGAATATCAAGTGGGGGAACTGCGACATGGTCTTGCAGCAGAAGTATTGTTGATTTTAAAAAATATATATGTATGTATATATACATAAATATATATATATATATGGTAAACTTTGGGGGGGGGGGATAAATGTTATTTTGGTCTCCTCATGGGCTAAGATAGTTCATTGCAAGTGATATGCAATAGAATACCAAATGGACGGACTGCTTAATGTAGTACGTAACTAAGTTTTTCCAAAGACTCTTGTAATTTAGTGTACATCTCAGTCTATTAATCTGACCTCACTTGCTTTCATTCGTGGGGTCTTCATTCTTCATTCAACCTCTGTTTCTTTAACTGAGCTTTATACTGTAAGGAGTTACCTACAGATACGCTGTATCTACCCTTGCTGATACTAGTTTTCCATACCAGTTAGTATGATTCTTTCCCAGGCGCTCCTTTTGCCTGAGGAGCGTCAAAGCGATCGGATCCATGCTCCCACCTTTAGCTCAGTCGCTCACCTGCTCTGCTGCACTGCTCGTAACATGGCTGGCCACGGCTTGGCAGTTGTCAGGAGAAGATATCTCACTGGTGGCATCATTTCCTTCTTTATCCTCTTTGTTCCTGTTTTCCTTCTCGCTCCTGTAAGATTCTGGGGCATAAAGGATGTGTTGGCGTGTGTGTGGATAAACTAGGGTAGTGAAATGAAAAAAAAAAAAAAAAAAACGGTTCAGCATGTTAAGAACGCAGACTGGTAAGTACAGTTGGCACTGTCCTGGATTATAGGCAGATCTTGCCAGTAATACGGCCTTCGCAGAGGAATGTACAGGTCCATCTGCACCTTATTTTACTGCTGATGAATTTTCTTCTTTTCTTACGTTTAGTTTAATAATGCTGCACAGGTTTAAGCCATGCATTTGTGCTTCTAAGCAGATTATTTCTTGGCAGGTAAAAAATATTCTTTAATAATGTGTAATGTAACGAAAGGATAAACTTCTACTGGGGAAAAGGTGTTACAGACCTGTAATGGCCTGTACATAGAAATGAAACCCTTTGCTATGAAATGTCATAACTTCGACTTTATCTAAATTTTCACTTCCAAGGAAGCAATGCAGTAGATCTGTTTAAAGGCACTGAAAGAAAAAGAGCAACAGGTTTCTGAGACTTCTTCACTACGGGTCAGGAGGAAAGGGGATCAGTTTGACTGTAGTATTCATGTCTCTTTATTTCTTTTTTTTTCCCCAGCTCTGTTAGTGAGATGTGACTACTTTTCAAAGGCATGTTTTCCATCTTCCACAGATGGAAATCACACATCTGCGTAGTCCCTTTGCAAAACTTCTAGTTGTCAGCTGTGTAGATCAAACTGCAGTCTTTTGTTATCAGATGAATTTAATTATCCCAGCAATGCACCTTGTTTTTGTATTGTTTTCTGTGAATTTTGTCCAACACAATGCTAACCTACTTGAAATAAGTGCTTAAGAGAATGAAAATGGAGAACACTAACAGAATTAACTGGTTAACAGATAAAGTCTTTGGTAAGTTTCTTGCGGCATTAATCCCTAAATGCTAATACCTGCTTAAAGTGATTTAGCATTACTATTAGTTTCTGATATTTTACAGTTGTGATTTTTACTTGCTTTCTTGGTTTGGAGGGTAGTTTTGGTTTAGTTGCTTGATGCTCCATTGAGATGTACTAACGAAATAATTTCATCTGTTCACTCAATAGCTAGAGATGATTGCCATGGAAAATCCTGCAGACTTGAAGAAGCAATTGTATGTTGAATTTGAAGGAGAGCAAGGGGTAGATGAAGGAGGTGTTTCCAAAGAATTTTTTCAGCTGGTTGTGGAAGAAATCTTCAATCCAGATATTGGTATGTTACCTAATACCTTCACTTCTGAGTAATTAGTAACTGTTTGCAGTGCCTTTCTACATTTGCTGCTTCTTTTCCCTGAAGCTCCCCAGATTGCTTGGTGATTATGAGAGTACTTGACCCACTGAGGCTTAGTATTTTGCCGTCGGTCATCCTACTATGGAGCAATGATGAAAGGCATAACTGTGTGTAGTTAGTGAGAGCTGCCATTGTTTGCTTAAATATAAATCAGTAGTGCAGGGTTCCTTTGCAGGGTTCCTTTATTTGTTCTCTCACCTTTCTCCTCGCTTTGCTTTGTGATTAGCTTCTAGAATTAGTAAGCAAACCAGAGAGGAAGAACTTCTGCAGTAAAACCAGAGTAGGACTATGGTGAGTTTTTGAGTTATTTCCTCCCCTTCCCTCAGCTTTAAAAAAAAAAAAAAAAAAATTAAGAGGCTCAGTTCTTCTAATGATTTAATCTAAAATGGCTCCATTGTGGCTGTAGCATCAAATTTGATTGTAGTTGGTTAAGAAGAACTAGGAATAGTTTGATACATCTTAATCAAAGTTTTTAAATTTGTGTTTTAAGTCACATTTCCATCTTACTATTTTTTCTCTTGCCCCTGCGCCAGTCTTTTATGCTTCCATTTTTATACATATGATTATATGCATGTATATGCTTTTAATATGCAGCTTGCCTGCAGCTGTGAAAGGATTAAAATGGTTACAGTATTGTGAATACTTTGTCAGAACAGAAATCAGACCTACCAGGTTCCTATCCTAATTTCCTAATTATGTGAAATGTGATGTCATGTTTTGTATGCCATGTGATGTTCCGGTGATGTAATTTCCATTAAAATTTAACAGTTTGTGGCTGTTAATTTGGGTTCATCAGACTGTTTAAAAAAAGAAAAAAAAA
>VXAA01000548.1:137679-189986 GCA_013399115.1 Anseranas semipalmata
AAAAAAAAAAACATTGTTCTTAGTTTTATAGCTTAGAAAATTGACTCAGAAACAGGTATTCATTTTGACCAGATGAAAGAGAAAGTCCCCAGAAGTGGTAGCAGAATCTGGGTCTTGGGACCTGCCCTTTACCATACACAGGCTGGTTCTTGTAACAAGTTACACAGACCCATAGACAAGTCTTATTCACTCCAAAAACTGCTATTGGAGAGATTTGGAATCTGAGTTAGCAAGGTTACTTGGAATATATTAGAGTATGGCAAAATAAGGAAATCTTAGAACTTTCACATTGGAAACAGTGCTTTGTCAAATACTTTTTTTTTAACCTGAGTTTATTTAAAGAGAAGTTGTATGGGTTTCTTCTTCATTGTGCTATATATTGAAATAGTCCTATGTCATAATGAAGTCTGGTTCAGCTAAGATCTGGCTAATACATGTGTGTTCCTTGTAGATAAAGATGGGTAATAGATTAGATGTGCATGCGTGGTTTAAATTTTGTTTTTGTATTCAAAATACAAACAAGTACAAGCATTTTTGTATTTATATCAACTTTGCCAACAAAAATGAGCTTTTTCTGCTTTTGGCATAAATATGTAAAAGCAGAAAATGTATCTTGCTTTCACATTCTTTTCTTTTGCACGTATTAATATGCGCTGTGGTATAGACAGTGTGTAAGCTGTTATACTCTGACTTCTGCTGATTTGTAAATGCTTCATTTACCAGTGAAAGAAATCCTTTAGATAAATCTAAAACAGCTGTCTTCTGATAGGTATGTGTGATGTTTATTGTTGTAATAGTTCCTTTGCTAGTACATTTCAAGTGTGTTCATATTAAACTACCTTAAAGTTTTTGTCAAAGGAAGCAAGAACACAAAGTGTTAGATTTATGACCAACAACTCTCATAGTAAAAGAAGAAGGAATAGCTTCATGTAATATTCCTAGCAGCATTACGCAATTGTTTTCCCCTTATTGGAGCTTCCCTTTCTTCTGGTGTTATATTATGATTTCAATGTACAATAGTCTTAATTTTGGTCAGTGAATAAAATATTGCATTTCATTTTAGTCTTTCCAGATGTGAATCTGGGTGAACTGTTAGTCCTTCATTATTAGACATTTGCTGGAATTGTTCGACTGTTTAACTCTTTCATCATCTTCCAGAAAGTAAAGTCATTGCTTTTATTGTGCCAGTAATCCAGAAGTTACTTAAACTTCAGCCAATTCAGAAAATGGAATGCAGGCTTCTGTTAAATGTTTCTCCTGCATATGCTTGTGTTGCACATCCATCTCTGATTTCCCGTTTTCTTGCCTGTGTTAGTCTGTTATTTATGTTCCCCTCGATAGCTGGCCCTGTCCTAATACCTTGCTGAGATGAATAATCTTCTATTTTTGGGAATAGCCAGCTTCTCTGAGTTCGCAGTTCATGCCCTTTGATTCATTTGAAGGAGAATTCAGGCTTTACCTATTGGATGAAGGTGTATTCTTATTTTCAGTCTTAGGAGGCATTTGGTGGCTTTGTAACCAATTTGTGCATCTCTGTAGCTTGTAAATAAGCATATCTTTTAAGAGCTGACAAGACAAATCTTGTGGCATGTACTTGACCGCATGCATGTAACTTCTGATGTGTTGAGAAAAAGGAGCCTGGATACTTTTCCGTAGGTTCTGCATGGACATCACGAAACTTAGCTGTAAAGACTATAGGTCACTGGCAATACACTTTTACTTATCCACTATGGTCTCTTTCCCTCCTCTTAAGTCTGTTTTTGCATTTGTCCTTGGTATCTAGTCAGGTAAGCGACAGACTTCATAGTGGGATTCATTCAGATAGTTTATAGCCTGCATAAAAACTGTGGTTGCGTGAACAAGAGCTAATCTAGTGGTTTGTCACAGCAAGAAGGGTGAGAGACTCTTTGCCCTTCTCTTGTCCCTGTAGTCCTGTCACTTTCCTCCAGCTCTTAGCATGTGCCAGTTCAACTGTTCATTGAAGCCTTCTGTGGACTTGGCAGGAAATCAGTCACCTGAAAGAGTGATCTGAATCAGATAAAGGGATGAGGGGAAAAAGGCGAAACCTACCCATTCAACAGTGACATGCTGTTAAAATTGCAGCCCCTCTGTGAAACGAGTCCTATCCTGCGTTTTTTCCTCAAGTTAGGATGTATGTGATAGCTGCAGTAACTCAACTGAGTACCAAAAATTGTTTACATCTTTATAGGTTTTGTGTGTGTGTGTGTGTGTGTGTGTGTGTGTGTGTGTTAGGCATCTAACTTGTTTTAAGTTCATATGTAATGGTTAATCCCATCTCATCACCATAGCTTCCAGGTTAGTAATAGGGCTGCTTCTAGTCCTGTTCTTTTGCTGGAATCGGCATGGAAAAGCCTTTGAGGAAAGGCTATCACTCTGTGGTAACTGGGGTTCTTCAGGATGACTTCATCCACGTGGCTTTTGATCGCTCTCTCCTTGCACTGTTGGATTTATCGAAGTTAAAATCTATGTTGACAATGTGCTGCTGCTTCCTCAGTAATGGAAGGGGTAGAAAGGTGTATTTGTACAGCTTCAGTGGGCACTGTAGGATGTTGTATTGCTGGCCTCATGCATGCTTTTAGTCATAAAGTAAGTAGTAGCATTTTGAGCAGCTTCAGTTACCCTAAAGGTAAGTAGCTTCTCTTTTTTGCCATTGAATTCAGTATAATTTGAAGTATGTTTTAGGGGTGTTCTAAAACAAATGGGGTTATAAAGGTATGTTTTACATGTTGTTTTTATTGAAATGTAACCATAATTATTCAAAATCATTTTTTACAGGTATGTTCACATATGATGAATCTACAAAACTGTTTTGGTTTAATCCGTCCTCTTTTGAAACTGAGGGTCAGTTTACACTGATTGGCATAGTACTGGGTCTCGCTATTTACAATAACTGTATACTGGATGTACATTTTCCCATGGTTGTCTACAGGAAGCTAATGGGCAAAAAAGGAACTTTCCGTGATCTGGCAGACTCTCATCCTGTAAGTTCATTATGTTCTTTGAGTTTATTACTGCATTTTCTAGGCAATACCTTAATCGAGATTTAAATTAAACACAAGATCGCTGTCGGAGGTGGAAGTGAATTAACTAGTGACTTGCGTGAAGAGTCTGTATTTGCTAAAACAAATTCATAAGCAGTAACACCTACATCTGATTTGGAGGAGTCAGAGAACAAATAGGACTATGTATTAATAAAGCTTTATTCTGATTTTAACATACTGCCAAAGTTGCTTAATGTCATTATTAACAGTTGCTTAGAGTCTTCCCAAAGAGATTTCTAAAATGAGACATTTAGCTGTATTTGTAGAAATAGATTTCTACGAAATACGTGACAATAGCAGTGTCATGCAAAGACATGATGCATGTTTTGTGTTTTCTAAAGCAAAGGACAGATGCAGCAGTTCATAAATTCTCCTTCAGTTTGCAAGCAGTGGTCAGTGTCCCTCACCTGCCCCCAGCCAGTGGCTACATAAAAGCACTGAGCTGTAAGCATGCATTATAGAAGCATGTATGTCGGATGTCCTAGCCCTGCTCTGTATTCAATTAAAGATCACTGGTAGCTTTCTCTTAAGCTGATGAGTAGGACTTGTTGTTTTGCTTCATTTCATTTCAAAATGGCGGGACACTACATAAGCAGTTATGCAAAATCTTCAGCTATTCAAAGAAAGAAGAGTAAGATGATAGTTTAAAACACTTTCCCTGATTAAATCAAAATAAAAGACATGGGGCACATGCAATCAAAAAATAGGTTATCCAGTCTGCTTTGGATGACTGTATATGTTAGCCTGCCAGCTTTGACCAGTTTCTCTGTAAAATGACGTTGAGAAATACACAGTGCTCCCAGTTTCCAGTAATTTTAAACTCAACCGTTTTGACAGGAAAAAGTGGATTTATTTCTGTGGAACAAGGCAGTCAGGGTAGTTGTTTTTTTTTCCTGCTACTCTTCTGTTTCTGTTCTGATGCCTATGTTGACTTTTAAAATTATCCTTTTTTACTCTTGGTATTCTAATATGACTTAAACTTACTTCAGAGCTTCACAAACCAAAGATGAAGTTCAGAATAGTCGAGCCGCACAATTTTTTCTCTAACACTACTGAGTGTGGAGTATAAGGTGTTCCCCAGCCCTCATGACCAGAGATCCAAGTCCAGTTGCTTTCACTGCAAGGTATTTTAAGATGTGCTGTGGAAGTACTAAAAAGATACAGCTAGTGAAGAGAGTGAGGCTTACATGTAAACTTTCAGTAGTTGAAACAATGAGGGGAAACTTAGTACGTCTACTTCAGTATAAAAATATAGTCACACTCAGGTTTTTCTACCACCTTCAGTTTGTATTCTTGAGTCTTAACACCTCTGTCTCAGCCAAAGAATTGTTCCTTTTCTGTATAGACCTAGGTTTCCGAGAGCCTTAGGCTTTTCCTGAGGAGGAGCAAGGAGGAAGGCTGAGTGTTCCTTAGAGCAGAGCAAACTGTCAAAAGGAATTTCAGATTCCAGTTGGCAAATTCTGACCTGGCTTGTGCTTATTTTGCAAAGTGAGACCTTGGGATTTAGTAACTTCTTTCCTTCTCTTTTTGTGCATAGACACTTTTCTTTAATAACTGTCCCATCCACGTTGCTTCTACGTTACTTCCTAATTTGTTTTTAAATCAAAAGTGTAGGAGATACAAGCCTGCTGCCTGAATTTTCTTTGACATAAAAATAAAGCAATGTCTTTGATTTTTATACGCATGTTGAACTTACTGGTATAACATGTTCTGGATGCCAGAAGTAAATATAGGTTCAAAAGAGTTAAAGATGGGAGAGTTAATCATTCACTTTTAAGTGACAGGACAGACCACTGTGTTTAGGAAGACTCCTGGGTACTGGTAGGTTATCGTTGTTGCCTCATTTCTTTTTCTTTCCTTAATATCTGCTATTGGTTGCTTTTACAGACACTGAGCTTAATATTCATTTGTTTGGACTATATGGGAATTAAGCGGCTTCTCACAACTCTGAGATAGATGGCTTCATGTCTTCTGATATTACTCAGTGAAGTGTATTGAAACTTATTTATGACAGACGTGTATTTCTTATTCCATTAGGTTCTTTACCAGAGTTTGAGAGACTTGCTAGAGTATGAAGGAAGTGTGGAAGATGATATGATGATAACTTTTCAAATATCTCATACGGATCTCTTTGGCAATCCAATGATGCATGATTTAAAGGAAAACGGTGATAAAATTCCTATTACAAATGAAAATAGAAAGGTACACTTTACACCTAAATATCTTTTTAAATGTAATGTGTAATTTTTAGATGTTCTATGCAGAATTACCTAGGACTCTATAGAGGTTGGTCTCACTTATAATGTAAGTTTTAAAGCATGGCAGTTTTGGGGGGGGTTGAGGGTTTTTTTGGTTTTGAGGGTTTTTTCTGAGCTGAATAGAAGCTGAGCCCAGGTTATTTGGGCAGAATCATAGAATTAAATGTATTTTGGAGTTTTACATTATTAGGAGATACTTCGATTGCATACTCCACTCAAAGTACTAAGGATTTCTTGGGGGTTGTTTCCTTACAGGAATTTGTCAATCTGTATGCTGATTATATACTCAATAAATCAGTAGAAAAGCAGTTCAAGGCCTTTCGGAGAGGATTCCACATGGTGACCAATGAATCTCCTTTGAAATATTTATTTAGACCAGAGGAAATTGAATTACTAATTTGTGGAAGTAGGGTAAGAATCCTGAATGTACACCAGAAAAAGTGGAGCTTTTTTGGTCCTAATATAATTAGTGGTCATTTTTAAAAATGTCATCTTCTTACAGAATTTAGATTTTCAAGCACTAGAAGAAACTACAGAGTATGATGGTGGCTATACAAGAGACTCTCTTATTATTAGGTAATCTTTTATAATTTCTGAAGGAGTACGAGCACTTTAAATGCCTGTTTCTTCATAGTGATTTTAATACTATAAGATTTAGTATTTTTGTAGTATCAGAGATGTCTTATCTATAATTCCATTCTACTCGAGTACTGTCATTAGAGCAGATAGTATAAGCAATATTTTTAGCTTCCAGTGAACTGTTGTAAAGCTTAGAAGGTTTCCTTGGGATTTTTGTCTTTCCTGTTTATATGGTATGAGACTGTTCCAAGACCAGGCTGGATGGGGCTTTGAGCAACCTGGTCTAGTGGGAGGTGTCCCTGCCCATGGCAGGGGGGTTGGAACTGGATGATCTTTAAGGTCTCTTCCAACCCAAACCATTCTGTGATTCTACGAACAAATGAGCATTACTGTGGTTTTGTTGGGGAGGGGGGGATTGCAACATGGAATTGTTTGAGTAGGTACAATATGTGTAGAACTTTTTTCTGTAACTAGAAATCAAGCAAATTCAACATTTTTTAAAAGGAAAAATGGTTTTAATGACTTTTTTCCCTTCTTGTCCCCTTTGACTGGAAAACTCTGTTGTAAAGGCAAGGGTCAGAGAAAAATGTCTTTAGTCTTCTAGATTTTGCCTTAAAACTCTAGTTTTAGGTAGAAGAACCTTGACAGCAGATGCATTTGTTTACTGTGGTGTTTAAGAAAGAAGATAGTACAGTTGGACAGTATAGTGGAACCAGTATAACTCCACAGGGCACAGGAATAATAAAACAAAGAATATTTCCAAGTCATTTATCAGCAGAGTTAACATTTAAAAACAGTTAAACTGCAGTATTTTGGTAATATTTCTGATTTCTACTTTGGCATCTCAATGACTGGTAAATATGTGATTTTTTTTTGTGAATGCAACTCATAAATTGATAAGATCAATGAGAACACTAAAACTTTGAAGTTCAATTACTTTTGAAAGTGTCATAGCAAAGACGGTTGTTAGCTTACTTGGTTTTGTTTTCTTCCTCACTAGGGAATTCTGGGAGATAGTCCATTCATTTACAGATGAACAGAAAAGACTATTCTTGCAGTTTACAACAGGCACAGACAGAGCCCCTGTGGGAGGACTTGGAAAGTTAAAGATGATCATAGCCAAAAATGGCCCAGATACAGAGAGGTAAAATTCTACATTTCACTTGCTTGTTTTAAATGGAAGCAAGTTCTCTGGTTTAATTTATTAACTTAGTTAAATCTGAAAGCCAAATCTTTAAGCAAAGTAGGTTGTCTTTGAATCCATTCCTATGGATTTAGGAAATAGCAGTGTATTTCTTTGCATGTAGTACCACATTCCTCAATCTGAATTCTTCTCTTTTGTTTTTTCCCACAGGTTACCTACATCTCACACATGCTTTAATGTACTTTTGCTTCCGGAGTACTCAAGCAAAGAAAAGCTTAAAGAAAGATTATTGAAGGCCATCACATATGCCAAAGGATTTGGCATGCTGTAATAAATATAGAAAAGGGATTTAAAAAATGATGGTGGTGATGTCCCTGTCCAAAAAGGCCATAAGATAGTGAGCTACAGTAGTCACCTGTGTTTGTGCCTCCCTTCTTTACTGGGGACATTGGGCTGGAACAGCAGATTTCAGCTGCTTATATGAACAAAATCTTTATTTTTTCTTTTAGCGTGAAAGTGTTACATATTCTTTCACTTGTATGTACAGAGAGGTTTTCCTGAATATTTATTTTAAGGGTTAAATCACTTTTGCTTGTGTTTATTACTGCTTGAAGTTGAGCCTTTTTGAGTATTTACAAGAAAACAAACTGTACTCTCCCAAGGAAAATATTGCCATCATTTGTAGACCATGTAACCTTCAAGTATGTGCTATATTTTTGTCCCTGTATCTAATCAAATCAAGAACTGTACTTTTTGAAGAGTTTGCTTTTGAAACTTGAAGTCTTGGAAAACAGTGTGATGCAATTACTGCTGTTCTAGCCCCCAAAGAGTTTCTGTGCAAAACCTTAAGAATCAATAAAGATGGAAGGGAGAACTTGGAATGTTAAATTGCAGCCTTGAGAACTTTACTTTAGTCACAGCACAACAATTAAAATTCATTTCACTATATGTTGTCTTCACATGTCTTGTAATAAATTGTGGTTTTAATTAGAAAAACATTTCTTAGCATATGAAAGGGTAGAAATTTTACTTTTTTTAAAAAAAAGTTTACTGGGGAAAGTGCATTTTCAACTGAACAGCTTTAGAGTAGGGAGTGAAGTGCTTGAGGGGAAAAAAAGATAGGAAGTTTTTGCTATATTATAAACAAAGCATGTGGAAGTGCACTTAAAATGAAGTTTTATTCTTAATTGCCTATTATGTTGACATTTTAAATAGACAATCCAAAGTCTTCCCTACATGTTATGTCATCACCATTTCTTTAATGAATCGTTGTTCCTACTTATCAAGGCACATGATCAGTGTTGCAACATAATCTTCTAAAGGGATGGCTACTGTATTTTAATTTCATCTAACAATAAGCAAAATTGAAAAATATTAAACAAGGCCTACTTCATGTTGTACACTTCCAACCATTAAATAAACTGTTAGAAAGTAAATACTAAGGTTATGTTCATCTACTACATAAAGTATTCAGTAGGTTTTTAATTTAACTTTACAAATCATATCAGAAATAAATCCTTTACCTTTTGTAGTCTGTGTTTAATGTTAATTTCTCCTGTTGCAATATATGATAAAGGGATTATGCATTTTTAAGTGAAGACATAACTGGCATATCTCTTTTATAATACAAGCTACAGCTGATGTGCAGAGCTGAGCTTGTGCCTTGACAATTGCTATAACTGACTACTACAGATCAAATCAGTGACTGTGTGGAATTGGCATTAAAAGGCATAGTTTTGAAATCATTGGAGAAAAAAGATGTCTTTCAGGATTATTTTAATAAATTCTTTCTAGTAATAGAAACAGACAACTGTTATGTAACTATGATGCTGAATAAAACAGTGACCTTTTTTCACCATGGTTCAGTGAAAAAGAAAACAAGTGATTTCCTTACTTTGATAAACTGGATATTAAATTATTTGTTTAGAAAATGTTGTAGTATAGCATAATTTGAGGGTTACAGATATGTAAAGGCTCTCCTGAAGTGAACTGTAGTGACGCGGGGTCCAGCGATGTCCAAGCTGATGCAAGAAGGCTGCCTTGACATGAGGACTGAAACTTGCTGGGGAGGGAGGGGTACTCTGTCTTCTGATCTTTGATCTCTAGGTGGCACTTAAGGTATGCCTTCAGCATTTTCACCTCGTAGCATGTCAGATTTAAGAGGAGAATACAAGACAGCCTACCAGCGGTGCTTGCTGATCCGTTTGGGTTTGGGGCATCTTTTACTGTAGGTGGTGAGAACAGATTCTGCTGCGCGCCTTGAGCTGTTTTGTTGCAAGTATGAACTACATGACGATACTACTGTCTGGTATGTACTACATCAGTAATCTAATATTGTTCAAACAATATCCCTATAATACATTTTATTCTGATGTAGCTATAGATGGGCATATAAGTCATGTTTTTTATATAGGTCCAAAAGCTGGGCAGTCCATGTAGTTGGATAGAAATACAAAGTTCTCACTGAAGTGATAACACTAAATATGCTTTTTCTATCTTCTTTTAGCATTAAGATTAAAATAATACATAATTGTATTAGCCTTTAAAACTAAGTTGTTTTTTAAGGAATCATTTTCAGGTAAGATACAAGGACTTTACAATTGACATATCTTCTACTTGAATCTCCACTTAAATATTTAGCCCAAAGTGCCACAGTATTGAAAACTTACCTGCTTAGCAGTGTTACAAACGTGTGCTAAACCTCCAGCAGCAGCAGCTGATAGTTTCAAATAAATAACTCTTGAAATCTTGCAGCTGCAAGCTGCTCTCCTGCCCTACAGGAGTTCCAGTTTTTGTTGCTTGAAAGGTTTGTCAAGGTATGGAAAACACCATTTCAATTCTCTTTTCTGGGCTCTAGGAACACCCTGAATGTCTTTCACCTTCACTCAGTCTTTTCAGCAGGGTTCAGTGAATTTCAGGTCTACAAAATTCATCACAAATTTAGGTGTACTTATAAATCAGTTGCGTACCTCTCTTGAGTGACCCAGAACGCTCTTCCAAGGCAGTGGTCTGATGCCAGGATGCTGGGGCTCTTCCCCTCAGCGTGTCCTTAATATGTTAACAAGAAAATATTTGGGGCATCTCAGCATTGTCTCATTTGACAAGTGACAAATGTATCTCTGAACATTTCCTTCTGCACCCTAATAGATTGCCAAGATGCTTCCAGCCTTGGTGTGAAGGGGAAGGCGNACAACAATAGTTACGCAAGGTACATTGGAAGGAATAATTGTAAATACTGAACAAATATGGGATTCTTTCAGATTTCATTAGGAGTGGAGGAATAGTTTTGTTTAAACCTAGAGGTATGTTAGGACTCTTAATCTGAAAGGAGCATGGAAATTTTAGGTGAAAGCTTTTGTTGGTTGCTAAAAAGATTGCTCACACCTCTGATGGCTGTTCCTGAAGAGCTCAGGTAATTAAGGAATACTGTTTTGTGAATGTCTGACTGGGCTTATCTTCCGTTCAGCAGGCACTGACATGAGCCTGGACTGTAACAGCCAAGGCGACCGTCTCCCACCCCGTGCTTTGAGGAAAGCTGACCTGAGAATGGGCTGGCGATGAGCTGGGGTCTCCGTGCAGCTCCATTGCATTAGTCAGTCACACCTCTCGTCTAGCAGCAGCCTTCACTGCTGGAGCAGGAGCTTCAGGCCGTGTTAGGCCACGCAGGAGCGGCGGAGCTGATGCGCTGAGCCTCCGCGTGGGCTTCTGCGTGCCCAGCTGGGCTTGTGCTCTGTGGGACTGGGGCACGGGCTTGCGTGCTGCCCATGTTCGGTGGGAGGACAGCCCCCACAGTGTTGGCCCTAAGGTGCTTCCATGGCACTGTTGCAGCTGGTTACCCCCAGGTCCATTTTTAATAGACTCCCTGTCACCGGGGGATTGAAAAACTTCTGGTTGTTTTGAGTACCTTCATCCTGAGGTGTCAGAGCGTTTCGGAGTGTGCCTCATTCATCACACAGAACGGCTCCCATGGTCCTCTCGGTATGAAAGATGCAGGATGGACTTCTTCCAGGTTTAGCTACACAGAAATCAAGCCTTTTCTGATGAAAGTTCAGTTTAATGTTATGGTTAGCCTCAAAATCACAAGGGTTCATGATAAACTACCTACCGTTCCCATTTGTACCTGTGCACAACTCCAGTAATAATGGCTGAGCCTTTCAGCGTTACTGAAGCGACCAAAGTTGTTGAAGCCTAAGGTAAGCTAGCTGGACCCAGGCCGTGTGCGGGAAGACCTGCCTGTTTTGTCCTGTTCCCTGCACTGCAGTGATGCCTTGGGTAGTTCTCGAAGTGTGCAAGTGTCGTGACAGCAGCATTTGTGTGCAGGCCTCTTGAAGCAGCTCCAGCAAATCTTGAAGCACCAGTGGGAACAAGTGTTAGAGCTGCTGGATGTAGTCATCTGAAGAGAAGGCAACCTCTGAACTTCTGATGCTATTTCAGGTTTGAATGTTTCAGAAGCTAAGCTTCAAATTGGATGTTGATGGCTGCTTTTTTAAAAAAAAAAAGTCTGCAATAACTTTGTCACTTATTTTCACTATAAATCGCTGATTAGGTAGGTGTGTATTGCTCTGTATCAGTATTGGCTAAGACTGTTTCAAAAGGCAGCATGATCTTCATGGCCAGTGCAAGGATTAATATTCTGCATTTTTTGTCACCAAGTTCATAGCCCCGCCAGGGGCTTGATTATGCATCTCATTAAGAAAATTCACTTTTATACTGGCTATCATAGGAGGAATACTGCTTTATAAATAGAGTTGATATTGGCTTTTGCTTTTTAGACATGTCAGACCTTACCCTGATGAGTTCACTTGAAAAATCCATGAAATACTAGCCTGTGTTTTTCTCCAGTACTTCAGCTAAAGATGTCTTCAACTGTTGCCTTTTATTTTTTTTACTGGCATAATTGAAAAGGATGTTTTACTGCCGCATTTCTCTAAGCAATATTTTTAAAGGTCATTTGGTAGGCGACTTGTATGCAGGACAGCTCCGAGGTCTGTGCCATCGTAGCTTTGCCAAGTGAGCTGCTGACCTCGGAGGTCTTCCCTGCCCCTGACTGCAACCTGACGTGCCGCGTTGTCACTGGATGTGGGGCTCCCCCTTCCCGCCACTGACCCTGCTGTTTTCAGCGCTGCTTTGGTTAAGTTTTGGGAACTGGCTTCATGGCCAAGCCTGAAACGCTGCAGCTCCTTCACCGCAACTGCAGACCCAGGTGGACCAGGGACTCCAGCCTGTCAGAAGTGGCTGTGATGGAAGCCAGGGAGAGCAGAAAAAGCGGATTTTTCCTTGCCGTGTCCATGGATCGTGCCTCCTGCACGTTTTGCTCTCAGAAGAGCACTAAGTGAGGTATGGTAGGTGTTGGTCTGGGATCCCAAATTCTCCTTGAAGGGAAGGAATGAATTTCATGGGCCTAAGATTGCAAGTAGAAAAGGCTTGTGATTTTTGAAAGCCAGCATCAGTCCCCTTCTTTCTTCCTCAGAAAAAACTATTTTTCCTTCACTCGGATGCAAATACCTATTTCTCTGAAACCTCCTCAGGAAACGTCAGCCCCTGTTGCGCAGTGGCTGGTTCACGGAGGGGCTGGCAGGAAAAGTAACCGTGTTGGAAGAGCGGTTTGGAAATGGACTTTAATTGAGAAAGAGACTAGGGAGGATGCAGGAAGGGGAGGTGTGTTTTGCTTGAATGGTGTCTTTTATGGAAAGACTTATAAAAGGTCTTGGAAAGAAGGACAAGAGATGGGCAGAAGGTAGTTTTAATTGCCTACGTGCTGCTTTGAAATACACCACCATGGTTTTGTTCTGTTCTGCGGAATTTGTGGGATACTTCCAGAGTGATGCCGATAAATAATTGAAGTGTACCTACATCTACTTTTATGGATCTTTGTTGCCCAGTATACATCCTGCTTCAGGATTTCTTTGTGGGAAACTTCCAGGAGAAAAGGCCATCAGAGATGCAGAGGGCAGGAATTGTTACTCTCTGTCAGAATAACAAAATGGCATTAGGAAATGCTATGTTATCTTACTGGGTATATTTGTGCATAGTTTTGAGAGTTAAAAATGAGAGCAAATCCTACTGAAAGTCAACTAGAGATTGCTAGAATCAGGCTTCTGCCTTCAGAGGACCGGGCAGCACAACTGAACTAGAAACATGGGCAGGCAGTGATGCTCCTTGTCCTGCCTGCCTGCTTGAAGGAAAACACCCTTTAGTGCTGAAAGCATGCTTTCTAAAGAAGAACCTCTACTTATGCTGATTTTATTTATCTTTTCTGATCCATCTCCATCTGCACTTGAAGAATCCTATGAACTTTGCACTGAGTCACCCAAAATACAGCAGGTGACCTGTTGGCCTCACTACCACTGATGCTTACTCCTCAAAACAACACAGACTTCTTTATCTCTTTGGGGATGATCTCATGTTCCTGAACTAAAACCTCCAAATGGAATAGCCTAACAAAATTCATGTCTGGCTTCACCTTAATGATGCTCCAGCAGCTGGGCTCTGCCCTTGCCAGGTCTCATCTACTGCCAGCCCAGCTGAAAGCATCGCTCCTGCATGCGCCTGGCTGCTGAGTAAACCACTGGCAGCAACCAGCCCCCAACCTGAACCCGGAGTGGCAATCGGTTCTCCTGAAAAGAGCAGATCTTTGCAGCACGGTCTGTTCGGTTCATCAGCCCTGGAGGCAAGCAGTGCCAAAAATCCTTTAGTGCTTCTCCATCTCCTTCTGTGGAGAGGCCGTGACTGGCCCCACTGGTTCTCGCTGTGCTAGGCACCAGGATGGGCAGCTCAGGTTTGGTGACATTGGTGGGGCAGCTTCTCCTCCAGAAGGAAGGGAGAAAAGAACCGCTGGCAATAAGAACAGAATGCTTTGTTTTTCTAGCCTGGAAACTACAGAAATGATGTGCCAAAGGAGGCACAAAGCTGAGAAATTAGTAACTACAACTAGGGCGGGTCTCGCACTGCTTCCTGCCATCTCCCTGCAGGAGCCAAGCAGAGGTGGTAGAGCTGATGAAGACGAGGATGCTGCACTGCCTGGCTCTTGAGGCTGCAGAAACCGACTTTGCTCATGCACTGTGAACCTTCCCTCCCTCCCTGCGTCTCCTCAGGGTGTGGCGTGGGGCAGCTGCAGGCGCACGGCGGCAGGATCCCCTTCTCTGCGAGGGCGGCTGGCAGCAGCGAGCATCTCCGTTTGGTTTGGGAACCCGGTGAGTGAATTTGAGCTGGAAACGGTTGCAAAAATCTGAATTTTGGAAGCAAAAGACCAGACCCCTTTTAGACCCAGAGGTTGTTCCTCGGCGCTTGTGTGCATTTCCCTCCCCTTCCACCTCAGGGGGAGCGGGGCTTCCCCAGCCCCCCATAAGGACTCCCTCCCCCCACAGCATCCTCCTTTCACCTCCTCTCTGCTGCACGTTCAGCTGTGGGGGAAAGGGGGATTCCCGGGCTGATGGCTTCCCGCAGGAAAGCTGCCTTAGCCGAAATCCTGTGCTTTAGCTGCCTGTACGCTTGCCAGACCCATATAGTACATGATTCACATTGCTCTCAGGAATACACAAAGGGTTTTTGTGAATGCTGAGTTATGTAAACATGGGTTTGGTTTTTTTGTCTGTTCCAGGATGGAAACATTAATAGAAGAGCCAGGGGACTTTTGAAGCCAAGTGCAAATGCTGTTGTGTCACCAACCAGCATGTAAGGATGAAGAGCAGCTCTCCTTTAGTCGGCCTTCCTGCGGTATCTCGTTGGACAGCCTGGACTAGGTTTGGCTGATGAAACCCTCGCTCATCCTGGCCAGCGGCAGCACTGTGAAAACAAATCTGTCTTGCAGACCAGCAGAAAGCACTGCTGCGCTTGTGGGGGAAAGGAAAAAGAACAGTTTGTTTCTTAATGTAAAGTACGGCCCTCTATGCTCGTTGGTTAATAAATAGTTGGCAGGAACAAAACTGTAAAGCAGATGTCTGAGAGAGAGAGAATTAAGTGCAGGGCTTGTTCCTTCCCTTGGCTCTTCCTACAGGAACACTCGGGCTAACCGCAAACATCGGCTGTATCCGAGGGTGTACGTACACATGCATGTGCTGTTTTGCTAGCACCAACCTTTCTGTTGTCCAATTCAGTGGTGTGAATTTTCCAGAGCAGAGGTTTCTACTGTAGCAACTGTTAAAGTAAAATAATAGTAGGGGATGTGGGTAGAAGGATCGGGTGCTCTTGCAGGCACTTCAGAGAACAGCGAGAACTGAATTATTTGCTGCCACGGAGCCAGATCGTGACTTGGGGCCCTTTCCCTACGAAAGATCTCTACAAGCAGGACCTGGAGGATGAGGGTGTTGCTCCACCAGTTTTGCCCTCCTTGTGCACCTGCAGCAGGTGTTAAAATGCCTTGCTTGGCATCTCTTGCATGCCTCAGGTTGGAGCAACACTACCACCCCATGGCCACCCATTTCACAGGGGTTGTCTCCTCTACAAGCATCTTAAGTGAGTGCTGTGTTTGTTAAAACCCCATTTGCAGTTTTGGGGTGTAGGTTTAGGTGTTCCTAAACAGCTCTTGTGTTCCTTGCTTTCTCTTGTGCTCTGGGCTGGGTTCAAGAATCAGGCCCGGTACTGCCTCATGCCCTGGGGGGGGGAGATTTTGGTAGGTGATGTTGTGCATGCAAGCAGCAGAAGGCTGTAACCCTCTTTCTGTATTTCTGTATTTCTGCTGGGCGAGGCCCCATCCCTGCTGAGCCTCCCCGTGCGGAGCTGGGGCCAGGAGCTGGGTGCTCGCAGTGAAGCAGGAGGAGCAGGGCAGGCGCTGAGCCCCACGGCACCCAGAGCTCTGAGGAACACTGGGGTCGGGCACCGGTGCCTGCATTGTGCCTGCGAAGGCTGCGACAGTGCCAAAGCTGGGCACAGAAACCAGGCGCTGCGCCAGGTGCCCTGCAGTAAGGGGAAGATGCAGCGATTCCCGCCTCGACTTTCTTCGCTTCAGGTCTCTGCTCCAGCTGATGATTTGCTGAGCCATGAAATGGCGGTACTATCAAAGTATGATGAAACACTAAAACCCAGGGGCAGAGGGATAAGAGAAAACGCAGAGTTGCTCAAGTGTTACTCAAAATATTTTAATGTACATGCTGTATTCACATGAAAGGGGAAAAGCATCTTGCAGAGATGAAAGATGACAAAGGACATGATTTCCCAATGCCAAAAGCTATACATTTCAGTGGCTGAAGCCAATAGCATTAAAAGAGCTCTTTTTCTGCCATGTGATAACCAGTCTGAGAGGCAAGGAAAAGGGAAGAGCACATATGCTCTACCTGATGGATCGAGCTGTTGGACCCATCAGGTAAACAAGCACTCTGGTCTTTGGGGGGGGGGCTTTAACAGGTATAAATATGGTACAAGCAGTACCTGGAAGGGTTCTATTTGTGCATCTCTAGCAGGCTGGAACAGCTGTAGTATGTTGGGTGGATAGTTAGGTTTGTACAGAGAACTGACTGACGTAGAGTATGACAATAAACACAGAGCCCCTGCCCCGTACGACGTGTGGATAACAGACTAGGGAAGGCCAGGCTGTGAAGCCTCCGGAGAAGGCCGAAAGGCCGGGCTCTGAAGCCCCGAGTGCAGGGGCACAGACACCCTCGCACGCACCCCACGGCTGCCCCCAGCGCGCCACAGACCGGTGTCGCCAGCAGGTACCTGCAGAGCCAGCCACGTGCAGCCCTTGCTCAAGCCAAGGAGCCCTCAGCCGGTGGCCCCTGTACCAGCACTGCTAGCACAGCCCTACTCCTTACTGCTGGCACGTTCTTCTCTCTCAGGCTCAAAACTGTTAACGAGGGGAGAAGTACCTAATGCCTCTGGAGGACCCAGTCCCCACCTCACAGATACTAAATAGCCTCTGTTATTCCAAATTCTTCTGAGGTCAGTGAGGTACCCAAGGACAGAAGCCTAAGAAAAGCTACGCAACAGAAAAACACCATACCGAAAAAGATGAAAGCTAGAGGGAGAATATTGGAGAAATCCCGTCAGAAGCCTGGAAAGAAACTGGAAGCAGTGGGGCTAGAAGAGGTGTGCGGAGGAGGTGAACCCAGAGGCTGCAGTGTAAGGAACCTTCTCAGTGCTGCTCTGCCCCAGATGACAGCGGGCTGAGCAGACCAGACCCACGTACTCACCTCAGAGCCAGGCCAGCGGCAGAGATGCCCACCCTACATCTAGCAGAAAAGCAACCAGCCCAGTCAGGCTCCTATCTGCATGCACCAAGACCCTCTTTTCTCCCCCCAGGTCTAGTGAAGCTGCATTGCCACTGACATCTTCCACCAGTGAGCTTCTGGGGACTCCCTGCCAAGCGCGCTGCTGCTCCGCCAGCACGCTCCTTCCCGCAGGTCCCAGCTCAGTGGAGGCTCGGGCTCGAGCGGCCGGGTGCATGGCTGTGTCGTGCACATGCAGGGCTGCGCTGCACGGGCCAGGTACCAGCTTCTTCTTAGCTGTAGTCCTACAGTTTGTGCAGACTGCTTCACTGCGAAAGAGCAAGGATTTTGAGAAGCCCAGATGTGCATTCATGCATGGGATGGGCTAGTAAGGTAGCAAGGTAGAGCACATACCCTACAGATATTTTTTAAGCCCTGAAAAAAGCAATCCCTCCAGTTTAAGTACAATGCCATCTTAACACAACATTCATGTGCAGAGACAATGTGTCAAGACCTACGCACACCATACACAACACGCGTTCTGAGCATGACTTGTAAGAAACCCGCTCCCAGTACAAAAAAAGTACCCAAATGACAGACCGAAATCTCCACCTATGAAGAAGGTGATAATGTGCTATTTACAAGAAAATACCGCTTCAGTTAAAAATGCTAAAAACCATTCTCTTGAGTCCATATAAAAATAATCGTGGCTATGTATGCACACACATTTATATACATTTATGGCTTTCACATGTTTCAACCTTCTCTGTTAAGTAAGGAAATATAAATACTCCATTAATTCTTTTTCTGCTCCTCAGGTTTTTCGGCCTCTGCTTCTCCAACTGATAAGGTGCCACTACCATATTTTTTCACTCTGGTTTCTACTCTGGCAAGTCGCTGCTTCACTTTTTGTTGAGAAGAGCTGTATTCTGCTAAGAGCCTAGCAAACCTAGTCTGCAGCGTATCCAGAGCTGTTTCAAGTCTTTCTACTTTTTCTTCCAAGTCTTTCGGGTCAGCTCCTGCTTTTGCTGCTTCCTCATCTATTAAATTGTCTTTCATCAGAATTTGTCGCCCTTTCTCTTCCAGAGCCTTTTTGGCTTCTGGATATTCTGTGAGGGCTTCCATTAAATCATCTTTAGACAAGCAGAACAAATCAGAATAACCAATACTCCTTATGTTGGCTGTCCTCCTGTTGCCAGATTTGCTACCTTTGATGTTTAGGATGCTGATTTCACCGAAGTAGCTGCCATCGCTTAGGACTACAAATTGGGTTATGCCATCATCTGCCACCACAGCCAGTTTTCCCTCTTTAATAATGTACATTTCTCTCCCAATATCTCCCTTTTTGCAAATGTAGTCCCCAGGACTGAAGACCGTAGGTTTCAGTTTCAGCACCAGCTCAATGAGAAGTCCAGCTTCACAATCCTGGAATATCCGCACTTTCTTCAGTGTGTCCAAATGGACGTTGATGGCAATTTCAGCCTTCAACTTGTCAGGCAGGTTTTTGAGAACTTCCTTCTCATCCACTGTTTTCTTGTTGGTCCAGAGGTAATCGAACCACTTAATAACCCTGGCTTCCAAATCCTTAGTCACTTTTCGGAAATGCATGTACTGTTTGATAGAATCAACTTTGGCCTGGAACTCTGCCCTGGAGGCGTTCATGTTGGAAATCATGGAGCCCACGTTGCCGACAATGGTAGCGAAGATCAGCACACCCACCAGGAAGTCAATGACCACAAAGAGATACTCTTCATCCTTCACTGGGGGGGGTGTTTCTCCGATGGTCGTCAGCGTGAGCGTTGACCAGTACAGGCTGTAAATGTACTTCCTCGACAGGCGCCCGTACTCCGGAATGGACACGTTGGGGTAGACCCAGGAGTCGCTTCCAAACCCGATGAGCTTTGAAATTGCGAAGTATATACACGCGTTCCAGTGGATGATGATAAGAATGTATAAGACAAGATTTCCAATACGAAACATGTTTGGATAATTTGTCCTGGTTTCTGTGCGGTCAAAAAATTCAAACAGCCGAGCAATCCTCAGCAAGCGGTTAAATCGCAGTTCAGGGTAGTTCAAACCAAGCTTCAAATATGCCAGGTCTGTTGGCAGAAGAGACACCACATCCAGTTTGAACTGCATAGTTTTGGTATAATGATCTCGTAATTTCTTTTCGTCCTGAACTAGCAAGCCTTGTTCAAGGAAGCCTTTAAAGAATAAAAATACGTATTTTACTTGTTAGAATAGAAGGGCAGTTCAGAATTACCACCAACAGTACTGAGTGACTTACGTTTCAGATACCTGAAGACATTCAAACTTATCCTGCTGTGCCTACTGACATTCATACACTGTGAGATCATTAAATGAAAAACGTTTGATTGTAAAATTAAATATTTCAATTACGTTTCAAAACTGGTAAATAACGATGTAGAACATTGACTCTATTAAACCACAGTGCTCCCCGCAGTTTTCTGCTCTATTCTAGGACAGCTGTATCTTTGTCTTTTACGTATCTTTGCAAAAAGAACAGGAAAATTTGTATGCCTAATTTTTCATGAATCATTGGCATGACTCATAACTAAAGTTAAGCATGTGTTTAAGCAACTGTGTATAAAAGCAGAGTGGAACATTTTTAAATAAATACCAAGAATAAGTAAGTAGGTGTAATGGATTACCAGAAACTTTTTCAGAACAATAAAAATACCCCTGAGATCAGGAAATCCACTTTTTTCCCCTGAGCCGTGCTTTCTCTCTTGTACCCAATGTTAAAGCTGACAGGACTCTTCTTTTCACTTGGGGAAAATGGTTCACTTTCCTTTGTGAGTTTCCAGTGAGAGAGCTACTAAGCAGAATTTTGTACATTAGTATTTCTTCATTCAAAAGATTTCAGAAAGTATTAGATTTTAAGAATTATGAGAAGACATAAACTGCAGTGAGACCTTAAACTGCATCTGTGTGAGACTACTCATAGAAAGGCTGCCTGAGCAGTACGGCTGCAGTGCTGTTTTTTACCTCTGAAGGCATGAGGCATTGAATACATTCCACAGGGAAAGTTACGCACTGCAAAACACTTGCTGCAATGACAAGTGGAGATGTTCGTGTCCGCCCACCAGGCCAGGCAGGAGGAAAAGTGCACTGAGTGAAAAGCAAAACATTCCCTGTTTATCAGGGATTATCACATTTTGCTAATCTTTTAGCAATTTACAAGCAGCAACTTTCACAGAGAAACATCTGCTGAGGAAGAGCAAGCTGCATTTCTTTCTGCCCTGTACAGCATTGCTGTATTTCTGGAATGTCTCCATATCTGTACATCTGCCTCATGTATATGTGTGTATCAGTCTTCAGGTATCTGTAAACTGTGGGTGTCTACAAATGGAAGCAGTTCTTGTGCCATGAATGTGTTACCTCCCAGGAAACTGCTGAAAGAGCTGGTCAAATACGCCCTTATTAACAGCGTTACGCACCAAAACAGAAAATCTGGCCAGGCAACTGAATTTCTGACTCATCATTGTCAAAAATAACTTTGAAAACACCTTCCTGCTGAAGGGAGGTAACAGCACCTCAGCTCTTTTTTGTCCCCTCACAGAACTGGAATCCTACAGGAAAACCTTCTGAAAGCATAAAACATGGTGTATGCCAATTCTGACCAGCTGCTGAGAGGTGAATCCTTTCTGCTTCACAGTGCGCAGTCACCAAACAGGTGAAATGCAATGAAACTGGTCCTGCAGCTGAGGACCTCTCACCACAGAGAAGTTGCCCTGGACCACGGTAGCTGCGGGGCTACCCAGACCCCAGCTCAAAGCCAGTCCCTACCCTTAGAAAGCGTGGAATCACACTCATCCCCAAAGGCTTCCAGGACCTTTGTCCCCAGGGCAGATGGACCTTGCAGAGTTACAGGAGAAGGCAGCAGGCACAGACAGAGCCAGCAGGGGTTGTTAAGTGAGTTGTCAAAAATTTCAGCACCTAAAAGAACTGACTCCCATATTCGAGTGGCTGGAACTGCAGCACACACCTGCACCAAAGCATTCAGGAGATCTCTGAGGCATTCCTGCAGTTCCAATCCAGGCCTGCAGAGCCAACCTTCCAACCATGCTTTGACAGCCATACAGTCATTATCAGGACAGCCCATGGAATTTTTCTAACTTGTGTTGCCCAGTTTCTGCTCAGTTCATTCCCTTCACTCTGACAGATATAACTGCAGAAGAGGAACTTAGAGGGCAGTTAGGTTTTTAACAGAAGTTAGCTTATACAAAGTTGAAGCCCACCTACCCCGCTAATTGACAGTCTTGATATTTAGGGTGCTATCTGAAATAGACTTTTCTGTTGAACAAAGTATTTGCTAGGTTTAAGACTTTAGCTTGCTGCTATGACCTGTGTGTTTCCCAAAGTGACAGCATTTTTAGCCTCTGTCTTGTAATTATGTTTACAACTTGTCACAAGCCATAATTAATGTCAAGCTTCCAGCATGATTCAAAAAAAAGAAAGAAAATGTAAAAATCAAAGATTTAAAAAAGAACTCTCATTTTTATAATGATCAGTGCAGTTTTGAACCTTTCCAAGGGACATTTTGGGCTGTGGCTGTACCAGTAAATAGAACGAGCCAGGAAACATTTTCTGGCCCTGAGAGCAGCTATCATGACAGCTTCTATTCACACATGCAAATTCTCCCAGCCCCCTCCAGACATAATACCATGAACAACTCCCAGCCTCTGCTGTACCCCCAGCTGTGCCCAGATACTGCTTGAGGCAGTGCTAGCTGGAATAGACCAAATTGCATCAAGGACTATTCTAGCAATTTAATGGTATGGATCACTGTGTGTCATTGTTTAGGCCTATATTATGACCTTGTTTAGTTTAAAACAGATGTTGCCTTTAAGGCTACAATAAGTATCGGTTGGGCACACTCAAATATGAAATCTACTCAGCCTGTCTAGACGACAGAAACAGGGAGAAGAAGCTGGAGACAAACACTTCATTAAAGACGTGTCAGGTTAGGATCACACTTCCTTCAGGACTGCAGCAGAGGTGCCTGGGCTAATCCCACACCACCACCTCCCTGGATGAACCCTATACTTGTGGGATGCAGCTGTTTTCTTGCTCAATCTAATATCCATCAACAATATACCATGCACGGAGTGGTAGTGGCATGAGAAGTGCTTTATTCTTCCCTTCTCCACACAGCCTGTTACTGTGACTTTGGAGAACACTGTTCAGTCAGCATTTGGCATGCCTGCTTAGCACTGATAGGACTGAATTTGGAGACAAGTGAAATGCAGGGTGTTGGGAAGTCCAGCCTTAAAACAATCCAAGATACTTCATTTTCCCAAAGCCTTCATTGCTGGGCTCTGCACGAGACAGGATATTACACTGGTCAAACCTCACAGGGGAATTTGTTTCTAGCTTTTATATCCACGTATCTTCTGAAAACATTGTCAAACAACAGAAAGACTCACCTGTCCTGAATCTGACAAACATGTCAAAACCATAGATGACATCAGAGCAGTAGTCCAAGAACAGCCACAGTTTAATATGGTCGATTTGTAGCTCATCAAAGCAGGCCCTAAAGAAAAAAAAAAAAAAAGATGCAAAAAGCATTACACCAACTATGTAAGCAGAGCGCATGCAATGAGTGTCCTAACCGCGTGTTAGTGCACATTACTGGCACTGAGCAAGTTGAGGGCAGCATGCCTCCATGCCTAGACATCTGTGCACTGGGGCTATGTCTGAGCAGACACTAGGATCTTCCAGAATTCAAAGGTGTTTAGGCCAGGAGCAGAACTCAATCACATACATGTCACACATGCAAAGATAGAGGGACACACGTATCCCTACATTGAAACGTGCATCAGATTTCACGTCAGACATCCCCAGGCATCCCAATCACATCCATACACATCTGCATTAAGATGATTCCCAAATAAAAGATTTGCTTCAGAGTAGCAAACCATCCTCATCTCTCTCTGCCATTTGGCACAAAGTGAACCATTTCCATAGCACTCCATTTGTTTGACTCAAGTTGTTTTCACATTTTAAAAGGGAAAATACTAGAGTAAAATCCTCCTGTGCTTCAAGCATCTATAGATACCTCATATTAATTTAAGATGGCCCTTCATTGCCCACACCCTTCGCTACTGTTCTCTACTGGAGGATTAGAAGACTGATCTCCCGCACCGGTTGCTGTGCCCGTGGCCAAGGCACACCACCGCATCTAGCCAGTAGGTGGCACACAAAGGCCACAGCCAGCGCTCATGGGGATGCTCGGTGCAAGTCACAGCATTTTTTTTTAGGCAGATAAAAAGAAACATTGGCCATCTACTCCCAGTGGTATGTATTTAGGCTACTACATCTTCTAGGCAAGCCACCCCAAAAAACTACAGGGAGAGAAGAGGATGATGTATGCAGGAAACATAAAGAGGCTTTAAATTTGAAACCTATAATTGTTATTAACTTAAATCCATACCTGCACACTAGCATACACCAGTTATAGAACACGGGTGCTGCAATTATGGTCAACCAGTTGTAGTACATATTGCTTGAAGGATCTATCACAAAGACCTCTTTTTTCTTCCTGGAAAGCAAAACATGTAGCTTTACAGTGGAAATGCACTGAAGTAGCCTTCTGGAACTCCCTCTTCTGGAAGCTGCTCATCTCATGACTAACTCCCAGCTGCCTAAGAAGAGAAAGTCTCCACGCCAGCATCCCAGATGAGATAGCAAGTACTAGCTTCATCCCATCTGACACTCTATTTCTGCTTGACCCAGCTTTGGAAAAAGTAGGTGAGAGTGGAAAGAAAAACAGAGCTATTCAACTTGCCCAGGCTGAAAATAACATCTTTTCTGCATATGACCCCCACTGAAGATAAAGTAAAACATTAAATGTTTCTTTTATCATTCCAGCTAGAAGACTATGGTCCACTGCTAGAGGAAAAGCCTTCCTTTGCAGATTAATTGTGATGTTTTTGGAAAATCCTTCTATTACAGAAATGACTGCATGAACATGCATTTCAACAAGTAAAACATATATACTCAAATACGTTTACACAAGTAAGACTTTGCGTGCACATACACAACATGCACGCGCATATGCGCACACACCCACACACAGTGTGTGACCAGAACTAAAACGTGTATTATGTAGTAAAAGCAAAGTTCACCCATCTGTAGTCCAGGCTCCTTTGGCCTCACCACAAAGTGATGCTCAATGAAGCATACAGGCCTGGAACTTAGAGACGACTTAAAGAACGGCATGGTGAATTGGCACATGTACAGTATGCTCAGAAGTGCCTTTCCCCAGCACAAAAAAGTTTGATGTTCAACAGATAGCAATTGGGCATACTGTATATAAGAAGAGGAAAGATATGCTAGTGGATTGCGAGGTCCACAGCTGCAGAAGTTAATCCAATAGTGACATGTGACATTGTGATCAGTGAACTGTATAATAGTGCGGGCAATCCTTGGATATGCATTTGTGTGACTTTTCCAAATCTCCAAGAACAAAGAAATGTAAAAATGTAATGAGAATTTATTTCATATTTGTAGGTATGTCTGGCATTATCCCTGCTATCAGCTGAATGTACAGATTATAATGTTAGTAAAGGAAGCAGCTTTGATCTAAAAAGTATTTTCTTTGCCATCTTCACAGCACATTTGAGCCATTTCTTCTACAACACTGGTCATCACCTCAAAACTGGTGACCACAAAATCTGGTCTTCACATGATAGAGTACACTACCTTTGAGACATTGAAACATTTACTACCTTTGCTGAAATGTTTTAAAATGCTCTAGGGTGCTGTGAAGCTCAGGCTCTCATTACATAGTAACTGAAGCTGAAGAGAATTGAAGAGAATCCTCAGAACAAAGGCTTTCAAATCAAACAAAGCTTTGATTAAGAAAGTCAAGATCCTGAGATCAAGCAGATTCCATTGGGAAGCTACTCTTAACTACATGGCCTGATGCCTACAGAGCACGTGCCACCATATAAACTTGAAACATATGAATCTAACATACTACTTAACTGTGAAGTCCACTCAAATGCATTTTATTTTTATATCTCCTACCATTGTTATTTTTTATGACTGGTAACAATAAATTGTATTGTGTTTGGATCAGTTTGGGGGGAACAAAACAAGACCAGCTTCCATTTCCATCAAAAGCATTCAGACGACCTCATTTTGTTGCAGAAATACAGCAGCTCCTCGTAATCAGCAGGAGCAAACTTTAGTAATCACTAGTAAAGAAGTGCACCATATTATAAGTAATCAAACATGCTAGTCAGTGTAATAACTAAACTTATTAGTACATCTGTAATTTTCTACATGTAAAATTTTTGCTCCTCATCCAGACTAGACTTTTGGTGTGTCAGCTCTGAATCATTGCAGATATTCTGGAACAATGAAAAGCCTGTGCAGATTTGCAAAGAAGGCTGCTATCCTAAAATGGCCCAATATGAATAAAGTGATCTTGAACAGCAAACCAAATTGACCAGAGATAGCCAATCTCCCTCTTTCTGGCGCTTCTGACAGGTCTAAACACAGGTATTAAAGACACAAGTTTGTTGAGCACTCGCACCTTTTCAAAGGGGAAAATGTATTAAAGGTTTGACGAGATAACATTCTGCAGCCTACAGAACAATAACTGTAGTGCGAGTGTTACAATGAAATGCCATACCATGCTTTGGAGTGCAGGAGATGTGTTACAAGCACATTCTTTATACTTACTCTTCTTTTTTTTTGTCATCTTTTTTGTCATCTTTCTTTTCCTCTTTCTTTTCCTCCTTCTTTTCCTCCTTCTTTTCCTCTTTCTTTTCCTCTTTAACCTCTTTCTTTTCTTCCTTTTTGCTGTACAACATATTGTAAGTCTTATCAATATTACCAGTTTTCTAGCAGTTAGGGGAGAGGGTGGATGTTGAGGTACAGGAAACTATTGACCTGGATTCTGGACAGAGTAGGACAGGGTTTCTCAAAGGTTCATCCAACTGGTAGAAATGGATTACAGGCTGAGGCCTTTTGAACCAACACAACCACATTACACAACCAAGTAACCAGCTGGCTGATTCTGTGCATTAGTCATCCATGCCTTCTTGACCTTTTCACACATCAGTGTCCCAGGTTGGTTTTAATTAAATGCTTCCAGTTCGTTTCATCCTTTAGAATTCAGGCATTCAAAAAGAAATCTATTTAATGATAACAGACCTTGGAATGGCTTAACAAACTGCCAATATTCTCAGCATAGCCAAAACCTCACAGTGACTTGTCTGAAGCTTTAATGATGATTAAATGAACTGAGGCTGAATCTCCTCTCACAGTTCTTTAAAACCAACATCGCTATAATTAATTGATTACCTCTGGCTTCAACAATTGCCTTGGAGAAGAATCCCAGCCAATGTTTGAACAAAAGCAGCAAATGTAGAGAAAAGAGATGCATCTCATTTCACTTAATCTCAGACATCTACAGATGACGTAGTTGTTTTTAGTTGCTTTATAGTGAACACAACTAATTCAGCCTATTTTAGATCTCTATAGCAGGATGAGATGACTTGTGCCTGGAAGAAGATAGCAGTCACCAATTTTAAGATAAATGTAATAGGTCTAAGAACAGCTTTCACCTATCAGCAACAAGTACGTGTTCCAATTCTTACCCTTAGACATTTCCATAGTGATGCAGTATCACAATGTAATTCAGAAAACCTCAGATTCATTTGCTAAAAGAAACCTGAAACCCTACGCTCCTCTATGTTCAGGGAAGTATCTATCAAATTAATCAACACCACTGAAACCTTTAAAATTACACACCACAAGGGAACATGACTGGGAAGAAAAGAATCTTTGTGTTGGCTGACTTATTTGTACACACATCTCAACTCAAAGAAACAGTTTCTCATTTACCAAGGCTGACTTCTACACAGCAGCAGGAACCCCTACTCAAGTATTCACTTCTCTGCCATTGGCCTCGTGGACTTTTATCGTTTCTCTTTCAAATCTGCCCCAAAAACTCCTTCCTGTTTTGAAAACATACCAGGATTTCACTGTGCATTACTATGCATGGTGCCTGATCTAAAGGCCAATTCACAGTTGCTGTTGTTAGCATTACCATACAGCTCCTCGATACTTCAAATGTCTAGCATTCTTACTGGAAAGGAAGAACTACAAGCAAATAATTTTCAAAGGGAAGTGCTACTGTACATTTGTGGCTGTTGTTATGCAAGGAAAAGTAGGTTGAGATAGCAAATCAATCAAAAAGACTCAGTGGTGGTGAACTTTGGAGGGAGTATTTTGACAATTCCAACTTTCTCCTACACGTTGTTTTAAAAAAGAGAAAAAAAAAAACATTATTTCACAGAGGATCTGATGCCGACACGTTTTCTCTGGCCTAAGAAAGAATATCTGTCAACCACAGGTATCTTTCATAAGTGGGGCTCTTTCATTTCTGTGGCCCCTGTGCATCTCTCTCTTGAGGTAACTCGTAATTTATCATCATCCCAACTGCCTGTAGTCTGGCAGTCAAAGTCAGAGGAAAAGGTTGGCCATAATCAAAGCCTTGAAAATATCACCTACAGTTCTCCAAGGGTGGGAACTCTTAGGTCTTCTACACAATGAAAAGAACAAAGCTTCAAAAAGACCTGCATCTTTTTTCGTCATCAGTGCTACTGAGTAAAGTGGAATCCAGTAACTAATAAAACAGTTGGTTGTGCCTGTCCTCTTTGACAGCAATACAGTGGCATCTATTCTGTCTCCAGCACGTTAAAAAGAGCATGCATCTTCAGACTTAAAAAACATCTTCATCAGCCCCTACAAAAACGTTGTCAGAGTCTTCGATTGAGTTGAATATTTGCATTTCTCATCTGTCAAATACTTTGCAAATCATGTAATTTTCAGACTGTCAGGCAGGTAGACAGGCAGTCTTCATTTAGAAATAATGAAACACTGGAAGGATGAAAGTTTTGCCCAAGGTACATGAGTCATTGTCAGAAACAGGCTAAGAAAGCAGTATTTCCATTCTAATCAGTCCTTTGGGACCTGACTCGTAGGCCAGGCTCCAGGCTTTTAGCACTTTTTATTTTTTATCCCAGTCTAAATAAAATGCTATACATTTCTGCCACTGTTCACTGTACTCCCACTTCAGTTTTAGTAAAAGCTATGCAAACCAAACAAAAAATTGCTTCAGGAGCAGGAAGACATGTTCAGATATGTGCACGGAGCTTTTGCAGCATCATTTTAAATGAAACTTGCTGCTAGTCCATGATGTATTTGGAGAAAAAAACAAACAAACCAACCAACCAACCAACAGGCATTTCCTGAAAGTACATCTCACATAATCAGAAACTGTCCTCATGATTGTTATTGTTTCTTTTCATATGTAAAGCAATGAAAGAAATGAACTATTGGCATGCAGAAGAGCAGAACTGCTGCTGGATGCTTCAGAGCAGGTACGTCCCCAGATAGCTGTGGTTTAAGACATGCAACAAACATCGATGTTGGGTGATTTTAAATTACACAAGTTCTTCACCTTTTCAGGAGATTTCTCTTTGGTCTAACACTGTGAAATATCTTGTCAAATACATAAAACAGAACAGCTTCTGTCAAAACTTGTTGCAATGCAAGCCTTATTATATTGCCTGTCACCCTCTCTACATCTACACCAACCACAGCTGGCTGAACTAAAACACACATTTTAGAAAGATGGTTAGTTTTCATTTAGACTGCACACATAAAGGTTTTCTTGGTACCCTGCTCAGTATCCACTTCTCATGTGACAACCTGAAATTTCTGGGGCACTTGGATTTCCAAAGGGGAACTGATATTTTAAAAGAGACAAAGTACTGTTAGAAAATGAATACATGAATCTCATTTAAAAAGTGAAGCCCTGATATAGCCATTGGTAATGCAGTAAAATCAGCCAGCTGAACTACAGGAGGGGACTAAATGCTTAATTAATCCGATTCACTCCTTGGAAGGTAAGGGTAACTTCAGACAAAAAGAAGTTCACAGGGATCATGAAGGATGCTTCTAGTACTAAGAAAACTAGATCTTTCTTTATAATTAAACTATATTCTTAGAAAGGGATTAAGAAGACATAAGGAGTTTATACTACAAATGTTACTAAGCTGGAAAGGGAAAAAAAGGTGGAGCTAGTAGTAGAAAGGTGTATGGAGGTTATCAGTACTTACTCTTCATTGGTGTTGTTGCTATAGTTGACATTAAACCTGGCCAAGGGCCAATGACTGCAGTAAGTTAAATAAAACACATTTAAGAGTGTAAAGACTTTTGGCATTTCATACACATGTTTACCAACATGACAGACTGACTTACTAGCCTCTCACATATACGCTGATAAGATTAGGAAGGTCAACTTTGACTGCAGTGATAAGCCCCTTTGCATAACTATTTCAAGGCACCGGTTTCTCTTTGTCATGTGCTAAGCGTACACGTTTGTGACCACATCTGATGTCTGAAGCTTGTTCTCAGGCGTATTAGTGCATGATAACATGTAACTCACTATTTTTAGCTCTGTACGCATTTGGCTGCTATTTTAAACGTTCTTCAATCCTTTCAAGTCTTCTTCACAGATGCAGTGCCAAGGCTTCTGTAACAAGCATACCTACCATTGCTGCAGAATTAAGCTTTCACAATAGAACAACTGAGAGATACTGTAATGTGGCAACAGTGTAAAACTGAGAAAGCAAGGATGGATACTTCCAAATTCTTATCTTCTAATAGCCTGTTATAGAGGTTTGTTGGGCCAGGATCAATGTTCTCTCTAACGACTTGGAACCTGCAGTTGCTACTGATCCAGACATCTGAAAAACCTCTTGCCTGCTGACTTGAGCAACTAGAGGATAGCAGTCTGGCTAATTCAACAAAATGTGCTTTTGAGTTGAATTTCTAGGGAGCAGATCAAGTGAAGATGATAAGGTTGTGCTGACCCACAGCAAATCAAGGTCAGCTGTACTACCATGCAGAGCCCTTCAAAGGTTCTTGCTTTAATACGAATTACTAGCTGAGATCTTGAAACAAATCAACCGATTACTTTAACTAAGTGAAAAACCATGGGAGTCTGTGCCTCAAAACATAACGCCAAGCAGACGGCAAACTTTTGCCTTTGGACTTCATTTTCCTCTCTTAGCTGGAGTTAAATTTAAAACACTAAGTCATATTTTCATAAAGGAATAATAATTAATCAAGTCAAAAGACTGTAAACATATAAAGGTTCCTCTTGCAGGCCTCTGTTGTTTTACTGGAAAAAAAATAAGACTGAACCTGCCTTCCATACCAAAGACTGCATATATGCTAATCACTTAAGACAGCAGCCAAAAGATTTTCTCATTTCTGCATCAGAAGCTTTCTGCAATGTTAACAGCTGAACTTCTGAGTAGGTGTAACTAAGCAATGATACATTCGCACAACCGCTTGTTTGGAGTTTCCTAACACTTGCAGCTAACGTGCATAACATGAATGTTCTGAAAAGTCACAACTAGCAGCATCTCAGATCCTTGAGATAAGAACTGCATTCATCCTCTGTGAAGAGGCGTTCAGCAACAGCAAGTTAGACAGATAGCATATGATAAAATTTCAGTTCTGAGAAACCATTCTGCCCGAAGCAGCACGATCAGAATCCTTTACTTCAAGATCTTTGCCAAGGTGTATTTCAGGCGGAAAGAGAAAGTCTGCTGAAAGCCATAACACTTCAGTTACGTGAAGATTCCTGAACAGCATTAGATACTCTGTTCATCTCTCATACTAACCTCCTTACCTTGTTCTTAAAATAAAACTCATGTCCTAATCACCAAGACAATACCATACCCTCTGTCTTCTTCCTTTAAAGTATAAATACTTCTTCTTACCTGTTTACGCCCCCAGGATGTTCATGGATGCCCAGAAAGGAGCGGATGTTACTTTGCCTACTGGACACCTCTATGAGCTCTGGCCCTCGGATACGCTCTAGGAAAGAATCAGGTCTTTGGTCTTCGTGGTGCAAACGTCTTGTGGCCCACGACCTCAGAGATACGACAAATCGTGACAGCCTGCACAGAACAGACATACAACATTGACTGAACCAGACAAGAATGTCAGATGGTTTAAATCATCCCCACAAAGAGCAGCTCGGGGGGATTTTTCTCCGCTTTGCCACCTGCCACAGAAATTAGACTTGATGGATTTGTGTGAACCTTTCCACAATTTCATACGTCACCTTCTGCAGTGGATCAGGAAAGTATCTCACACATCAGTCTCTAGTCTACTGTACCGGCATTACAGCAGCAACAGAAGAGTATTGATTAAGGATAAGTTTGCCAAGTGGTTGTGGTGGGGACAAAACCTTCTGATGTTATGTGATGATGCGGGAATACTGGCCTGACAGGATCAGAGACATAAAACACTCATGGGATCACATGGTCAAGGTACATACAGTAGAAACAAAAGCTGAATAGTTGGTGAGGGAGGATGGCCTTTGAAATAAGGAACGGTAAGAAATTAGTCACTTTCCCTTTGATTTTAAAGGGTCTGTCTGCAGATATATTAATTTCATGTGAGCCTGCCTACTGCATAGAAAGCACTATTTCTTCATCCTAAATTTTTAGCAGAGCACTGAAATAAGATAAGCAAAACATCATGACAACATAATTAATTTAACACTATCACTGCTTCTTGTTATGAACTAATTCACATTACAAATCCTTACACTGTTTTCTGTCAAAGTTTAAATGGAAACATGTTTCTGAAAAATTGAAAACAATGGAGACTAAAATCTACAAACGAGATTTTATTTGTTACTCAAACAATATTCTGTACTATTTCCTACAAGCAGTCCAGTTTGGACAAAAGTGCTGTTAATTCAGGTTTCCCAAACTTGTCCCTGAAAATACTGTAATGAAATCCCGAACAATCCAAAACTTCTTACAGAGGCCTTGGGCTACTCAATGAAAGCTCTTTACATTTCCACTGCATCACCTAGTATTACATATGCTCAGAATCTACTAAGGTGCTGATGTGAACAAGTTAAATCTTTTGGTAAAATACACCTGCCTTGAACCCTATTGCAGTTCTCAAGGGCCTCACTCATAGATCTTGCCCAGGAACTCTTACACTGAAATAAAAAAGACAAAAAAGCCAGGAATAATACAACGTATCAGAAATTAGAAAAAGGATATTTTAGCTCTTTATCCCTATACTAACATAGCAGCATATAAATCACCTACAATTTCCAACAATTAAGACAATTCAAAATCTACCAGGAAGGCAAAAGAAAGACAAAGCTCCACATAAAAGTCTGAGATTAGTAGATTCATCACCCTATTGAGAAAACACTGTATAAAATTAAACCACAGAATTTTTCTCTTTGCCTGAAAAGAACTCAGCTTTCACGTAAGGAGTGGTATGGAAAACTACTAATATGGACATTCTTGCTTACATTAGAAAATAAAGCATTTTGATGAGACCTGTTAGTTAAGAAGCCCAACAGAATTTACAAAATAGGATTTGAGACTCTCTATTTGAGCAAAGAAATAGCTTTTTCTGATTTCTGCCATGCTATTTTATTTTCACCTTCTTCATCCTTTACACCTCGAAGTAAGATACCCTGAGTGAAGTCCATCAGATGCTTTTGTCTTAGGTCTTTGAGAATTTACATTCAAGAGGCATGTTATATTACTATAATTTTTAAATTGCTGTGTATTCATGTTTGCATCACAGGTTTCCATGAAGATTCAGTGGATAAGTAATTGTAGCTACACACATGTAACTCAAATAATTCTGGAAAAGGGTAAAGAATAATAAAAACAAATATTAAAAAGGAAGCTTTCAATTTATACATTTAGATGCTTTCTGTTTACATAAAACATATACCCATAAATATGTCTTCCACCTAAAATCAGCTTCTTGCAGACTTTGTAATCCCCACGTAGTGGTGTTACTATCTGACAACCAAACAGGGAAACACAAGTTTATTCTCTACCACCCCAAAGGCTGAAACGTAAACTGTACTTTTTAAAGGACTCTAGCTTTATAGCAATTTTTTCTTTGCTCCTTGAAATACACTATGCTTAAACTGAGCATGCTCTGTAGCAGGTATAACAATGGTATCAGAAGACAGAGGTCTGTAGTCTCAGCTGGAAATTTTTCAAGCAGACACAAAAGGTTTTTGAAGTTCCACTTCAGGTTTATGGTTTAAGTTCAGGTAAAGTAAATGACTTAAGCAAATGGTTGATTTGAGCTTTGACGACTCAGGCTCCCAATCCATTATAAACATAACTGGATTCTAAAAAACAGAACCCCTATCTCCTTCCTTGCCAGAGCTACCTACCAACAAGGGAACAATCGTTATGTCACGCTTGATAGGAAACTAACATTGCATCAGCTATCAGCCAGAACCAAACACTTAGCCATTTACTTTATAGTTTGGCATCACTTCATGCATTTCCTCAGCATTCAATGTATTTTCAGATCTGATCTTGTAAAATTGAATCCTTTTTTTTTTTTTAATCAGATTTATTTGTGTGAGCTCATTCAGCATCTTTAGGATTCTAAGGTTTTTATTAGAAATCAGTAAGTGCTGAGTTCAGAATCAAGGTCAAAAGCAGCTTCCGCTACTTTTTATAGACTTTCTTCAGCTTCACTCCATCCATTTTCTTTGGAAAGTGGTGGTTCTCCTTACTTTACCTTGAAATTGTGATCAGTCTCTTCCAAATATGTTAATATTGGAAATGGTATTAATTAGCATATTACCTTGCCATTGCTCCCCTGCCTGTGAATGAGCTTGTCTGGGATCCAGACAAATGTCCTCCCTCCACAGAAATGACTCTCTGCAGTTCTGAAGACGTATCCTCACACAGTGAGTGGGTTCTGCAAAAGCAATTTTTTAAAAAATTATATACAGCCTACAGCAGATTTTCCACCATCTGATTCTTAACACCACTGCATCAGAAAACAACGCAGCAAATTGTCCTCTTTCTAGTAATACAGCATACATTTGATAAACATAAAGCTAAGCCTATATTCCCACTTTCCTGGAGCCATCCAACACTAAATGAAGTCAGTGGAGGCTCTGCCATCTGTCCCAGCAAGCTCAGAAGCTGATTCCTCAATACCTCTCTGGTGTGCAGATACACAACTAGGGGAAGCACATTTGCTACTCTACCACCTCCTGTAACACATGAGCAACTTTCCTTCAACATGGAGTACATCTCCAGGGGGCTTTACAGTGACTGCCCACTGCTTTTTCAGTGTTGTTCTCCCCAACATTGTTTCGGTTTAACAGTCTGAAATTTCTATCAGTGTGGCTCCTTCTTATGGCTCAAAGCAAATACGCAGCTCTTTTTCCTTCCGCTGTTGCTTGGATTGAAAGGGAAAACCTGTGATTTTACAGCAGCTAATCCTGAGCAGCATCACTGCTGTTCTTACCAGCCCGCTGCCACCAGCTGCACAACTGCAGGCGTAACACTGCCCGCTTCGTAAGAGAAACTCTACCTACTGTATAGCAAAAGAGGCTACAGATGTTCAGAGCTACTCTGGTAGTGATGAGATGAGGCGCCTCAGGCTACTGGCACATGCAGAAGATAATACAGCATCTCAGTTGCACGCAACGGCAGATAGTGATCATACTGTTACGTGCAGTGTCTGCCAACTTGCACGAGTTCCTGTAATTGTAAGACTGCTTATCAGCACTGAAATAATTAGCACTTTAAAAAAAATGGACGAAACTTTGGCCTCATCTTTCAGCAATGGAATTTTGGAACTGACTTCGCTGGAACAAGGACTTTATCAAAGTTCACTCTGGGTTTTTTTTACAATTCATTTTATAAGACTTTATCACAGCAAGGATCACATTTTTCCTCCTTTGTAATGCAAACAAGAACTCTCACTCTGTTAATCTGCATTGCCAGGAAAACACTGAATATAATGATACTTGCAATAACTTCATAAAAATTGGTAACAGCATTTTGAATTCCCACAACAGGATAATTAGCAACTCAGTTTTGCATGTACTCACAGCAGAGAAGCTGACAAAGAATTACAACTTTATTATTTCTATACAAACCAAGCTACAAAAGATAGCAACTCCTGGAATTCTCAACTGCTTAACTGTTTTATTCTCCTCTTCTAATAAGAAGACACCAACAGATGCTGGTTAGTACTGAAAAAGTTTTATTACCAAGTTTATGTGGTGGGTGCTGCGAATATTGTGGATGCCAAAGTTAACATGGCTTGCAGGGGAGAATGAACAAACTCACGGGACAGAAATCCATTCAGGACTATGAGATACACAGAGCCCACACTCAGCTCAAGAATTCTGCTGAGCTGGATGCTGGGAGAATATTAAAGGTGAGTATGTTGCAGATACTTACAGTTTACACACACACACACACACACGCGCGCGCGCGCGGTTTTTTTTTTTCTGGAGCATCTGCCTACATTCCTGCTGGGGAAAGGATACTAGACCAGACAGTCTTTTAGATTGCACTATGATGCCTGTTTTAAAGACCTTTCCTCTTCAGGGGAAAATATACATCTTGTGTGATCTTAAACAGCAATGGATTCTACTGTTGTTACTGTTTATTTATTTGAGTCCTGAAAATACATTTCTAATGGAGACAGAAAGAGCTCTTAGAAAATGATTTTTAAGTGTCAGAATTCAGCTGTGAAAAAAAAAAAAAAAGTGTATTCTACAGAAATAGACAGCCTTTCATGAAGGCTTAAGCCAGTATCCTTTATTTCACATTCAGGATGGATTAAAAGTATGTGTTCAATCAGTGACTTACATAAAGAGGAGTATCTAACTAAGTTGCAGCAACTTAACTGCTTGTAGTGAAATAGAACATTAAGTTGTTATATTTGTTCTAAATAGAAGTAATTAAATATACGGGTCACAAAATGAAGTAGTGAATAATAATGCAAAATAAAATAAAATAAAATAAACATGGATTTAAACACTTTAGGTATCCTTCCAAGTAGAATTAAAAAAAAAAAAAAAAAAGATTGTCAGCATCCATTCTTTGTCAGTCTAATAAAACCTGACACAGAAGTCAGGCCCAGGAAATCAGGCCAAACAGATTTTTGCTGAATTCTCAGAGGAAGATCTATTTCAATTTTATTAGCCTCCATGAGCACACTGAAATAAAATTAACACCATGCAATGTTCTATTTTGATAATAACTGTGCTGGTTTATTAGTGGGAACAAGAGCCAAGCAGGAGATGAGAACAGCTATCCAAAAGACACTGTTAACCAGCCCTATTTCTTTTTTGTACACTTTTTTAGTTCCAGTCTCCTTTATTGCTGATACTACTGTGCTTGGGCATCTGCTGACAATATGTAAGAGGCTAAGAATGCAGAGCCCAGATTTACTTTGAGTAAATGCCTCGGATGACAATGCAGAATAGTGCAGAGAGAGCTGAGTGAGCTCTAAACATGCTAGAGCAGGTACCTAAAACAATACTGTCCCACTAGCTCCAATTATCAGCAGTCATACTTGCTAATTACATCATCTGCTAAGCGCTTCGTGTGCAGGATCATCACCTCGACGCTCCTCAGCAGCGTGGAAAGGCGTGCTCCATTGGCCCTACACGGGCTCATCATACTTCGTATTTCTGTAACATCGAGTTTTACCAACTTTCTGTCCTCCTGCAAGCAGTAACTACAGAGGACTTACTGGCATCCTCCAAAACCCAAAGTTTTCACTTTGGTTCTGGGTACAATTCGGGGTATGGCTTTTGGTGTCTAGAGCCAGAAGTATGTTGAAGAAATCATGTAGTAATCTAGGTGAAAGAAATTGGCATGCTTAACATGACCTTTGGATCTCATCCAGAGTCCCATAAAAACAATTACATTTTTCCAATGATTTAAATTACTCTCAGGTCAGATTCTTACCAAGTGATCAGTGAAACTCTGTGAAAAATTTGCATCTGATGCTCCAAAAACAGTTTGCTAAAATGTAGGAAAAAAAGGCAAAACTCTCAGACACACCTACTGGAATCACATTGAGTGCATTATGGAGTCAACTAGTGAAAATTTGAAGTCTATATTTTTATTTTGGTTGCTTGACTGTTTCTAAAAAACGATGCTCTTTATTATTCTATAAGTGCATCAAGATTTTCTATAACTAGGTTTATGTTATAGTTAAATATAAAATTGATATGTGAATTCAGATTTACCTTACAAAAAAGTTGTAACATGTACAGACAACTCAGGAAAATCAAAATAATTATGTGGAAATAGCACTAAAGGACTTGCATTTCCCTTTTACAAATAATACACAAAGTACTCTTCCAGGCAAATCTGAAGAAAGCACCTGTCCAACATTACACTGCAATCATAAACACATTCCACTTTAATTCACACAAATGCAAATCGAAAAGTAAATCTATAATGATCTCTTTCTTCCATTATTATAACTCCCTCTTATACAACTCACATACTCGTTTCTGATTTTCCTCAGCCATGTGCAGATAACACAATAGGCCTCATTTGTCAACTGGCTTTATATTGATGCAGAGGGACAGTTACAGACTGGGCTTTTGATGTAACTCCTTCAATGCACGTGGCCTAGTTTTTACTTTATTTTTACAAACACAGACTCATTCCCGTCTGGATTCCCTGAGCTTGTCCAGGATCTGCAGCAAAACAGTAACTATGCCATTACTGTCCAAGACTGTCCTACACAGCCAGAAATCAACATGAGAAGAGAATACACGATGTGCCAAGAAACAGAGAGCAGGTTACAAAGCAGAAACACCAGCAGATGATGGTGCCTCCTCGGCTTATGCTGAAAAATATTTTATTTCCAGAGGGGTAGCCAAGTCGCTATATCACAAAGACATATACAGGACAATCAGGTGCTCAGACCCAGTCAGCATGGGTTTACAAAAGGCAGGTCCTGCCTGATGAACCTGATCTCCTTCTTTGACAAGACGAGCCACTTAGTGGACGAGGGAAAGGCTGTGGATGTCATTTACCTGGACTTTAGGGAGGCATTCAATACTCCTTTCCACAGCCCTCTCCTGGAGAAAATGGCTGCCCCCAGCTTGGACTGATGTATTGTTTGCTGGCTAAAAAACGAGCTGGATGGTTGGGCCCAAAGGGTTGTCGTGAATGGAGTTTGACCCGGTTGGAGACCGGTCACAAGTGGTGTTCCCCAGGGCACAGTACTGGGGCCAGTTTTGTTTCACATCTTTATCAGTGATACTGATGAGGGGATTGAGTGCACCCTCAGTAAGGCTGCAGATGACACCAAGTTAGGTGGGACTGTTGATCTGCTTGAGGGTAGGAAGGCTTTGCAGAGGAATCTGGATAGACTAGATCAATTGGCCAAGTCCAATCGCATGATATTTATCAAGGGTAAGAGCTGGGTCCTGCACGGGGGTCACAACAACCCCCTGCAGGCAGTATAGGCTTGGGGAAGAGTGGCTGGAAAGCTGCCTGGAAGAAAAGGACCTGGGGGTGCTGGTCGACAGCCAGCCGAACATGAGCCAGCAGTGTGCTCAGGTGGCCAAGAAGGCCAATGGCATCCTGGCTTGCATCAGAAATAGTGCAGCCAGCAAGACAAGGGAAGCGATTGGCCTCTGTATTCGGCACTGGTGAGACCACACCTCAAATATTGTGTTCAGTTCTGGGCCCCTCACTACACAAAGGACATTAAGTGGCCCGAGCACGTGCAGAAAAGAGCAACGAAGCTGGTGAAGGGACCAGAAAACGTATGAGGAGCAGCTGAGGGACCTGGGGTTGTTTAGTCTGGAGAGAAGGAGGCTGAGGGGAGACCTCATCGCTCTCTACACCTACCTCCTGAAAGGAGGCTGCAGCAAAGAGGGCGTCGGTCTCTTTTCTCAGATGACAAGTGACAGGATGCGAGGAAGTGGTCTCAAGTTGCACCAGGGGAGGTTTAGATTGGGTATCAGGAAGAATTTCTTCACGGAAAGGGTGGTTAGGCATTGGAACAGGCTGCCCAGGGAGATGGTGGAGTCACTATCCCTGGAGGCATTTAAGAGACGTGTAGATGTGGCACTTAGGGACATGGTGGTTTAGTGGTGGACTTGGTACCGTTAGGTGATGGTTGGACTTAATGATCTTAAGGGTCTTTTTCAACCTAAATGATTCTATCGCTCTATTTTATCTTAGTGAAAACTCACAGAGGTTGAGGTTTTTGATCTGTGTCTCAAGGATGGAAACATGCACTCCTTTCTTCAGCTCTCTAAAGGCCATCTTATTCTCATGTTTTCAAGCTATCTATCAGAGTAAGCTCTAGGAAGGATATTTACATCATAACCTGCTCTGTACCTTTTCCTTGCCTTAATTTGGCTTTAAATTTGCACAAAGTTCTTGAAGTAAACCCTAAAAGACCATTTTCACCTAAAATGCATGGAAATAATCCAGAACTTTCATTTAGTGCAAAATGTTCTGATGTTCTGATCAGTTCAAGAGGAATGGGCAAAGCCCTTTTGAGTAATAACTAGGAGCCAGACTTCAAGTGCAAGATTTGGCTCCAGATGGCAGTCACCTAAATTCAGGTGTTTTATTAATATAAGCTATCTTTGTTCCCATTATAGTCAATTGAGATCTTATGATGATTCACTTGCCTCAGTAGAGGAGTCTAGTACCATTTGGAATATGTCAAAATACTTTATCTGACCTCTCCAGAGCACAGAGGTCTCACCTTATATCCATTAGCCCCAGCTAGATGCTTCACATACTCTTATGATATCTAAAATAGCTTTAGATGCCTGTGTTTATGCAACCAGATACCTCTCATAATGGACACAGTCAAAGGAGCCTGAAAAGCCATTCAAATTCAGGGTAAGCTGAACAGCTCCCTAGGCTCCACTGACTATTATTGACTACATCTCCACTGATGATAGTAGGAATTTAGACACCTACTCACATAAAGACACAGAAATCCAGATGTCTACAAGGCACAGCTGAATCTCACTTCCAAAATTTAGAGAGCAAAACCGTGTCTGTAAGATACTGTGCTGTCTCTCCTATGTGAGCTACTTCTACACAGAAGCTGGATTTTAAAAATCAAGACCCATTTATTATTTTTTGTTTTGTTGATTTTTGTTTTACAAGATGGACTGGGTTTACAGCACTACACTATAAGACTATGGGCATATATATCACCAACTCTGGCGTAATAGAGAATGACAGTTTAAAAACCACCAGCAGCTGTTAACTGTTTCAGTGAGCGCTTTTCCTTGATAATACCACATTCCACAGCAGAAAAGCACTTGAGCACATCCTTAGCATTAAGCGTAAATTTAACACCCACTGACTTTAATGGTTACTAAGTAATGTGCTTAATTGCTTTGTTGAACTACAGCCAACAGGAGTTAGAGGAAGATAAGAAGTTTCACTAGTCTAGAAAACCTGTGGTTTGTTGTTTTTTTTTTTCCTAGTGTCTATAGTTTTAGATCTTGGTAGTATGAATTTGAAAAATGCATATCAGAATTCTTCCTTGGATGAGGTTAAAGACCAATGTCCCACAACCGTCTTCAACATGAAGATCTGAAAGTGGAAGCTTCTGTTTGACAATGTCTGAGGCTTTAAGTATAGAACTGGAAACAGAAACCATCTTTGATGTTTGTGACAGATAACAAATGAAACATGTTTTATTATCTTCAAGCACCCAGCCTTCCAGATGCATTTACAATCTCTCCTTTGGCGTTAATTCCCATTTTCTTTTCATGGAAAAAAGGATTAACTTTTGCCAAATGAAACAGAATGGAAGATTTCTGTCTTATAAAAAAAAATAAAAAATTGTATTCTGGTAAATAATGATCGTATTCTTACAGATTGAGTGGTCTAAAATACATTTGTGTTCCAGTGAACACGAACATATGTAGTTTTGCCCATACACATACTATTTTTTTTAGCAGTATTACAAAGGTATTATAAACACTCACTGGCAATCACTTCAGCGATCCAAAAACCTTAAATGTGAGATCTCTTTTACTGAGTGAGATTGTACCTTTTTACTTATCTATGGACTCCTGTAATTAATGCTGACCACAAAAAACTTCATTTTAAATGAATGTTTATTCAAGACTACCCTTATCATGATAAAGTGCAATTCATATTTCAGCCCCTTTCTCTGTCATAAGTCATTGCCTCTGAAGCTGCAGATGACTGCAGTGATTTAATTCTACATTTAAATCTTTATAACCACACTCTCACGTCCCTGCTAGTAGGACCATTTTGTAAGCTGCCAATCACTGATATTCTCTACCAAAAAAAAAAAAGCTCATTTCCCTGTGTTCTCCCTGTTTCTGAAGTATGACTGTAAATGGAGACAAAAGGACATGGCCCTTCCAAATCCCCCAAGACCATGAGGTAGTACAACTAAGTCAAGCAAGCCATACTACACAGAATAAAAGCAGCAGTTTCACTAGTGTAGGTACACCTACATGCCAGAAAGTACCATGTAAGCAAAGCAGAAAGGAAAAAAAAAAGACTGATTTGAAGAAGACAGGGAGCATATCCAAACTGCATGCTAGGAGCATGCAATCCAAAATTATCATAACCCCGGTAGTCCTATCAGCCCTGCAGGCTTTTGAGTACTCTGGTCTGGGTACACAGCTGACGAGCAAGAGACTGTCTGACAAGGCCCCCACAGCTGAGGTGGCTGACCACAACAAGCCAAAAGCAGGCCACTTTTTCCAGCTGTACAGGCGCCGTGGATCGTCAGACACTTTCCGGCAGGCCCAGCAGCATTTGCCCAAACTAGAGCAATGACTGGTACTATGTAAAATACAAGTGTTAAGCACACTGCTTATTTTAAGCAGCCACTTTAAAACTACTGAAACAGAGGAAAGTGAATGGAAAGAAACCATTACAGTTCGACTGTACAGTGAGAGGCTCTGAAAAGCCAGTACAAAAATGCTGGTATGCTTTATATGCTATATATGTTCCCTATCACAGCAGCCAGACAGTTTAAAGAGGTTGCTTTTAAAAACCTTCCTAAGGCTTTTCACTGCATGGCACTGGGAGGATCCTTTTTTCTCCAAATCCCATACACGCTCCGAGCACAGGTCCTTGCAAGCTGCATGGTGACTCAAGAAAGATGTTTCTCCTTATTAAGCCAGTGTAACTCCCACCAAGGTGAAGATGGGTTTTATTCCTGAGGTAATACAGGTTCTGGATCCAAAACTACAAGCCATGATAACCTTCCCATCGCGGTCTCTTCTGTACTTCAAATATACACTGCTAAGTCAGTTAAATACACTGGGTCAACAGTGATGTCGTATAACACTTCCAAAATGCAGAGCTAGAGGACTGCCACAATATACACAGCAATCTGTCCTCTTGCAAATTATGCAGCAATCTGACTGTGACGAAATGAATGTATTACCTGATAAAGCCATTTTCAATCCTTTCAATATCTTCATCAGCAGTTCTGACAGACAGTCTGTGCATACCAGGGTAGGAGTGCTGCGTGTTGATTTTTGCCATTTTGCTTTACATATCAACATCTAAATGACAGCTGAAAAAGGGAAAAAAAAAAACATTTTGTGAAGGCTGCAAAAGCAATGTGATCAGTTCTTAAAAAACAGTGATGTACTAAAACAACACAACAGTAAAAAGCAAATTCAACCGTTTGAAGAATAGCCAGAGGTATTTACACACACAGTATGACAGCCATTCCCTGATTTATTTGCACTAGACAGAAAAAAATGCTAGCAAAAGTATAACAATGAAAATTCAGTGTAACAAAGAAAATCCATCACAACCAAAGAAAATGTTTACATGACACTATATTCTTTTTTGTCTCTAGGGTTTATGAATATCCACATTGTCATACATATTATCCATAGTAAAACTGCATTCTCATTAAAACAAGACTACAGTTAGAAAGCCAACAAAAAAAGTCAGGTGCTAACATGTGCTAGGACAACCGATTCCACTTTAAGTCGATCCCCTTGTGCTAATCTACATCCACTTTATGATTAAGTTTTTTATTCTGAAATTGCATATTAACCAAATGGATAATTAATTAAATCTATCCCTCAGCTTAACACATGCCATGCATTAATCCTATGTTATGTAAGCTCTGCGCTAACATATACTATTCATTTTTCCGTTGCCTTCTCATATAGCACTTTTGTTACAAGTGGTTCAAGATAAGCTTTGTTAAGATATCTAGCTGCCCAACTTCTATAAGATCTAGGAAAGTTACTCACCTAAATTCCTTTCCAGATTTGTCCCTCAATGCCTCACCGACATTAGTCAGTCCAATTCATATCACATCCATTACCTGCAAAACAGGTTTTAAGAGTCAAGGCAAGTACCTCCAAAATGACAGACTGAAAGACTTTCAGTGAAAGTTTTGAATTTTGAATTTATTTTTTTTAAGTATTGAAACTCCATCCAGGAACCTTTTCTATTTGAGACATGACTAGAATCAAATTCTCTTGGGATCACGCCACTGCCTCAGACCATCTAATGTCCCTTTCTCGCCTGTAATCCCGTCTCACAGACCATACAACATGCAACTTTAGCAGCAAATGAAATGCAGGTCTTATGGAAACTAAATTTCTCCCCTGCATTATTCCTGAAGCAAAGCTCACCATCCATTATTAGATCTATGTTATGCATCCAGTTTCCTAAAAAACAGACACCTCACTTACCCTCTACTCTATTTCCAGAGAACTAAAGGGAATCATATATAACTTTTAAAATTATTTAAGATATTTCAAAATATAAATTAGATTAAATTAAAATTTGCATCCAGAAATAATGAAATGGGTCTAGAAATAGCCCCTGGATATTTTATTTAACACTTGGGAATCTAGTTAGTGTTTCCCATGTCTCATTTTACCTCAGTGCAGGTCAACTGATACATAACTGTGTCTGATCTTAAACTGAGCCCTGTACATACCAGCTAACTTAAGCTTTTCTGGGGAAAAAATGAGCATTTCTATGACATGCTGATACAAAAAAATAAACAGAGGTCTTTCAACCCACTCTCAGAACTGAATGTTCACTCAGAAGAACTGATTCCTAAAGCAAAGATAATTTGTGCTAAAAATATAACTACATATAAAAATGCTAACTGAAACATTCTTAAAAAATTAATCAGTTTTGTATGTTCAAAAAATATTTTGAATTCTGTTAATGTATATCCATTATAATTATCAATGAATATGACTTCTTTACAAACAACTCAGCCCTTGAGAGACAAACATTTTAATAAGTTAACCAGCCAAACGAATATGTTTCAAAGTAGATACGATACCAAAAATCTCTTCTCTCCATGAAAGTTTTTCATTAATCATTTTTTGAGTTATAATTATTGCTTCTATTACATATTTTGCACCAGAATTAGATAGATTACACATAATAGTGATCTGGTGATTAGAACGTTTATTTTGCCACAACACTGAGTATCTAACTCCCATTTCTCAAATATTAATTTGAACATAATTTGAGATAAGAATGTGTTTTTCCTTCTGTTATTACTGATTTCTTTAAAGTTTGGCATACCAAAATCTGCAAAAATAGCTACAATTTATGCTCTCGCTGCCCAGGTCCCAAGACTTGAAGTTACAATGGGAGGCTACAATGCAGGGGGTCACAACCACTTCATTTAAAAACAGAGCAGCATGCTTCCTGCTGGCAAATTGTTATGCACATACAAAAAGTAAGGCACGGTAGCAAATTGTTTCTTCCTACTAATAGTTGCTCTTGCCTTCTGCATTTCCACTGCTTTGAGCTATCCGAAGTCGAACAAAAGGTAACTTTTGAGTAAGGAGGCATGAGTTGCTTGAATTTTACTGCGCTGTTTAGTCCCTGCTCTCCTTTAAAGCTCAGCCAAAGCAATTTTTTCTTTCAATCAAAATAGAATTCTCTATCACACTGCAGGAGAGTTGTCACTCTTCCACTCAACAGCATCATGTATTCCCCATGTACCTCCTTAGACTTCCTCTTCATTCTGCTTCAAAGTTTTCAAAGCTTGATGGTGAGAAAAACATTCATAAGTAACAAAGCACTAACTTTGTTCTAACGATGTATTTCCCACACAAAGTTAGCGCTGAGTTAAGATCTTCACTAGTTCTGCCACCTAACACAACAATAACCCTGTCAGCTCTGATGATTCACAACCAGGTTGATGTCTATCTACAGCAGTTCTTAAACTAAAGTCACCTGGCTGATAATCTCCAACAACATGAATAACTCCATTAAAACAACAGAAGTATGAGATAATAAAAACCTTCCAAAATCCAGGGATGATGTAGCTGATTTGCTACCAACAACATGTAGCACATCATTAAAGAGAAACATTGCTTCTGAACCTGGGGAGCAGTGAACAATGCCTTTCTATATTTTAAAAGCTGTAAATGGTGACATATATATTTCCAGACTTGTAATTTCTCTATCAGTACGTGGGAGTTTGGTTAAAAACGCCGAGTACTGCATTTCTTTAAACCTGAAACTGACATGGTTTCTCCAGATGTTATTAATCTCCTGGAATTAGATATTACTAATCTGGAATTAGACACTACTAATAGATACTGGATATTCCTAATCTCCTGGAATGCTCTGAATATGCCAGTGGAGCAGTGAGTACAGCAAACAGTTGTACACCTTAGGCTTGCAAAAGCTGGACTACTGAAGAAACAAAGCAAGCTGCAGGATATAAAACCAACACTACTTTGGATGAAAAGCTAGCTAAGCAGACGGAAAGCAAAACCAGAATTAAATGGTCAACCTTTGCCACTGCAGAAGTTTAAGAACAATAGTCCTCAGGCTTCCATATGAAAACCTGTCATTAATGATGTGGATGAAAAGAACGAGCAGTGAGACGAGACCTCAGGATGGCAAAAAGTACTGCAGTAACAAAAGAGGAGTGCAGGGAACTTCAGTGACCCACATCAGCTAGATCAATTTCTCAACTTGATGGCAAGTGACACGCGACGTAGGCAAATGCAAATCAATGCCTGCTGCTGAAAAGCATGTCAGCTACTACCTTACGTGCTTCCAGACTAACCATATGCTCTCAGAAAGGGAACCTGAACACCATAGATGTACAGCTCAGTGAAATGCACTGCTCGGTGCCAAACAGGCCTGCTGACACGACAGCTAACAAGATGGAGGAAGGATGTATATATGGGCAGTGCTAATAACACAAAGAATATTAAAACTGCTCCATGAAACAACAGCGCGGACCTATCTGGACTACTCTTAGTCCTTCCCTTAAACACAACATACTGCAGAACAAAAACGTGGCAAGAATGATCAAGAAAGGCAATGAATAAGAAGCATTTATTATTTATTACATTTTATATATTATATTATTATTACAAAAGCTTTTGATTTTATTATAAAAATATGTGAGCAAACTTGGAGCTCATTTCAGAGCCTTTACAATGATTTCAGCTGTAAAATCCAAATTCAATATACACTGCAATCTGAAGCCCTATTCTGCACTAGACTGGAGAAAAGGAGGACAGAAAAATTTCACAGAAATACAAGCCCACTATTAAGCAGTAAAGCACATTAATGTATTTTTGGAAGGAGGTAGGAAGAGTGGATGGAGGTTCATTATTAAATTATGCCATCCATGCCCAGCTGTGGTAGAGAGAGATGGAGCACAAGACTGGTAGAAATAAAAAATGCTGGGATTTGTGGACAGGGAAGGTGGTGAGACCTCCTGAAGCAACATGGTTTGGCCTTGCATGAAGCACATAAAATTCTGACAAATTACTGGCCGATAAAGAAGAAATATTTGTTCTTTCTAGACCTCCAAGGTTCCTAATGATAAATGTGTTTTGAGATGCTTATCTCGCCCCTAGTCCATTAAATTGGAGCAGCTTGCAACGAGCGTGGTGCTACCAGGAGTCAGCCGGCAGGAAAACGCTGCCGCGGCGTGAGGCTCCTCACAAACCTTTTGCAGGGCCCACAGACAGCTCCAGCTAGCTGGGGTCCGCAACCCTAAACCTTTAACTGAGAGTAGGTGCTTACAAAATAGGCTTAAGAACTGCACAGAGCTCATCTTTGTATTTAAAACCACAATTATTGCAGTGGGTTGGCCTTGGTTGGCTGCCAGCTGCTTTCTCACTCCCCCTCCTCAGCAGTCCAGGGGAGAAAGTAAGATGACAAAGCTCGTGGGTTGATAAAGACAGGGAGATCACTTACCAATTAGTGTCACAGGCCAAACAGACCTGACTTGAGGAAAATTGTTTTAATTTACTGCCAGTTAATACACTAGAGTTTATAATAGAGTTGGATGGTAACAAACAAAGACAAAACCACCTTCCCCCTCCACCCCCTGCTGCTTTTTTCCCCAAGCTCAACTTGGCTCCTTCCCTCCCAGCTCCTCTACCTTACGCAGGGCTGCGGTCAGTCCGTAACACTTCCTCTCTGCCACTCATTCCTCCTCACACCTCTCCCCTGCTCCAGTGCGGGTCCTTCCCAGGGGCTGCAGTCCTTCCCAAACTGCTCCAGCACGCTCCTGTCCTTCAGGATAAACCTGCTCCAGCATGGGTCCTCCACAGGCCGCAGTTCCTCTCAGGAGAACCTGCTCCTGCATGGGCTCGTCTCCATGCGTTGCAGTTTCCATCAGGAAATATCCACCTGCTCCACTGTGGGGTTCTCCACAGGCTGCAGCGTGGAGATCTGCTCCTGCACGCTCATCTCCACGGGCTGCAGGAAAACGCCTACTCCACCACTGCCTCTTCCACAGGCTGCAGGGACATCTCTGCTCCGGCACCAGGAGCACCTCTTCCCTGGCCTTGGTATTTGCACGGTTGTTTCACTTTGTTTTCTTCCCCACGGTGGTGTGTGACACGGGGCTGCCCACAGCCTCTTCTCACAGCAGCCACCCCTGCGGCCCCCCCACTGCCAACACCCTGCTGCATAAACCCAATACATGGAGATATCTGCCTTTCAGACAGTCTCTTATCTTTAAGGTACACCCGCTGCTCTGAACATTTAAAGCTGGAAGTTACACTGAGCGTAAAACTCGATTACCTGAAGGCTGACAAGTCTGATAAATCCATGGTAGGCACTCAAAACAGATATCTAGCTCACAGGAGAGTTAACTAGACACAGAGACAGATAAACAGATAAGAGGGTAGGCAGACAGACAGACAGATAAGATACTCCTGTGAGCCTATTTATCCAGTTTTAGGCAACCAATTTGGAGAACTGGATCCTTGAAGTATCCTCACGATTTTTAATTTTCCAGAACTCAGGGACTTATCTTTAAGCACATTGAGTCAAACTGCAAACTACTTCCTTCCAGATTAAATAGTGACCAATGTTCCATGTCAAATTCTTTTATAGGCACTGTTTGGTGTAAAAGACCCATTTATCAAGACAGCCAGCTGTCTAACAGCAAACATGAGTTCAAGTAACAAACAAAAGCTTCAGATTCACATAAGCATTTCCTAATTTTGAAAGTCAGGTCCTACTAATTTCTTTATAACTATAATACTAAAGACTTAGGACTAAAGGTACAAAGGCTGCAGGATCTAACTTTTAGGAACGCTACCATCCAGTGGCTTTCCCAAGTTGAGCAACCGGTTTCCTACAGAAGGCATGCAGAAAATCAGGCACCCAAGAATAAGATCCTGAGAAGGAAGCTACATACACGGGCCAAGAGGAAACGACTGAAGCTAAAATGGGAGACTGAAAATAACTAGGCATCTAACTCCCGGCCAAAAGTAGGTGGCACGCAACTCACAGCCATAACGCCGTCTTTCTCAAGTCTATTCACCCATTTGCAGCAAAATGCATTGTGCTTAGGACCTGCACCTCAAAAATGAGAAACTTTTCAAGTCTGCTTCAAATTAAGAAAGCAAACAACAGGTTTTCCCTTTTCTCCGGAGCCTGCTACCAACAGACTGCAGGATACGCTCACATGTACTTCCTCATGGGTTTGCTGTGCTCTGAGCATACACACCGGAGCAGCTGCAGGAATGCCCGCAGCTTCATGGCCTCTGAGCAGCTTCACGGCTCAGGGTTTTGACAATTCTGCACGTGCCCAACAGATGTAAACAAACAAACAGATAAAAACACACAGGCACACATTTAAATGTCACAAATTATATCAAATTTAGGAAGTTGCTGGCTATCAGTTAAATCAACCAAAATCAATGAGGTAGGTAGCCTGTCAAAATTGTCCAACACATACGAGTTTAAACATCCGTGAAAGAGGTCTGAATTAGCATATTCGCCCTCCATCAAGATGCCACGTTTGAGCTACTCCAGCAGTTCCTCTTTTGGACAGAATATGTTAACTCCCCCAACTCAATTCCGAAATGTTAACCAAGCAAACGTCCATTAACACTTCTGATATGAAACAAACATCAGTGTTTATCAAGTAATGATGCCAGATCAAGCTGTTTACACCACCATTCAATATTCTTAAAGCTTATTTGTTTAGATGAAAAGGACTACAAATAGATAATAAGGCAGAATTCAAAAATAGCTTTCCAAGGTGAAATATTTATCACTGCCACAGAGTAAAGGTGACTTTATAATGGATCTTGTGTACTTGTGTAGTTGGTAATATACTGTTGCTCTCGAGGCTTTGAAAAACATTTTACTTATTGCTATAGAAGCAGTGATAAGCTGCATTGGATCACTTACATCATTTTAGTTAAGACACATTCCAAATCCTCACACAGCCTCTCAGGTTCAACCCTGGTAAGTCCTTGGGATTTATTTTGGGATTTGACCTCCACCTACATGATCCTTGTTACATCACTTTGCAGTAGTTGTAGTTCGGCTGTATGCGCGTTGTGTGTGCTACACATGACAGCCAGCAGTTTCGACGTACCAACCAGCACAGGCAAAAAGGGATTTCTAAGACTGGAGAACTGGACCCTTAAGTAACAGTATGATTTGAAGACGTGGCACAACTTTTTCTTTCAGTGTCTTGGAGGTTTCTAAATTAACTTGCGGATTTAACTCTGGCAAACTCCCATGGAAATTAGCTTTGGCTAAAGGCTGCTGGAACAAGCCCAGGGGGGTGAAAAAATAATAAGCAGGTGCACCACCATACCCTCATCAATCATTTTACCTAACAGCTTAAAACACCGGTTCTTAAACCCTGTGAGTTCTTTCAAAATTACAATTTTTATGATTATCTGCTAAATCATATTGCATCTTCTATAGTCTATGGGCACTGCTATCTCCCGAAACTACACGCAATTTATATGCACAGCCTAGTAACCTCAGTACTGAAGATCTGCCCAACAAATACACTTTTCCTCATACATACTCCAGGATGTGCATGTATTACACAGGACACTGCATATTCATATAATTTATAGTTTTGGAAGGAAATGCGTATGGTTATCCTTGATCCACTTGATGGTTGGGTCCTTGCTGCCTTGAAGTAGCAAAAGAATATCTTAAATAAATTGAATTATTTGGTTTGGGCTTCCCTCTATATCTGTGAATTATTAGTAATACATGTCAATTTTCTAAAATTGACTTCTTTTTTTCAGAATATTTTCTATGAATTCATTACTTTTAGACTGGAAACTGTTCAGGAGAAAATAGCTGTGTATATTGAACACAGTATTGTAAATTACAGCACAGTAAGCTACAAATTACAGTTGACTGGACAGCCAAGGCACGTTGTGTTCTTTCTGTTGCCAGTATGGCTTACCATGATGCAGGTATCCACGTTTATATACAGAAAATAAGCTCTGTGAGGCTTCTGTAACCACTGGCTAAAATTTAGCAGTTCTGCCAACGCCTTTGTCAGTGCAGTAACTGTTAAAAGTGAACATAACAGGGGCATGGATGTAGCTAAAACACATCAGATTCACATTTCTGTAACGGCATTTATAAAATACAGATATACTTACACATGCATGCACATGCATAAATGTGAATGCTACCCATCCAAACTCACTCCCTTCCCACGCCATGTAACCTACCACAGCCATCCCACTTGGCTGGGAAAGGAGAACATGAGAGGTAATTTGTGTCACGTTTCACATGCAGTAACAAGGCTTTCAGCAGAAGAGGATTTAACAGATGCTAATGAAAAGAGATGGCAACATGGGAGAAGCCTGCAGGATAATGTGCTGAACTGAAATGACACAGCTTGGGCGCAAACTGGATGACAAAGGCTGGGATGAGCAGAGGCACACAGAAAGCAAAGCACAGAGATGCTGACATGGAAGGATGGTGTATAATTTTGTAAAGCTGATGTGCTCTTCTCTCTTATCGCTTGCTGCTTGTTTACCATGATTACTCTCGCTGATTAGGCATCCTGACAGTCCCATTACCATATCAACTGTGGATTTTTCTAATTTTTTTTTAGCATGCATACTCAAAGAAAATGAAGAACATTTGCATTTAACATCATTTTTCCAGAGGTTTGAAGTAGTGGTCAAGTCGTTTTTCCTCGTCTTCCCTATGGCTTTTTATTTTTAGCAAGTGAGCAGACTGTGCTTTAGAGAAAGATACTGATTATACTGATTATTGTATCTTGCACACTCTTAGGCACATAATGGTCTGGTTTGCAGCACACAAATTTTGCCAGAGATGCCATATCGTTCAAAACAACACCCATTTAGCAGGAGCACCATGAACCCCAAGAGAGCAAGCTGCTTTCACTGCCCTTGTAGTATTTGCTACCATTTTCTTTACAGAGTGAGCATATGACAGCCTCACACCACAGGCACCAGGCAGCAGAGAAGTTAGAGGCGCGCTGATCAAACAGGTGCCTCAGGCAACGAGAGCGGCGTAATTCCCCTCGGCCCCCCTTCTGCTCAAATTTGTTTTCCTGAATCCAACTTAAATGTGGACACACAGATCTTTGCGTGAGTCAATCGAATTAATACTTAAAAAAAAAAAAAAAAAAAAAAAAAAGAGCTTGTAAGTTACACTTCGCCTGCAAACTTCTGAGTCGAGGTTTCCCGGGTAGGGCAGACGCGGGACAGGACCGCGCTTCCCCGGCCCGGCAGAGGCGGAGACGCGCTGCCTGCCCGCCCAGACTCACCCTTGGCGCTCTGCGTGCCGCTCTCCGGACTCACAAACTCTCCCCTCCGCCTGAACGCGGGCGCTCCGGGGCCGATGCCGCAGCAGCGCCGGCAGGCAGCGCAGCCCTCGCCCGGCGCGGCTCCGGCCCGCTCCCCGCTCCTCTCCCCTCCGCCGGCGGCGGCGACGCGAAGCCACGGCTCCAG
>VXAA01000548.1:193054-214075 GCA_013399115.1 Anseranas semipalmata
TTTTTTTGATATTGTATTATTTCTCAATTTTTAGGTGAAGCTGAATTACATAAGTTTTAGAATGGGTAACTGATTTCTCAAAATGCAAATGGAGCACACTCAAATTAGTGTATAAAAATTACAGCATACAATGATTGTTTTCCTTTCTCTCTCTTGGGTTCTTCCTGGAATAGTCTGTATAGTTTAGGAGAGAAATCATCATTCACTGTAGAAATACCAGTCCTACACTTACAGTTCTCTAGAGGGGTAGCAGCCCTAATTAAAGCCTAAAATTCCAACTACAATATTCTTTATGTAGGTTGTTAAAATACATAACAAAGATATAAGCAATATTAAGCGCTCTCCATTGTGTGCCACCTTATTTGCATTAGAGACACTGCACATTTCTCCCTTGAAACAGGGCCCTTCCTGGAAGAACAGAGATTTTACTGGTGCCAAATCAAAACCACTGATTCCCCATCAGTCCCCTGCTCCGTGCCCCCTGAAATGTAACTGTGCTTAGTCAGCTCCTGCTTCCAGCTGCGCATCCCTTGTTGCAGAAAAGCTGGGGGTCCTCCAGTCCCAGATTTCCATGTCAGCTATTCCTGTTGATTTTAAGCGCAGCAGAGAGAGAGACTTGGTGAAGATCCCAATAGCTCATTGACTTTTTGTCAGCCACTGACTGTCTGCTGCCATATGCACATATGCATACATGACTGGGAAATAGTAGACCATCTATTAAGTAGAGCTGGGAGAGTCCAGCTACTCTCGCACTGAAGCATCAGTCTGGGATGAGAAGCCACTCAGAGCAACGACTGTTGCTAACACGGGATACCTGGGACAAGGTGCTCCGTGCCACCCACCAGGCAGGGGGGATGATCCCTGCCACTGCAGAAAAATAAAACCATTTGTTGTCCACATAGCAAGGCATGCATCACTAAAGCAGCACAACAGTAACAGTGAACATGGAGCAAAGGGAAGACCAAGCTTTTGGAGCCAGTAAGAAAGGGTGAGGAAGAGAAGGGGAAGAAAATCAGGAGAAAGTGGGATTACCTGGGAGGTGATGAAGAGAAGGACAAAGTGGTACCAAAGCTCCTTACATCAAGAAACAGAACCACCGTTATAAAGGATGCCGGAATCATTCAGGGATTGAAAAACCCAAGAAAAGGGCAGCAGAAGGCTTAAACTTGCTGCGAGTTTATGAAGGCTTGTCATATATGCCCCCATTACAGGCCAAGTCACACAAAAGAGCCACTTTCCATCACAAATACAAAGTGTGTGCTAGGGATATACACGAGACGAGAGGAGGCTGACGGTAGGGAGCTACTGATCCACCTGCCCCTCCTTCTGGTCTTCTTGCACTATTTCTTATAAGGTACAGGGGCTACTGAAGGCATTGCACCACTCCTGAGCACCACGGTGTTCTGTTAGTTACCTAGAAATGCTGGGACAGGCTCTTTTTGACATAAGTTGACCCAAATGAAAATCTGTTTAGCTAGATGCATGGCTTTTCTAAATATTAGTGCATGTTCCAGACATTGATACTGGACTATCCCTCTCCAGAGGCAGCCTCAGTGGCTAAGGCTAGTAATTATATCCGAAATCATGCCCGAAATTAAATGCAACTAGTTGCAAAGCTCACAGATTTAATTCTGCTAAATAATCCTCAAAAGAGATTGAACAAGCACATTGAAAATGTAGAGCTACACAGACAGAACACAGAGAAGTGTTGGTGTGGAACCACTAATGCTCTAAACATACTTGGCTAGTAGCATGAAGTACGCACAGCAAACCAACAAAGAGGTTCAATTGCTATTTGTTGTCATCAGTCCTTGTCAAAGTAGGAGGCACTAAGAGGCAGAAAACCATCCCAAGTGCTGTAGTTAAATTTGGCTACATTTTCCAGTTCTGATATTTATTCCTATGTGACAATTATGTTTGTATTCAAACCTATTTGCTAGTAGGTTTCAACCTGCTAGTATCAGAGTTTGGCCAGTTGTTTAGGTGTTGACGATGACAGAAAAAAAAAAAAAAAAAGAAATACCTTTTCACTTTTCCATTTCCTGAATTGTTAGGTATAAGAGAAAATGTGCCTATACAGGAAATAAGTATTTCTTCTTTCTAGCATTCTCCTAATTTCACGATATTTTCTTTCCAAGTCTAGCCTGTGCTTTATTTGTAAAATCATTAAACCAATCCTCTGAGAGCCACCAACAAGTAGGTTCAACATGCTGACAGCTGCAAGGCATCACACATCAAAATAGTTATGTTCAGCAAGGCACTGCTGGTGATTTAACTCACTGACCTAAAATTATTGGTCTCTGTTAATGGATAACGTAACCATGAATTACCATGTCCGATTTCAACAAAGTATCTTGTAATTTTATATGCAAATTAAATATCAATTCTGTTCCACACTGTCCACAATTAAGCAAAGCATCAGTGATAGCTTGCAGCTGGAAATTATAATCAATAGGAAAGGGAACATCTGGAGTTCCAGCACTTCAAAATAAAAGGGAAAAAAAAAAAATCAACCCCTTATGTTCCAATCTTCCATGCCTTCATCCTTGGCTACCTGGTTATTGAACACAGTAGTATGACAGTCTTCTCTGTCATACCTTTCTTTCTCATTTTATTCTTTTCCTACCTATTTAGAGCTTGCAACTCCTCAACTGTCAGTCCACTCTGGATTCTTTCTCTTGTTTTCTTTCATCTTTCATGTCATCAGTTTCTCATACTTACCCTCAAGACCCTGTTCATCTGTGCCCATATACTTCTCTCTTTCATGTTTTCATGCTTTGCTGTTGTACCAAGAATTTTATTTTATAGATTTTTATCCTGGCATCACAGTATGTTTAGTTTTATTTTCCTTTTAATAAAACTAGAACATAGCTGCCAATACCCATATTAAGGATTTCATTGTTTATTTTGGAGTCCAGAAAAATGCTAATATTTAAGTGATATTTAATCAGTGCCTTTCTGTCTAGAAACTTCATAGAATCACAGAATCACGGGATGGCTGAGGCAGGAAGGGAGCTCTGGAGGCCATCTGCTCCAACCCCTGCTCAAGCAGGGCCACCCAGAGCAGGCTGCCCAGGCCCATGTCCAGGCGGCTTTGGAAGATCTCCAAGGAGGAGACCCCACAGCCTCTCTGGGCAACCTGTGCCAGGGCTCCGTCACCCGCACAGCACAGAAGTGCTGCCTGGGGTTCAGAGGGAGCCTCCTGTGTTCCAGTTTGTGCCCATTGCCTCTTGTCCTGGCACTGGGCACCACTGGAAAGAGCCTGGCTCTGTCCTCTCCGTACCCTCCCTTCAGGTGTTTACAGACATTGATGAGATCCCCCTGAGCCTCCTCTTCTCCAGGCTGAACAGCCCCAGCTCTCCCACCCTGCTGATAGGAGAGGGGCTGCAGTCCCTTGATCATCTTGGTGGCCCTATGCTGGACTCTTTCCAGTATGTCCAGGTCTCTCTTGTACTGAAGGTCCCAGAACTGGACATACTGCTCCAGGTGTGGCCTCACCAATGCTGAGTAGAGGGGAAGGATCACCTCTCTTGACCTGCTGGTGATACTTTGCCTGCAGATCAACAGAGGCGAACTTGTTGCATTAGACACTAGGCCTCTGATGCTGATGCCTGCTGCCACTCAGGATTTGCTTCCTAGGTGTCTTGGAAGAAGAAGAAACTTTTGAGTAAGGCACCAGTTGGACTACAGAAGATCTTCACTCTGGCTCTCAGCATTTTCACAAATCTTTCTGTGCCTCAGTTGCCATTTTTCAAGTGAGAATCATTTGCCAGCTTATAAATATTACCAGAATAGCTTTAGTAATGTCTATTAGTTTTTAGGTATAATACTTCAACTACTGAGCATAGGCAGCAACACAGCCCAGTGGGTAGGTGCACATTTTGCTCCCTAGAGAAATGGTTTTAGTTTCTTCCTCTGTGAGAAAATTCTTGGGATCTGAGGAAAATCACTGAGGTCTGTCTCCTCAATCAAGTATGTGGGCATTAAACTCCTGGGGAAGTCAAATACCTCTGTGGTGCTAAACTTTAGATATCCTGATACGTCTTAGTTGTCAATTTATAAAATGTGAGAAGTATACTTAAACAGAGACTGTTTAAATTACTGAGCAAATGTGAAGGCTTGTGTAAATTATTGAGTCACACACACACTTCTCCCTCAGTCCCATTTGGCAATGCATTACCTTCTCCAAGTTCTTTTCCTACAGCATCACAGCTATGGGAGACATCAGCTAGGAAGGGAGTTCCTTCCTAGAAGCAACTAATTTCTACCACACTGTCAAGTTGTCCCTCCTTCCCTTCCCTGCCCTGTTATTAACATTGCAAGTCTCTGCTCCATTTGCAGTTACTGCCTCCAGCCACAGGACTTCTGCAATCCCATATATGCTGCCTGGCCTCTGCCCCCCTATACCACCCAGCACCAGCAGGCAGATTGTACTGGCATTTCTACTGTTGCAGGCAGTATGAGACAGGGGTTAAATTACAATGAGATTGACTTTATAAATTTACATGGGCAGAAAAATAAATTAACAGAATCAGACTAGGCATCAGTGTTGTAAAGCATCACCCTACCAGCTTGCACTGGTGTAGTGAGCATACAGGATGGAAAAGTTCCACATCTATAATTAAAGTATGGGAGTTCAATTAAATAGTAGCATATCTGGCAGCAGAAGAGATAAGAGGCAGAAAAATTATAGGACTTGGATTGCTGTGAAAAAAAAAAAGCAGGTGAGGAAATGAGCTTGCTGCACAAGAAAAAAAAAAAAAAAAAACAAAACAAACAAACAAACAAAAAAAAAACAGAAAATATCTGAGAGTTAAACAGCCAAGTTAGTAAAATGAAGAAAAATAGTTGAGGTGCATCCATGCATATCAGCAGTAATAACAATAATTTCTGCAAGGATCCACAAATTATTGAACACAGATGTAGGAGATCAAGAAGAAGAAAGGATCAGGCATCCAGCTGTCACCATGAAGATAGCATCAGTCACCTGCTTCCTGCTGAACCTGACTGGAATCCAAGAGTTTTTTCAAGTTTTGAGCAGTCCACCTCAAAAACTTGCACATCGAGAAAAGCAACTCTCAGTCTCACCTAGCAGAGTGTTAAGGAGCACGGGCCTAGCAATGGCTCCCTCAAGAGTGGTGAGGATCTTGCGTCCCTGAGGAATATGTTGGCAGTGAAATCCAACAACTTCTTAATTCTTTCTTATTCCATAACTTTTCAGACTAGTTGGCTGTTGGGTTGGAGTACCATGAAGATTTTCCTGTCAGTGCACATATATTTCTACAAATAACTGCAGTATCTGTCCATGTGTCCAGAAGACAGGGCATTTCCTCACTAGCAACCTCTCGTCAAAAGACCTTGTCAAGACGCAATGTTTATCCTCTTGCCTATCAGCAAAGCAGGTGATGTAGGAACATGCTGCTCCAGCCCAAAGGATATGATGAAGGGTGCACTTTCCTTTTGCTTTGGTCTGAAAAGATTTGCTTCTTAGAGCTTTCCCATTCTAGTTTTGCAACATCCCTTTCTTCTTCCCGAGTGTAATCCCACCAGAGTGAATATTGGTGCTTTAAAAATCCTATAGCTGTTAGAAGTATATGCTAGAAATCCTATAGCTGGTGAGCTGTGTTATAGTACCTTTTTTTTTTCTCTCAAACAAAAAGTCTTAAGAAAACTTTGTCTTCAGCAAGTTACCCATAATGCATTGGCCATACTCTGGCATACCCGTTTTTGGGAGAGGCAATGTTTCTGAAAGCAGCACTGGGGAAACAGCCTTTCTGCTTTTCTGTGTTTTGCGACACTGCCTGTCCAGGACAGTTATTTGCCTTTACTGGCATATAATGGAGGTGCCTCTTGTATCATGCTGTGCTCTTTAAATAAATCCATTTTATTGCATTCATCACACCCCTGTGAGTGAGAGAAATACTGCCAACAACACAATGGCTAAACAACCATTAAAATTATACATTATCTTGAGCTATTTTCTTTTAAATGGAAAAAACAGGCAGAACTGGGAAAAAAATCAGTTGTTGAGTCCAATAAATTGTATTTTTTTTATTACATATACTTTGACAGTCTTTGAGAAAGAAAGAATTTGAGGCAGCACGAACAGGAGCCTGGGTTTGTTCTGCTGTGAGCAGCTGCCCACTGGCTTCCCTCTGGGAGTTGCAGAGCCTGGGACAAGTTAACACCAAGTGCATGCTGCTCTGCAAGCCACGAGGAGAAATAATCACCCTTTGTTGTCAAAAAAAAAAGTAAGTGCTTAGTGGCAATTAGCGCTGCTAGAAGTCTCCTTTTGAACCTGATAGGCTATTAATGATATCAGATGTAATGATGCTATCCGGGAAGGGATGCCTCATCCTTTTATGATAGCCTTGTAACTTACCCCACTGAACTGCAAGTTCTTAGCTGCTCTAAACTGGTGCAGGTCCAGGGAAATCAGCAGAGCTAAGCTTATTTACCATATCTGAGGCTTTGGCTGTGCGGTTCTGCCATGAGGTGCATTAACGTGATGCTAATAGTTCTCTCAAAACTGCTACGGTCTGCAGCAAAGCACCACCAGGATGCCTGACAGAAGAATAAGGCTTTTTAAAATCTCATTTTCTTCAAGTTTAGAAATCATAATTTCCTGTTTGCACTTTAGTTCTGACCCATTTCTTCTGATTGTTCCACTTCAGAGGAGTTAAATGAACAAAGATCTGTGCAATAATTGGGCAGAATTGCAAACCTGAGGAGAGCTCATTTGGTTTCATTCCCAAGAGAAATGCTGATTAGATCTGCTTCAAAAAGCCACTTGCATTTAAACAGCTTGAGTTTTGATTTGGAGCCCAGTTACAGAGTGGGGGCTCACTTGAAGAAAACCATGCAGTTCACACATGCAAATGTAAAGCAGAAGGATTCAAAAGACAGCAAAACCAGAAACAAGGAATCAAAACATTCAAATGGTACATGTGTAGCAATTTGTACTAAGGGGGAAGGACAGGACTGTGTGCAATTCTTTTTTACACAAAGGAAACGAGCTTTTGCTTGGTTTGCATAAATATAAATGCGGACTCCACAGCAGCAGGCACTGTGTCCCACTGAAATCAATGGAGAGCATCCTACACATTTTGGTATAGCAGATTTGGATCCTTGATATATAAATGAAAGCCTTGGCAGCCACCTACAACCAGTAATTTTTACAGGCAAAATCACAATATAAGCCATTCAAAAGGATATTGTTTGGTGTTAGTGCCAAGGCAAATAGAGGTGTTTGCATGAGAGCAGACCAAGGCACAGGCAGACAAGGAACTTCCCTGCCCAGCGCCTTAGCGAGCACTCAGCTGTACCATCCGTGTGGCACAGGCAGCTGGCAGAGGATTTCAGGGAGAAGCCAGCGCGTGCCCTTCTCTGTCAGCAGAGAGCTCTGAGGGACGGGGACACGCGGTCACCGGTCCGCAGGGACACAGCTCACGGCCCGAGAGGGGTGTGGGAACTCCTGCTGCCTGCAAGCCTACCTGTGAACTCGCGTGGGGTGTTGCGCGAGTCAAACCGCCTGCGGACACGGGCTCAGCGAGCCGTGCGGAAGCACTGCAGATGCTCAGGGAGCTGTAGAGATGCTGCTGTGAATTTTCCTACTGCGGTGATTAACCAAACACGACTGCAAATGCATCCTTCTTAGCGCTTCCCAGGTGACTAGCTTGCGATAATCAGTATACACAGGTAGACTTATTTTTCACGTTGCTTCTCAGAACAATCCTCTCTTAGGGAAAATAAAATGAGCCTGCTTTCTCCAGGGGAATTTCAGTGAAATGCCGCTCGGGCCTGAGGTGCTGGTAGGGATGCAGCACAGCTCCTCCAAACAGAATAAATGGGCATTTTCTGTCACATAAGGGTGGTCCATTAGCCGCAGGCACAGGGAAAGGGAGATGCTGATGTGAAATCTAAAGCAGGGCTTAACAGCTTTTCTCATCGTGCTTTTGGGAGGCAGCTGCTGTCATTGCTGGACCTCGCTAATGAGCCTAAGAGAGCTCGGGTGACAGTCAAATGTTGGTAACCACAGATTAAAGACGTCTCTTTCGCAACTCATCAATGTCTGTACTTGGATCTAACACCGGCCTGCACGGACGAGGAGTTGGACTGTGTCCTGAGACACACGAGACACGCTATGAGCGGTCGGTACCTAACTGCTTTCTGTGGGGGCCGCGCCAAGCTGTAAACCTGGGAAGTAAAGAAACTGAAGAACTAGGGGAACCAAAGGAAGTGTGTGGGAAAGCTACAAGGGGTTAGCAGCTCCAAGTGTCCGCGTGCTGACTCTCCCTTCAGTAGCACTTCCAGCAGCCTGATGTCTCGTACCAGAAAGCAGTGACCTACGTCAACCACCGAGCGAAAAGGAAAAGAAAAAATCGTATCCTCTTTATCTCGCTTTGGAGTTATTTTAGCCAACACCTGCTATTTCCATCAACTGTATACGCGGCTCGGGGTGTCTTTAAATGACTTTCCTCAGACCGGAGGGTAAGGCCGCAGCGGCAGCCGACCCAGTCCCAGGCGAGCAGGCAGCGGGCAGCCCTGCAGCACGGTGCCAGCACAGGCGGACACGGCCGGCCTCAGCCCACACAAACCAGGTGAGGCAAAGCTGAAACGCTGAAGAAAGTAAAAATGCTTTTGAAAAGTACGTATCAGTGGTCGGGGCAGGTGGGAGCTGTTGTGTTATGATACCAAGATGACCACAGCCAATAAAGGCAAAGACATCGGCAACCTTTGCCAATGCAAGCACACTGTGTGCAAGCTTGGCATAAACAAGTTACCTGACAGCTCATGTCGGTGATTAATGGACTCCCTCACTGATTTACTGAGCAGGTCACTGGCTCTCACTCTTCTCTTGGTAGCAGAGACAGGATCTTGCTAGATGGCTCTTCTCTGCCTCTCTTTTGAGGGGCTGCTGCCTTTCGCAGTGTGAGTGCTACGCTACCTATGCCCCAGCTCCCTTTAACTTGCACACACGTGGTAAGGCGTGATAGGCACAGCTTGTCACGGACTGGCACAGCCTATCATAGCTGATCAGGATGCGTATTTGGCAAGACAGCGAAATCATCCTAGTTTAAGGCCAGCTTGTCCTACTTTCATACCAGTTTTATTTCAGCAAGCTAACAATATAATTAAAAATATAATTAAAAATCCTGTGCAATAGCCAAAGACCCTCCACAGCAGCAGCTATCAGCAAAACAAGTTTGAAAGCTGATGCTGCCGTATGTGGGGAATAAGGAAAGCTGTGCATCGGGCTCTGCCTCCGCTGGACTGAGTAGGCACATGGAATTGCTCTGGGAGCAGTACAGCTGTTTCAGGGATGCTCGAGTTAGGGCTATCAATACACCTCTGCTGATCTCACCCATGAACACTATCCTGGCCCAGGTCCCCACTGGGCTGTATGCAGACGCACAACAGGGAGGGTCCTCGGTGTGCCAGCAGAGTATTGCGGTGCAGGAGGAGTCAGTTTTTGTGGAGAACTTACACTGGGTGACCCTAAAAAGCCATCGTTACCTCTTATCACTTTCTCTCTCTTTCAGTCCAGTTTTTCCTATGAGACACCTCTGCTGTATTTATTGTCTACTTCATATTCAGAGGGACAGCAAGGCACTCTAACGCATCACTCTGGATTAGCAGCCTTCAGAGAGACTGCTACTGATCTTCTGATGCCTCTTGGAAAGTCCAATGAGAAATGGCAGCACAGCTGCCCCTGGGAAAAGGGATTTCCCAGGACGATGCCTTTTTTTCTGTACAGAAGAAACCCAGGGAAAACTTTGGGTGCTAAGTGTGACAGTCAGAGATGGACCCAGAGAGTTTCTGGAAACAGCTTCAGAGGCTGGCAGTGAAACAGAAGAACTCGTGAGATTAATCCTGCTAAAATCCTGCACAGCTGAAAAGAATTAACCCTGCTTGCACCTGCCTACACACAGAGTAACAAATCCTGGCTGAGTTGATGCTGGTAACAATGGGAAGGAAAGGAATGTTTTGGCAGATTATATTCATAAGGGCTATCTCCCCATTTATTGTCTTAAATATGGAGAATAACACTGAAGGACAAATTTCACACCCTTAGAAAAACAGTATTCCCAAAGTAAGGTTATCCTTAAACCCTTTCCTTACTGAGAGATGGGGATTCCTAGAAAACACTGTGTGCTAGAGTTTTTTCTGCTGAAGTGAGGAGACTGAGTCTGAGCTTCAGATACTTGTGTCGTGCTACTGGGAGCTCCTGAGAGGCTGGGGAGAAGAACTCAGCAGTTTCTCCTGCCCCTGGCATTGCCATGTAGCTGTCTTTCAAAGAGAGGAACCTGTAAGTCCTTTGGGCTTTAGCACCCTTTTTCCAGTGACAAATAACATGTTACTCTTGGGATGTTTCATTTGCTTCGACCTTATCCTCAAAGCATGGACTGATCAGTCTGACTACACTACTGCATAACGGCGCGTGAATTCCGTGCTCCTGCAATTCACAGGTATGCAAGCCCAGATGTCTCATTTGTATGGTGATTCTGACTCTGATAGCTCATTCACATGGGCTCTTCCAACACAAATGTGAGCAGTCGCCATCTACAATGAAACTCCACTCAACTTTCACAACTATGTCAAATAACAATATAGTATAAAAATAAGAAAATCAACTTCACAAACGTCTGATTGCTAAACTAAGGCTCCAGCACTCCGCAGCATCAAAGTGTGATCAGGCCATTCTTGATACCGCAGGAATTGCAGATATTTTCAAAAATAAATCTCAAAGCTGTATCCTACATCCAAACTATTGAAAAATGGCATGTTATTTTTCCTAAAAGCCATGCAAGGTAGGTCAGGTGACTAAATCTCTGCTGTACTGTTTTCAAAGAAAAACAGAAAATTAGGACAGTATTCAAGAAATCACTGTACCACAGGGAAGTCTGTAGTCACTTTAATTGTGGCTACATTTTTCTTACGCATAATGTGCAGGAGTGAACAGTAGAGGGTGTCAGCCTAAAGGAAAACTTGAGTTCACTGTTTATGTCCTGTTTGCTACAAATAGCAGCAAAAAATCAGTCCCTGTGAAGCTGTGGCTCATTGTAAAGGGCCCTGGGGAACCTGTCCAGCGCCTCTTCTTCAAGACCAAGGTAAGGAAATAAAACAATTGCCAACAAAACCCTCTTCCTAACCTCAAATCTTACTCCACAAATTCTTTGTGTCCAAAGAGAGCTCAGCTGGGATGGTTGGGTTTTCCTCCCCTTGCATGGATCTTTATCACTCACGGTGGTTCTGCAGGGCAAGACCCGCAACATCAGCACCCTCAAACACCATACCCTCTGGGACAGAGCTTTAGGGTCACTTGCACGCTTTGTGGGATTTTCAGGCTCATCAGACATTTACATCAGCAAGGAATAAGTGGGTGGGTATTTCTGAATGTTTCCGTAAGTGCCTGTCCCTTTAGGCACCCAGATGCACCCCAGGGCATGCAGTTGCCTCTGAGCAATGTTGCAGGACTGAGCCCCAAGCAAGCAGCCCAGTGCTTTTCTGTGGGAGAGTAGCTTCAGCTTCCTTCCCCATTGGCTTTGCCAAGCTGATAAGAGAAAAGAGCCATGCGGGCTTCTTTCTTCTGCTGTTGGAGTCCTGTTTGAACAAACACAAAGAGCAAATATGTCAGGTACAAAGGCAGGCCAACAAAGGAGAAGAGCACTTCGAGGGCCTGAAGCTCCGTGCACAGCTGAACCCATCTGTGGGCTGCAGATTAAAACAGGTGCTGCTTCTTCAACCATGAAGACATTCTCTTTATTATCCAGCTAAAAGACCTGATTTTGCCATCAAAAAGTGTCAAAATAGTAGTTATGTTAATGTTTTCATGTCATTTATAACTATTTTTTAGACTGGAATGATTTTTCAATGTACCTTGCAGAATGGATAAATGTTTTCTTGATGACTTTCTGGGCAGCAGCTCAGAGAAATTTTTAGTGGTATTTTTCATGGCCTGCCTTGGCCATGGTATGCTTTTGTTTTCTAAAGCTTTCTAAGGACAAAATTATTTCTTCCACTCTTCTTCAAATAATCAAGCAGAGTCTCTTTTGGATATAATGGATATAAACAGACAAACCTGAGATACTCCTGCAGTATTCACCAGAGGGAATGACTCTGCTGACAGGGCTCAGTGCTATTTTGGGTGCCATGGATTATCTCACCCAGCACCTAGTGGCCAGACCAGAAGAGTCCAAGTCTTCCATAAGTCATATGTCATGTACGCCTGCCTGAACCAGATGTCTTAGAGACCTTTAGGTAACTCAGCACTGGACAGATGCATCTAGGCAACTGGATTTCGTTGCCTATAGAAATAGTCAAAATAGAGATTTTAGAAGTTCCTTAATTTTTTTAGGCTTCTTCAGGAAGCCCACTTGTGGCTACAGTATTCATGCATATCATATCTACATCCTGAATCTCTGCATTTTCCTTCAGCTCAATTCAGTCAGGTGCTAAATCTGGATCCTAGACACGCACCTACTCCTCACCAAGTGCATACATTTAGATACCAGCTCTCAGAAGAAAATTCTCAAGCGTGGCTCTCACCACTAATTTGGCTAACTTTCTTTTGCACGTTTTAGTTCATGAAAATGAATTTAGGTCACAAAGGAGACACATTTTAAAAGTATCATATAGTGATAAGTACCAGGTGAATATTATGAGAATTAATTGAAGTCATGTACACTGGTATCTGCAATGCCTGTAAGAACAACCCCTTAAAGTTATTTGGGGCCCCTGCTGGAAAGAGCAAAACTGCAGTGCCATTGAGCTCAGTATTACATAGCTTACAAGACCCAAACCCTTGTGGAAGTACTCATAATCTAATTCTAGGAAAAAAAATGCAAAGCAGCAATGGATGTACATGTGTACAGGATATAACATAAAATTATAATAAAAGACATAATAAAAAGTATAATAAAAGATAACTTTCTTTTTAATTGCCTACTCTACCTTACCTATGACACGACTATTCTCAGGCCTGTCTTTGCCAGTTTTTGTGAAGGAGTAGACCTGACCTCTCATCTTTTTCCTGACTTCTTTGAAGTTTAAAAGAGTTTGCCACGGTGCATATAAACCACATACACACAAATTCAAATATATGCAGGAACAAAAGTTTCAGTGTGAGACACAGTTGATGGTGAGAGATGAGGAATATTGCATTCATTGCTTTGGCATGCCATAGACTTCAAAGTTTTCACAGCCGGATTGTACAGATTATGGTTAAAACTGGTCAGACAATTGCCTGAATGCATTGATCTCTTTTTAAGCAATACAAGGTGGGTAGGCTTGGAAAAGGGAGAAAAAAAGACCCCAAGTTACCAGTCAGCCACCAGCTTGTCACTGAGAAGGTTCCTCTCAGTGCACCAGACTCCACTCTGTACAAAGTGTCACACATTTATAGGAGGAAGGCTGCCCACCATGCCCACCAACACGGAGAATGACAGGACTTATTTAAAAAGCACATCTTCTCAAGCTTTTCCCTTGAGTGTAGCCTATTTCTCTGTGGCAGCAAAACATGCAGTCTCCTGCTGCTCTTTCAGCCAGAATTAAGCAGAAGATTCATGTTACAAATAGAAGAGAGAAGAGGCAATGAAAATTAATTTTGTCTAGGAAGACGTGAAGGAAGCCTACGTGTAGCTTCTGTGCTTGGGATGAAAGCACGCAGTGGCAGCACGTCGCTGCTCTTTGACCAGGAGGGCTGGCAGAGCTGCATGGAACCAGCAAGCACAGCACCACTTGTCCCAGCCAACGCTAACACGGCTAAACGCACTTCCCCACATACTTAATTAAGAGAACAAACAGACCAACACTCAGCTGCCAGCGCTGCAGGCCTATTTACAATGTAATTGCCTGACAAGATATTTTTAAATCCATGTGCCAAAAAATACTTCAGCACCCAATACCAAGTAGTTAAATTGAAGTGCCACCTCTTGTTTGGTAAGGAAAGGTCTGAGTTTCCTTCATGCTGTAAAGCAGCTGCGTGAAAGAAGGGTTGCTGTTAAAGCCTGGCAGGAACTTACCACGAAAGATGTTTTCTCCAGTGATAAACCTCACATAACATATGCACAGGCAAACTACAGACTGATCCCATGTCAACCTTCTTGATATGAATGAAAAACAGGTCAGTAAGTACCCAAATCTGAATCTGATCAGAAAAAAACAGATACCAAAATAAATACCGAAAGGTATAGCATGCCCTGCCTTGGTTTCTCATCTGCAGGCATACTATCTGCTCAATCCAATGGCTTCTTGCCTTTTTATGTATATCTTGTGTTCAGTATCCATGACCTCCTACAACAGTAATCCCTACAAAAACTTGCCTAGCCCTCGTATTTTGTATGGTTTTTGTTTGTTTGTTTGTTTGTTTTGATATTTTGTATGCATAGCAAGGGCAAGGCTCTTTCAATTCAAGGTGACTTTCATGTTAGATCAATGAAAACAACAGGAAAGAATAAAAAGGCAGCATCTGTGGGTGGTAGATGAATGCAGTATATGCAAAAAGACTTTCAGAACAAAGCCAGGCTCTGCAGACAGGCAGAGAAGATGAAAAACATGAAGAGAAAAACAAACATTTTCAGGTATATTCCCTGTCTGTATTCACCACATTGCCTGAATTCACTCTCCATACTCATTTGCCTTGGTAAAAGGTTTGGTTTTCCGTTTTAGCCATGAAAAGTGCGCAGACATGCAGGAGGTTGTATCAGAAAGAGTGTGGGGAGATAGCAGTTCCATGAATGGCTGGTGTGTAAGGAGACTAGCCACCCACAAGTCCCTCCTCATGTTCTTAGCAAACACAATCCCACTTCATCTCAGCAAGCGCCATGTCCCAAAACCCGAGGGCCCCCTGCTGCAGGGCTGGACCCTGCACCAGCCCCTGCCAGGGCAGCACCTGGGGCCCAGGCGCTGTGGTGGCACTACTGCACCACGCTCGGCACCCGCTGCAGCTTCACGCGGATCCGAACAGCACCATCCAAGGAGGACGTGATGTCGATGATTTAATCTGAGGAGAACGCCAACCTTGAAAAGTCATCATCCACAAGTACTTATGGTTTACTGCTGACCCAGATTTTGGTTGCAAGTACAAGCAACCAAGCTCTGCTTTAACTCTGAGCCTACTAGAAGCTGTGTAGCTCCAGCAGTGCTGGGTGGATCCCAAACCATTGTGGGCTGCTTATCACCAGTGGTCATCAATGCAGGCTCACTGGTGCAATAGCCACCTTCATGTGGTTTCTGGTTGACTTAAGGCACTGACAAAGCCATTTGCAGAAGAAATCTGTCTAGAAACATTAAAAGAGATGAGCAGGAGAGGTATTAAAAAAAAATACATCGTGTGTGAACTCAGAAGTGCCATGCTGTGAACTCAAAATACATCCAAGGATGAGGGAAAGCTTGGCTGGAGCTTGTGAACTCATGCGAACAAAGCTTGGTGCAGGTTTGAATAAGTCTGATCTGCTCTGTATCTTTACAGCAAAACCAGGGAAGATCTGCCAGACTGTTCAGGCATTGACTTTTAGAGCTCAGCTGAGTCTAAAACACACAGCTTACCTCAGGGGAACTAAAGATGTTGGGATTAGCCACAGTCCTAAAATTAAAAGCCTTCCATCAAATATTGCCATAATTCCTCCTGTGAAATTCAATGACAGTAATTATTTTTTTTTAATACTGAAACTGAAGGACAATAGTCCCAGCATAATGCCACAGAAGAACCAACCACTCAGATGCTGGGGAATAAATTTATAAATAAGATCAAAGGCAAGCTCTAGGAAGATAAAAAGACCAGCTTGGCAAATGAGGCCCTCTAATACATCACCATATTTCTGTTTGCACTGAAACAAAAAAATGATTGCCTGGAAAACATTGTATACCTGTCCATAACCCTTTCTCTACAGAAGAAAGGCTATTTCGAGAGGAAAAAGTCAAGAGCAGCCTGAGGAAAAGTTCTAAAATATCCCAGGAAAATCTCTAAAATACCAGGGAGGACACTGCCTGGAGCAGGGAATGCCGCTGGAGATGGAGAGGGAAGATTGCCCCTTCCCAAACATGCTAAAGGCTGAGATGTGGAGCAGCTTTCAGGGGAAGGGGTGGCACTGCCAGCTCTGAGCCCCCAACCATTGGAGCTGGTTGCAGTGCAAGAAGAACTGGGCAAAGAGAGCTGATGTTCAGTTTAGGTCGCAGGTGTGTTTGTGCTCATTTCTTTCCAACCCTTCCTTACAGCCCTGTAATTAGAAGACTGAGCTTATGATGTGCTGAAATCATTCCTCACACAGTTCTGCCCTTCAGTGTGTTGTTCTCTGTTAAATTGGAACCTGGGCACTAGTGAGCAGTCTGAGGTGTGTCTCTCCAGAAGCAGCGTGGCCTCATAAGCAAACCTCATCTCGAGACTTGGTTAGGGACAGCACTTGCTTGGTGCTGTGGGCCTGCCTCCAGGTGCTGAGGGCACGGGGAGGTAAACAGGACAAGTCCCGCCTTCACAGGTGGAAAAGAATCACAAAGAAAAGGTCTGAGCATAACCTTGGACAGTCCCAAAGTGGGACAGGCAACCCAAACTCCACCATTGCCAACTTTGTGTGAGGCAGCATGAGGCACCAGCAGCCTGGATTTTCAGTGATCTGGTTATGCTCTAGTGACAGAACCTGAAATTAGGCTGCCCTGGTCAAGCTCAGCCATCTGGCAAATCTAATTGGAAAATCCATCATGTTGACAGATCATCATAATAATACTTGCCTCTTTAAAACAGATCTGTGGAAAGAAGCAGGCATATGACAACATAACCTCCTGTACATCTGCAGCATGGTGTGGAGCTCAAGACAGAGCTTGGGTTGTGCAAACAGACCAACCAGAGCGTTCAAATGAAAAGAATAAATCATCCTGACAATTCCCAGGTTCAGTACAAAACAATGCAACAAAACACTTAAACAAACGTAGGCAGGAAGAAGGTCTTGTGGGCCCCAGTAGGGAAAATTAATAAATGTTACCCCATGACAGGTGCTTCTTGAGGTCAGACTGCACACCCAGAAGGAACGGTGAAATGGATCCTTAATAACAAGTGAAAAGGGAACTCATCTATTACCTTCTATATTTCTATAATAAATCAGTCTTTACACGTGACTTGTCTAATGAACCAACAGTGATTTATGATCCCCCTTTATGCAGAAGAAGAATTCACCCTTCAGACTTCCTGTGCTGCCAGTTTTGATCCAGCACCTGGTTAACATTCCTATCTATATTTCTGACAAGTTTATATTGCACCCAGTGGAACTCTAAGGTAAGTTTTCTTCAGCCATTTTTTCAAGGAGATCCCAGTCTTCATCACTGTGGAGTGGCATGCAATCCATCTGCACATACTTGAGCAGTATGCACATGCAAAATTGGCCCAGGCTCCATTTTGTTCATGTCATTGGAGCTGCACGTGTTCAGCCTCAAATACACAGTAATCACAAGAGACTTGGTGAAATGATCACGTGTCCAAAAGCAGTCGATGCTGAATTAGTCTGATTGAGGCACATCTTTTTCTGCTAAAAATATAAGTTGTTAAATTCCAAAGTCCATGTGATTGAAAGCAGTTGGGGGGTGGGGGGGGGGAATTGATTTTCTGTTCAACACTCTTCATTGAGACATCTTTCCTACCGAAATTTATATGGCTTTTCCTTTCACTGGTAGTGACATTTACTCCAGAAAACCAAATTGTTCAAATCCAAAACAGAAATGTTTCTTCACAGCTATCCTGTGCTAAAATTTCATGGATGCTGTCATATAGTGATCTCACTTCCAAGTTTTCCTCTGGGTAGGACAGATCTCCAGATGAAAATTGGAAAATTCATCTGAAAATAATGTGGCACCTTCTCCTCCAAGTGGCTCCTTGACATTTGTCAATAAGCACCACAAGCAGCTCCAGATGTTCCCTCCATACTGGCTCTAAGGGAGTCTCTACCAGAGTTACCATAAACCAAACATGACTTTCCTGAATCTGTAAAATCAAAACAGTGTTTCACCCACTCCATTGTACTGGGAATTTACCTCATCACAGCAAGGTACTAGCAGTATATAAAGACCTTTGGTGGGAGCTGAGCATTTGACAGTGTTTCTATGTTTGTCCTTCTATTCATTACCCTGCTTCTTTTAGGTTTCAGGGCCAAAAGTCACCACGCCACCATGATTCTGTTGCACTAAGCAAAATAGTGCTCTGCAGAAGTGTGCTGCATGAAATACAGATCCCTCACTCAAAGAAGGGGCTTCCTCCTCATTGTTACTCCAAAGATGCAAACACACAGAAAGACCCTAACAGAAGCATGTGGTAAAATGCTTGGGCTCTTGCCAACTCCAACATGAATAACCTTGCTAGAGCAGAGTAAATGTCCTCTGTGTTTCTGTTCCACTCATTTTGTCATGGGTGGAAATTATTTCCCCATGTATCTGGATGAAGGCCTCCCTAACAACTAGCAGCACTCTGTGCTCAGCTGCAGAGATGTCCTTGGCTGACTGTAGCACTGGCTCTGGCAGGGCCTTAGGGACCCTGGGTATGGCTAGCACAGCACCCCTGTCACTGCAGTAGTAGTGATACCCTCCAGGTACCCAAAAGAGCCAGGAGGTCAAGGCAGCAGCCTGACCAGTGAAATTGTCTCTATTACTCTCTGTTTAATCATGCAGCAATCTAATATTTGCTAATTCATTCAGAAAGATATGTGAAATGTAACAATAATGCAACACTAACCTAAGAATATTCTTCAGCTGAGAAAGCTATCTAAAAAGAGAAGAATCAAAGTGTAGAGGAGGTAATAAAGGAAAATAAAAGACCTCAGATATTACTGCTTCATCAAAACAGAAGAATATCCTAGCAGTCAAACTCAGTTTTAAATGTCTCATGTATATGGAACAAAACAAAACAAAAGTTCTGTGATTACATTGGCTACCATAAAAGCTGGAATTCACTGAATATAGATGTACCACTGGGTTACAATATATACACCTGTAGACATTAATTGGCATATCTTTTGTATCTTTTCAACTCTCCTTTATGTATTCATGCAAACACGAATACATACATCTGCCTGGAAATTGCATTGGTATCTAAAGTCAAACGTGCAAGAATTCTTAATGTCTATTCACCTTGATATGCCAGAAATATTAAGAATCAGTCTTCACCCTCTTAACAGAAAGCCCCAGACAACCATAAAATTGTGTTACTACATCCACAAGTCATACTTCGGTTGAGGTGAAGATCTTTAGTCTAAATACACTACATCCCCCCTGCCTGTACCATTTCAAATGTTGTATCTTGCAAAGTGATACCACGTTACATTTGTTAGATAGTGAATCTTCTGATATTGATACTTTTCAGCAGCACAGCTGCACCTCTGACACTGTTTCTCTGTCATACCTCCAAAGTAAGTTCGCAAAATCATAAATATTTTAGCATTAACTAGTCAGTTTATTTTTGATTCTAGGAATAAAATTTCACAGTTGTAGGTGCTAAAAATCTTTCCTATCTGCATCCTCATCCATTCCTCACCAGCTCCTTCATCATGCGCTCTTATCGCAGCTTCCTTTGCTCTGCGCGGTGGTGCTGAGGCTGTCCTGCCAATCCTTGCTGCTCCGGGTTGGCTGCAATAATTCTGGTGGTGTTGCTTTTACCAGGCTCTGGAGACTTTCCTACTGCAGGACTGTGCAAGCACTGGGGATGCTCTGGTGAGCTGGGAGTTGAGGCACGTGGCGACAGCAGAGCTTGACATCCTGATGAACACCAGGATGACGAAATGGAGAAAGAAGCTAAGGGAGAACAGGTACTCTTTAGTGAGAGAAAACAGTGACCCTCCATGAGCTCAGGTAAAACAGTTCAAATCCCCACCCACTCACACACACACACCCTGAAATTTATCATGGACCAAATGACTCCATGACTATGGTCACAGAGCAGTAGTTTTGCGTAAGGAGGCCTTTCACTACTTTGCTTTTTTTTCTGTCATCCTCCCAAGTTCAAACCAGTCTGCTTTTTAAGTATTATCATTTTCTAAGCCTGTAGCTGTGATATTCACATGCCAACCTCCACTCTCTTCCTCAGGAATCATCTCCTGGCCACTGCTGGGGATAGCACACTGGGCTACATGGACCTCTGTCTGACCCAGTATGACCATGCTCAGCTTCTCTGGTTTGCTATTAACAATATTGTGTGGCTGAAAAGTCACTTTTTACAATCATATCGAATGCATCCACTTACCACTAAGCACTCCTCTGGCATAAAAAATTACAATCATAAGGAATGACTGGCAAAAGACCAGAAGCAGGAGGAAAAATGAAAGAGGAAAAAAAAAAAAAAGAGGAAAAAAACAAAGTAAACAAAATTGTATACCCTATTTTGCTTCATATAGTTCTTTACAGTCTGTGTGTGTGTGTGTGTGTGTTTTATTTGGTTTTGAATGATCATATAAGAAACATCTATATAATGGAAAGTAAAACTGCGGGATGCAGCTGACGAAGAAAGGCATGGTATACAGGGTGCAAAGAAACAACACAGATGAAGTACATAGAGAGTACGACATATGAGTATGATTAGTTTTAGAAATGTCAATCATCCCTGTCTACCACTGAAAAAACTGAAGCTGAGGGCTTAAAAATCAGAAGTGTGCCTTTGAAAATTGTCTTATACATGCACAACATCAGCATTTAGATACATGAAAGGAATGTTTTGATTCTTCTTGGGCAACATAAGATCTGAAGTTCACCTGTGTGAGGTGATCTGTATCCTAAAAGCTGAAGGTATCTGTCTGTACCTTGCAGTAGAAAAATATTGTTGGACTAAAATACCGAAAGCTACTGCAGCCATACTGCTACCTTGAATAAAAATGAAAGATGCATTGTTAAATGAGTGTTCTCCATCACACACAATCCACAAATCATTTATTTTCTTTGCTCAGTGCACATTCTCTCTATGTACCTTCCCAAGATGTTATAACAAGTCATTCTGGTCTTGCTACCAGAATCTGGAAAAATTTGCCCCTTCCTTCCCCCCCCTCCCCCCCC
>VXAA01000548.1:214172-287260 GCA_013399115.1 Anseranas semipalmata
CCACCGCCCACTTTAACGCACTTTCCTCTTTAGATAGACAGACAACCCTGACAAGGAGAGAGCCATTTGGGGCAAGTTGTAACATGCTATCAAGGGAAAAACAAAAGCTAAATCTGGAGGCTGTTGGGGAGCCCTTGACAACACACAGCTGCTCTAAGTAACAGATGCAAGCACAGTTGAATTGACATCAACTGCTTATTAAACAAGCCATGACCAACAGATGGGAACACTGCTTTATAATGACAGCCTTCTCCAAATGTTGAATGAACTATCTGGAAAATGAGATTGGGAAACAAGTGGGTGCTAAAAATGTGAAATCCTGCTGTGGGAAATCCAGCCAATCCACTAGACTGCCAGGTGCCACAGCTGTTACACTCTTGAACCCAATTCAGTGGAACTAGATTTGCTGCAGAAAAGGATAGAAAATGATAATTTTCAAAGGTCCCCTACCTACCCCATATTGGCAGTTAGAGTAATCATCAGTGTAACTGCTTCAAGTCGCATCTCGTTATAAATTAAAAAGGAGGTTTGGGCTCTGTTAGCTATGATTTGCTAATACATCAGGCACTGTAGCCTATTACTGGGTATCGCATCTGTACTTGACTCAGAACTGTCTTCTGATTTTGTTTTTTTACTGGATCACCATTTTGGAAAATCAACACAGAAACATATGAAAAGAACATCTATTTTAAGCCTTATAGAACAGAGAGAAGACTAGAAAGACAGGGAGAAGAATTTTTCTATGGAAACAAACACATTTAAAGTGTCTATAAAAACAATCATTACAATAACCAATGAGAAAATAAGGATTTGTGATCTTGTTCAATTAAATAGTTTTAATTAGAGCTACCTAGACAAAGATTCATTGACTCACTAAAAGTTAGCAGGAATCTGCCAGGACTTTACTCACTCTCTTATAAACATGCAGAAGTAGCTAACACAACACGAGCAGTAGGATTGTATATTAAAATAATAACGCATTAAATATAATAATTCAGGAATAAATAAGACAAAATTACACATCCACACACTAATGAAGCCAATATACAGTAAATAACTAACACAACTACTTAAGCTTTATTCGTTTCTTCCCTGAGTGGGAACAATAGGAGAGGGCTGTTGATTCCTCCTAACAATCAGGAATATTTTAGCTCAGCATGAACCAAATCATAAACACTCCAAAATACCCCATTAATTCACTCCATACCCACAGCTCTGTGGAAATATAAGGTTTCATGGAAATAAAAGGCTTCATCAGCCACCTATATGAGAACCGTGTGGCTGAATCCACATTATCTTGGTGAGCACAAAAACCATCTCTATATTGGACAATGCTCATTCAAGTTCAGGAGAACTTAATTCCTCATGGAACAGTACAGAAATGTATACATGAAGTCAGCAGAGCTGTTTGTAGGCAGACATGCTGATTAATGCATGGAGTAGTTACAAAACACAACCCAAAGATAATTAAAAACATACATACATATATATACATATATATATGCACACACACACACAGTTAAAACAGATGTATATATCAGGATTTCAACCGCACATTTGATATAGTTTACAAAATTATATATACAAAATGCTATGAAATCATTATCATAGTTTGAAAATGGAAGAAATATCTACACCCAAAGAGGATAAATACACAATCACATATGGAGATTATATAAGGAGGTATCTAATGAAACCCTGTGAAGATGACCATACAGTCTTATTTAACATCTTTGCCAGCTCATTGTCTTTCCCCTTTCTGATAAGACACAGAAGGATACGAGGGGGAATGGGCTAAAGTTGCGTCAGGGGAGGTTTAGGTTGAATATTAGGAAAAACTTCTTTACCGAAAGGGTAGTTAGGCATTGGAATGGGCTGCCCAGGGAAGTGGTTGAGTCACCATCCCTGGAGGTCTTTAAAAGACGTTTAGATGTTGAGCTTAGAGATATGGTTTAGTGTGGGCCTTGTTAGAGTTAGGTCAGAGGTTGGACTAGGTGATCTTGGAGGTCTCTTCCAACCTGAACGATTCTGTGATTCTGTGATTCTGTGAAATAAATTTAAGCAAAAAAAGCCAACAATGTCCATGGTGCCATCAGAAGAGTATGGAGAACCCTCTTCAGCACATTCAACCTGCATATCACCTTGAAGTCTTGATGGTGTCTTGATAGAATACTATGAGATTATTTGGCAAGGCTAGGAAGGATTAAAGTGATAGATAGCCACTGTTTTCATTTCATATTTCCTTCAACCTGCATGGAATCAGTAACAGGATTTTGCTGATCACATCATCATTATTTCACATTCACTCAGCATCTGCGTGTCAAGATGTCCAAGAAGGAGGAGTCTGAGTCTCTCATACAGCTACAGGACAAGCCCAACACCTCTACTCTCATATAACTCAAAATGCAATGGCACCATAACACCAAGTATAAGTAATGTAAATGGAATTTGCAGATAATTATTAAAAGATAGCTGCAAGCATAGAAGAAAAGTTCGGAGGAGTTAAATCAAGTACATTGACAACATGATGATTGAGTGACTCTATAATCCACTACTTCTGGGAATAAATAATTAATGAGGATTAATTAATTAATGAGCTCAGACACTAAAAGCATTTTAATCTCTGAAGCATTGAGCTCCATATGTGCTAATTTAATGTCTGCAGTACAAATGTACCTTTAATCTAACAAGTAACAAACAGTGGAAGGATTTCAATTTACACTCTGCTTACTATCAGGCACTAAGGTTGATATTACTGCATCTTCAAAGCTGCCACAAATGTTAGGGAAATTAAGGTAGCATATGCCAGAACACACTTTATTCAGTCCTTCCCTTTGCTATGGAAACATGCAGAGGATGATCAGTGTGAAGAAGGGTTTCCAAAGGAGACAGAAGAACCCGATGACATAGGACATGGGAAAGCAGGCTGGTCCAACACCCAGGAAAAATAATACAGAACTCTGGTTCCTTTTGTGGGGATAAATTAAAGTCCTATCAGATCTGTTTAGTCCCTAATATTTATAATTTTCCAGAGTCTTATTATTTACCTTTAAATTCTTCTTCACTGCTAGGCAATGAATTTCTTTCTCTGTGTTTTACTTCACTCCTGGAGACAAACAAAAGATCATCAGAGTCCAACATCCTCCCCTTGGCATGTCTTTTGTCCACTGCTCTCCTCTTCTTTTTCTTTTTTCCCTTATCTTCTTTCACAGTACTTTTGCTTGCTTCTTCTTCTCCTTCATCTTCCAAAGATGAGTGCAGATATAGCTTTGGGGTCTCTTTATCTGGGCTACAAATTTAGAGAAGGAAATACACTAAGCTCACATATCATATACTATTTTAAATCCTTTTTAACATGACATAGATTTCACCCTCTTCCACATCTCACAGTGCTGACAAGAGAAGCGCTTATACTCTGGAGCATTTGACAGGGCTGAAAGTGTCTTACAATTCCTTTTCCCTTTTAGTTATAAAATAAGGAAAGAATAACCTAAAACACAGCATGCACAGTTTCTCTCTTATTTCTGTAGATTTCTCTTAAAAAAAAATCTGGACAGTGTTCCTACTAATCTCAATTTTAATACAGTTCAGCAAGAATTCATACCCTTCATATCCTTCATAGAGTCCATTCCCACCCCACTCTTAAGCTTTCTAAAATTTGCAGAACAGTTATGACGCAAAATACAGTTACAGATGTCTCCTTGACTGCACTAAGCCCCAGATTATCAGAAAGTAAGTAAAATTGAAGCAATTAGTTAGGCGCCCAGCTTTACTGACATCAAACAAGAAAGGCTCCTAAATATCTTTCTGTCTGGCCCCTAGGTCTGTCTATCTTATGACTCTACACAGGATTTAGGCAGTAACTGTCTTTTATGATGTGGGCCTAGAGCGCATAGTATTTTATTTTGTGTATGGAATTTGTTAGTTATATTTGCAGATTGGTTGTTCTGCCATTATTTCTTTCTACTGTGACGACAGGAAGACACCCCAAACAGATGCTAGCATCTCATTAAAATGATGAGATCTATATTAGTACCTCTTAAGATTAACGCATTAAACATGACCCCTAATATACACCATATAAACAACCAGCAAAAAGACAATCCCAAAGAACCCAAAGCTGAAGATTTAGACCAGCTATTGGAATACAACACCCATGTGCACTCCCTGTCAACAGGGAAGCCTGGGCTATCCATTTTACTCTTTATTTCCTTACTTCTACAGGACTTAGCACAAAAGAATCATCTTGCTTTTAGCTTCTAATACCAGTATTGCCCCAAACAAACCTTTTGTTTCCATTCTGATTAAATTATGCTTCTGCTTTGTTTGTTTCTATCAGCAATGTCAGCATGTTCTCATTAGAACTGTGTGCAATGACAAGCAGTATGCTGTGCCGTTTCTCTCTGATAAGTATGACATGAGAGGTAGGCATCTATTTTAGAATATAATAAATTTCAGCAGGAAGCACATTTCCATGCTCCCTGGAAAGTGGGGGCTCTAATGGAAACTCCAACTGAATCTGGGCTGGATCACTGCCATAGCATTCCTAATATTAGTAACAGAATAATGGGGAACTATTGAAACGGTTGTTTAATGGCTTTGAATGTAAACCTCCTCATAAAAGGAAAACAATCATTCAACACAGCATGCTGCTTACAAAAAGAAACAAATATAAAGTAAAATCATGGCCAGTGCTGGCTTTTTATGATGCCCAGAAGTTAATGTAGTGTATGCCCAGAAGAGAACATTATGTATGTCTATATGATACTACGGTAACACATTAAGCAGCAAGAGAGGAATGGGATTTCACTTCACAAATATGCGGCTTTACAGAGAACTCAAAGCCTAGCTGAAAACATTACAAGCAAAAGAAAAATATTCTGAATCAGTAAAGGCATTGTCAGGAACTGCCTACCCATAGTTCACAAAGCAATTTACAGTAGAGTGTTACACCTCCAAGCAGTGGGAAATTTAAAAGGCTCTTAACAATAAAATTTCTAGAGTACTAGGCTTCTACTCTTAATTCTTGAAAAAAGAAACTAAAAATTCAGCAGAACTAGAAATTACATATAATGGGGAAAAAAATGAGAGAAATATATTGCAGTAAATGATGAAGTTGGGAATATGCAAAAGAAGGTGCAGTGATTCTGGCAGCACAATTGTGGAATATTGTGGATCAGTACTAATCACTGTGGTTTTTATTGGCACACCAATGCACTTCACCTGGGTCCTGGGGTTAGGTCTACATTGACTACATGCTAAAAACTACTGTTTATGTAGTTTATCCAATGCCAGCAGAGGACCCTGTGAATCCAAATGGCCCGAACATGCTAAGTTCAGGGCTGTAAGTGGGCATCTAAGTTAAGAGAGTCTCAGTTGTAGATGCTCAGCTGTCTTCATCACTTCTTATTAGATGCCTTACACATTTCACTGCTCTGCATTACAAATCTCAACATTCAATATATATCAATAGAGTGAAGGCATCTCAGTTCCACTCCCATAGCTGCCAACGCTCTGGTGTTATTGTTCTGAGTCCCATACTGTCCCTTTGCATATCTGGGCCTTAGTGTCTTTAAAACACTAGCAATCAGACATAAGTAAAAGCGCTTGAAAGAATGTTGCATGAAGGCATATCTCATGTGCCTTTAATATGGGTAATTTGAGGAAAATCTGAATAGTGCTATCCTCAAAGACAGGCATTTTACAGGACAAATATTAAAATAACACATAAATTGTCATTTCAAATATCATGGTTTGTTTTTAAAAGTTACAACTGCTGAGAGAAAAAACAGAAACAATATAATGAAAACTTCAGACCTTAAAACACAGTAAGACATTGGTGTGATCAACCATTAGACTTGGAAAATTTACGCTTTGTTTTGGGTCATGCTAAAAACTGTTTTATTTAATTCAAAGTGTTTAAAATGAATGCCTTAACTGAGAGTCCATTATTTTGGGCCATGGGAACAATATTGTTTGGAACATTTTATTTAGATTTCATTAATTTAATTTCAATCATCTGCTATACACAAACTGGCCAGTGCAGAATCCTAGAATCCTAGAATCATTTAGGTTGGAAAAGACCTCTAAGATCATCAAGTCCAACTGTTAACCTAGCACTGCCAAGTCTACCACTAAACCATGTCCCTAAGCACCTCATCTACATGTCTTTTGAATACCTCCAGGGATGGTAGGTATCTCAACTACTGGTAGGATGGTTGGACTCAACTACTTCCCTGGGCAGCCTGTTCCAATGCTTCAACAACCCTTCCAATGAAGAAATTTTTCCTAATATCCAGTCTAGACCTCTCCTGGCTCAACTTGAGGCCATTTCCTCTTGTCCTATCGCTTGTTGCTTGGGAGAAGAGACCAACCCCCACCTCGCTACAGCCTCCTTTGAGGTACCTGGAGAGAGCGATAAGGTCACCCCTGAGCCTCCTCTTCTCCAGGCTAAACAACCCCAGCTCCCTCAGCTGCCCCTCATAGGACTTGTTCTCCAGACCCCTTCACCAGCTTCGTTGCCCTTCTCCGGACATGCTCCAGCACCTCGATGTCCTTCCTGTAGTGAGGGGCCCAAAACTGAACACAGGACTCGAGGTGCGGCCTCACCAGAGCCAAGTACAGGGGGACAAACACTTCCCTAGTCCTGCTGGCCACACTGTTCCTGATACAAGCCAGGATGCCGTTGGCCTTCTTGGCCACCTGAGCACACTGCTGGCTCATATTCAGCCGACTATCAACCAATACTCCCAGGTTCTTCTCTGACAGGCAGCTTTCCAGCCACCCATCCCCCAGCCTGTAGCACTGCTTGGAGTTGTTGTGCCCCAAGTGCAGGACCTGGCACTTGGCCTTGTTGAACTTCATACAGTTGGCCTCTGCCCATCCGTCCAGCCTATCCAGAGCCCTCTGTGGAGCCTTCCTACCCTCAAGCAGATCAACACTACCACCCAACTTGGTGTTGTAAATATATTTGGTGTATACACAACCAAACAAGTGTTTACAAGCTGAAAACACTATAGAGAAATTCACAACTAATATGAATTGAATATGCAGTTTCACATACTATTTTACCAAGAGATCTGCCAGGTTTGATATCACTTCATCTAAAATTTAGATGTAATGAGTATATTTATTTCTAATTTGCAAAAATGTAGTGCATACAGTTCAGTCAGTTTTCCAGAATCCCTCTTCTTGCCAGTGAATAACTCAATTTTCTCATCATTTGTACATAACAACAGCAAGTCAGCTTGCCAATAAAGTCTGTTTGGAGAATGAATATTAAATTTCATGTTAAAGCACTTAATCATGAAAAAACATGTAGAACAGAAGCCATTCTTATTGCTTATGCATTTTGTCATATCTTTTCCTAATAGGGTATCTCACTTAGAATATAATCCAACTCTCAGTGGAAGGGAAAGATTTCAACTGATTTTGCTGGAACTCAGCTCAATTATATTTCTACCTCTTTTCAGCTGCTTGTGTGTATTACATAGGAAATCATTACATTTAGGTTTACATGATGGTAGCCAAGCCCCTTTTCACTCAAAAGTAAACCTAAATGTAATGAGGGAATTTCAAATAGCAGTGGAATCATTACTAGAAATCGTGTGGGAACCACTGTGCTAAGGCTTGAATCAGTCTTGTATTTTTGTTCTGTCATTTTCATGGAATCCACAGATCAGCCTACTACTGGTACACTTACCATTTTTAGATATATATATATTTTTAACATTGATCATCGTACTAGAACATTTCAATAAAAATAAGGAACTTTTAAAATTGCCTTTAAAGGTGGGATTTGTCCTGTTCATGCAACCTCTACAGAAGAATCTCCCTTGATGGGTATTATCCAATTCTGTGGCAGCAGTGCCAATGATGAGTTGACATACATGGACCCTGCCTAGAATCCCTATGGGATATCAAGGCTGATGGAAGATTCAAAACAAAAGTCTATGCTTTTCTCATACAAAAGGTAGTGAAACTGAAGCTCCGGCACAAATTCATGGAAGAAAAATCCATCAAGGCCTGTTTAATCCAGAGACTCCAATTCTGCTTCAGAAAACCCTTAAATCACAAATTGCAGGAGGCTGGAATTATATTCTGTGGAAATATCCCCAGATGATTGTTCTGATTTTACACTACTTCCTAAAATCTGTTGTTGTTAACTGTCAGACTCTGTTGGTGCTGTAAAGTTTATCGCAATCCCATGCTATTTCAAATGGATTAACCTGGAACTTTATAAAAGATGAAAAAGTAATCCACAATCACTTGGAACCACTGCACGTTCACCACACAGTTCACAGCAGAAAAATATTACCTCTGCTGTACATAAGTTCTGCAGAATTTATGTAGGGGCTCATATTCATCCTACACACTCTCTTCACATCTTTCCTCAGATTTAAGCCCAGTAGAAGCTGAAGAAAACAACTTAGAAACAACTTGCGATTTCATGTGTAGTTTTATATCACCATAAATATCCGAAAAGAAAGATACGGTCTTTGACAAATAGAAACTTCATCTCACCTTTCAGCAATCCTCTAACGGCTTCCTGGAGTTAAGCTTCAAACCATCACATACCTCCAATGTTTCCAAAATGAAAACAGGGCAACAAATTGCCAAATAATAAAATGGTGGAACAGACAGTTAATGCTCTTCTCATCCCTATGCATGTGGGTCAAATTACTTGGTTACGTGTTTAGAGCAAACTAGTTCATGACAACAGTAGTTACAGTATTACATATGGTAATCTGATAGCATAGTAGAACCCAAAGTGCAACATTTAGGATTCAAGTAAAATAGCTATTATATTTTTAGGTTTAAGCATACTCACATTGTATAATCCACCTTCTGCATCATTCTTATGTACCGACAGGAAAAGGCATACTTTGTTTGGCTGATCTTAATAAGCCCGCTTCTTACACAGTGTTCCTGCAATAACACCGTCAACGTTCATCTAATTTAAATCTAAAGCTCAGAAACAATGAAGAAATATACGTATAAAAAGCCACCTGTTTTAATGTAACTGTAATCAGACTCTAAGGACAAAATTTTCAAGTACAAAGTACATTTTCTTAATATTGCACTATGAAAAATGCAGTAAAATTATCATAATGACTTACAAACAAACAAACATAATGAAATGAACTGAAGATTATACTGACTGTGATTAAAAACTCTGTATTTCTCATTTTAGCAGCACAGAGCTTGTGAAAGCCACCAAATGTATTATAGAGGAAAGAACAGCACTTGGTTTAAGAATAAATTATCCTACAGAAGTTCACTTCTCATGTTTATTGCATGGGCTCTTCATTAAGCCCCGAAATCTCATTTACTTTGGTAGCTGGAGACAGGGAATGGGACAGTGAGCTCATTGGCCTGGAAAATTTTATCTGCCTCATCAGAACCAGAATGCTGGTAATACCATTGCCAAACTGGTTTCCTCTTCTAGGCTTACTTACCTTCCTGTTGTTGAATGTCAGAACTCTGTAGAGTTTAGCACCCACATCCACACTCTTTGGTGTTGCTATGACAATGGCAGGCACATAATAATCATTTCCTGTCTGTGTCACAGTTTCGGCAAATACATAGTCTCCAACCTGCACACCAGGAAGGTATTGGTTTGCAAGAAACACGTAACTTCTGAGCTTTACAAGACATAAAAAGTAAATACTAAGATATTTTTACATGAATCATCTTTCTAATATGTTCCCATGCCTTAGTATGGAACTTTAAAGAAAAGGAAGTTGGTCCTTGCATGTACTGATCGCTCATAATTTCCACTGAAGTGGGGAGAGGGCAAAAAATAAAATAAAAAAATAAAGTATATATTAAAAAATAAAATATATATTAAAAAATAAAATATATATAAAAAAATAAAATAAAAAAGCAAAAATAAAGGACAAAGCCTAGTAAATGCACCAGGGCTCAACCAGCAAGTTGAACAGAATGAGAAAACTCTTCCAGTTCTTCATCCCCCTGCACAAACAAATTTTGCACAAATTTATGTTTTTAGTAAGCTTTTAAACTAACCTGGGGGATTTTAGAGAATTGCATATGTAACTGATTTATACAAAATCATTTTTAAAATAAATGTGGAAGTTACAATTTTTTTAAAATCAAATTCTGCACATCTTCTCTAGAATAGGATGCTCTCCTCACAGACCACCAGGAACTACCTGATCAGGATTTGCCTTCATTTTGAGGGGAAAAAAAGCATGTCTCTAGTTTTAACTGTAACAAACCAGTCATTCAAACACTTTTTTTTGTATTCAAATCAGCTATATCCATTCTGTATCCATTCTCTCACGTGTAAAATAAGTCACTTGAAAAAAACAATTGTGATTACAGACAGTCAGTTGATCAACTTTTAAAAAAAATGGAATAAGAAATCTTTTTCATTACTGTTATTTGGGGTTAGTAAAAGGTTATCCACTGGATTTAAAATATGCTGTGAAAAATATATGGTTAGAACCTGCTATACCTTACATTGTGTATAAAAGGCTCTCCCTGATTCTTAATCTATGAACTAGGGAACAATATATTTTTCTTGTAAATAGCTTCCATTTCTTCCTCAGGTGGCCAAATATCCATGTTTTATAAAGAAAATAATACAGACTTCTCATAAACAAAGTAATAAAATTACAAGCAATATAAGCTCCAAACAAATTAAAAATAGCATGTTGAAAATAACATGGAAATGGAGATAATACGCTCACTATAGACTCTTCTTTAGAATAAATAATGCATTTAAAATATATAATTAAAAAACTACTATCATTTATTTTGCAACCAAACATTTGTGTGACCAAAGAGGCAAAATTAAAAATGCATTTTTGCTGTCATAAAAAAATACATTTTTTCACCTGCAGATATGCGCATGGCATAGCACCTCCCACAGGTATAATGAATTTCAGAGGTACAATCCAGGTCTCCCCATGGCTCAAGTCAACCAGTGTGCAGGTAGAATTGATATTCTTTATCACAGTTCCTAAAAGAACAACGTAATAAAATATTAACATGATTTTTCTTTTACCCCTTGTGCAAAATTTAAAAAAAAAATGCTATAGACTCTCACATATCATTGAGGTCAAAAGTATCTATACTATACATTCCTCATTTTCATTTAGCCAGAATAAATTGTACCAGGACAGTAGAGAAATTTGTACCTGAAGAAATAGTCTTAATAAACATTCTAAATAACACCATAAAACTAAAACAAAGAATAATTTTCTAGTGCAGGCATGACATTTGTAAGACTACCAGGTGGCTGATTGTTGACAATAAATCTATTATCACAGATAAAAATATGCAAATTTAAAATAAAAACACAAGAGAAAGTAACACAAAGATAATGGACTTCCTCACTACACACACATACACCTCTCAGATCCCTCTTTTTAAATGGAGAGGGCAGAGAAAACTCAAACATACGGCTATCCATGACACAAAAGAACATGAGAAGATAACAAGAATTGGCCAAGGTACTTGCTTTTTCCTGTACCAAAGTCTCTTATAAGTTTGGTTTATTTATTTATTTATTAAGAAACAACAGAACACATTTTTACTTAACAATTATTTTGGCTTAAAGCTCAATAGAAAGGCAGAAGCATCTGGTGAACTCTTTGAACGTATCCAAAAGCTCAGCCTTTGCCAAATGTTTAACAGAAACAACTATGGGAGGCAGCAAAGAGGGATAGGCTGACACCTTCCACCTGGTCTAGTTGGAGGTGTCCCTGCCCATGGGAGGGGGGCTGGAACTGGATGATCTTTATGGTCCCTTCCAGCCCAAACCATTCTGTGATTCTATCATACTCTCTGATACTGTTATTTAAAATTATTTCCTTCCACACTCTTCCTATAGAAACGAAACTGTAAGCACTGTTTTCCACATTGTTTTCTAACCATACAAAATGTATGTTTTTCTATAAAACACAAGATATGTGCACACAAGATATATACTCATTTTTCACGAACATGCAATTATTATTATCAATATTAAATATGACTACAACAGCAGTAGCCAAACATGACCTAAAGTAATGTTTATCAGCATTAGGAAACTCTAAAAAAATATTTAAAATGTAGACAAAAATATATACCTGGATAGTAAAATCCTGTGACATCTGATCTTGCAATCACCTTTTGGCTTTTGAGAGTCACAAACACTCTGTCTTTTTGTCTTTTGCTAGACTTTGTCTTCATAGTTTCTTCCTCAAGCCTCTGCAATTTGATACAACTTTTTTTTATTTTTTTATTTTTCACAACAACCAACCAATCAGCCTGAACCTATCCTTTGGAATCAACTAAAATGTAGGCAATATAATGTCATGAACTCTGTTGATAACTCACAGTAAATTGGATTATTTTAAACAATCAGAATAGTTATAGACAGAACAAGCTACATTACAGGAAGCACTTATGGATAAGATTACCTAGGAGTTTTCACTATTAAAGCCTGTTTGATATGGTCATAACAATACTTGTATTTTTAAGTGTTCAGGAAGAAATTTACCTTGATCAATCATGGCTCTGGCTGCCATTCTCCTAGGAAATAATTTACAAAGTTGGACAATTCATATTCAAGAATGAGGTAAGGAAAAATCTACTGATTTTGCAGGACAAATGAACACTACACACATCCATTTTGTCCAGATAGGTGGGTCTTCACAGTAATCTTATTTTCATAAATGGTACCTGCACCGTATGGAATGACTGAATAAAAAAAAAACTTGAAGTGTCTGGAAAAAAAATGTTTATTTACAAGCTATACATTCAAAACTATTTTTTTCAGCAGTTTTAAAACATTTCAGCTCAGCAAAATATTAAATCACATTTTCCAGAGCTGCCGCTGTCCATCATTCTGCCCTTCTAGTTTGCGTTCTTCTCTCTGGAGGTCAACTCTCCAGACTACTGAATGCCAGACCTTACTGTCAAATTGCTCCTAAATGAAGTCTGGGGGACCATGCACTGCATGAGGAGGACAGAAGCACCAAAGGGTGGCTGTATGTGGACCGATCCAACTCCTAGTTGAAGGCAGTGACTGCAATTAGCAGTAACTGCATAAAGAATGCTGTGGAAATGAAAGGATATGAAAAACAGTCAAAGACTAACAAAAATCACAAGTGGTTTTACATAAAAATATAGTGTCAGGTTTTCCCAGCTTATGAGTACTTCACTTTACAATTTTATTGTTTTACCTTAAGGCCTTTATAGCTCACAGTCACATTTTATGGGCTGTTACTGTTATTTGCCTTTAAAATAAATGAATCCCTTTTTTTTTCTAGAAGAAAGAATTTCTTCCCATTCAGGGCACCTCTCACTGCAAGTTTTGAGAGGATCAGGGTATTATGTGTGTATGTCAGAATATGAAAGAATGCTTTACATTTTGGTTTCCTGAAAAAAATGAAGAAAAATGATGATATAAAAATCTTTTCTTTCAAACACTTGCAAGTCTGTAATCCCAGTGTTTTTGAAAGTATATTTTATAAATACAGTCTTCTAGAATAACAATGTAATTTGTATTTGCTACAATAGCAAACTAATTCTCAAATATCTATTATTTTCTCCATACTGCTCATGATAATGCTTCTAAATATAAATTATAAGCAAGTACAACATACAGTAAATCACTTTTTCCCTGATAATTTCTAAAGCACTTACTTATTAGCTCACCTCATAAACAATTTGCAAGCATCCATCTCCACTACAATTCCACTGAATAACAAAAACATACAGTTTGAAATCTCAAACATTTCCACATATCTACACGACGTTTATGAATTGTATTTCTGGAAAACAACCATAACTCATACAGTCCTAAAAATCCTTCATGCCAGGTGAGTATGATCTGCTTCCCTGTCTGATGATATTTTCTTCCTAAAAAGATAGATTTGATTTTGATACTTGGTTTGCCCTAACAAGCAACTATGATGCAAAAGATAGGAATAACCTTGACCAAATAGTTCACTCCCAGTTTCACTATAACTATCACAAACTCTTTTTCCCCATCTCCCACACAAAAATCACAGAGGATCCTAAAAAAAATTCCCCAGAATAAGCAAAATGCACACAAAAACGCAAGAAGATTATTTTAAACAGGAGATACGTGCTTTTTTTCTAGTTTACTCTTTACCCCTATAGAATATAAACTATATCAAGACTTCTATTTTTCAAACTGAGTCTAAAACAAAGGCCCTTCAGACCGCTTAGCTGCCTGCTTGAAGTATAACCTAACAAAGGCTGACTTGAGTGCAAAGGCTTAAAACTCCACAGACACAAAAAGGTGTTTGGGTAAACCATTGACTTAATTCCTAAGGCTCCAGAGGGACAGCTGGTGCTGAATATTTATTTTTAACTAATTTGTAATGCTTGACTAATAACTTGGGCAACTTCCAGCAGCCCACATTAATCCAAGTACTAAAGACTCTGCAAGAACCCACAGTGAGGGCTCCGCAGCGCAAAATTCAGGTGGCTCAGAAAGACCTTGTGATGTGAAATCCATCTCTCCTACCTACCACACAGCCTTTACGTAGTCAGTGAGATTGACTTAGGCACTCTCAGAGTGCCCATTTCTGGAATATCATTGTCCAGTATTGTTGTTACAAAAGAGCCCCATCTAAATCACAGGGATTCCACCCTGTTTAGCTCTGCTTCTGTTGAAGGTAATACATCAAATAACATGAGGTGAAGGCTGACTTTGTTTCCCACAGCCAACATCTGCTGTATTTTAAAATTTTCTTTCAAAGAGATTAGTTTTTGCACCTTCCTACTGTAATTGAGAATGGATAGGAAGACTGTCCACAGACTGGCTCTAACTTCGGCATTACACAAACCTGATACCTCCAGAGCAAAACAACCTCTGCTCTTCCCATGCTGCTGGTGGCAACGAGCCCGCTCTGTGTAGACCACAGTCCATTTTTATCAAAGAGCCTAACCTTTCGTACCTACACACTTTGTCCGTCCAACAGATTATTCCATTGATGATAATTTCTAGGTAATTATTAAGATTAGTTATAACTTTCTTGTTGTTATGCTATTTGGGATGCTTGTTTTGCCTTGTCTCCCCAAAGAGGCACAAGAACAAAGGCAGGAGATGCCAAGCTGTTTAGGAAGCATATGAAATGTAAAAGAGGTATCAACAGACAGCGATTAGTGATCCTTAAACAGTGTGGAAGAATGAGGAGTGTAAGAATTAGGACACCAGGAAATAGAAGGGACTGCCAAGGGAGATACAGAATTTCCATTCTCATAAAGAATCAAGCCTCAGCTATAAATATTTCATTAAGAATAATTAAATACATTGAATATGAAACATGTTTTTCAGAAAGAATGGACTCAGTGAACCACTAGAGGTCCCCTTCCACCCAAACATGCTTTACAGAACACATTATGCTTATTAAACACTTCAAATTATTTTTATCACATGGTGACCATTCAGCAGGGTCACAAACAAGCATAAGTCATGCACATTCAAGCTTATCCTAAGGGAAGCGCATTACTTCTAAAAGCATATTCTTAATTAGAGTGGATCCTTAGTAATGAATGCAGCTTTATTTGTCTGCTGAATTGGATGCCCATTGATATGCAGAAGCAGAAATATTTAGTATGAGAAGAAATGTTCCTCATCATGCTCAAAGGCCAGATTATGACACTTGGGGAAAGAAGTATTTTACATGAAAAAGCAATGGCCATTAACAGGATGCACAAAACTGTCCTGGAAGCTATTGTGTTTGAAGAACAGTAATGCCAGGACCCCAGTAGACCTGAAGTGGTCTAATCAGAAGTGGATAGAGGAACCTGAACAAGTCCTACTAGGTGAAAACATCATGTTGTAAACAGCTTTATAATTCAGTGAGAAAAATCATAAAAAATGACAGCTGACTGTTATGCCTGGCAAGTTCAAAATAGAAACCAGATAAAATATTTTAAGTCAAAGCAGTTATTTATCAGAACAAAGTAAATGATACATTCCTCATTTTTTAACATCTCTAAATGAAAACCAAGCGCCAGCTTGAAGAGGAAGATTTTTGTCAACACATGCTAATCTGTACAGCAAAAAGAACTGAGTAAACTAAGATATAGTCTACAATTAGCCCTCCAATTAGGTAATCATCAATTTTCAGTGTTTTATATTTTGCTCGATAACAATTAAATGTGTTTATTCATTTCTCAAAGCATTTACTTCTTGCATCAGTAGAGGTCTTCAGTCACCTCATGGCCCTGTGCAGATGGACATCTACTTCATCCTCTTTCAATAAGGCACTGACATAGGCTAACTTTCACAGATACAAGCAAACGTAGCAGCCTGACCACAACTCCCAGAGAAGGTCAGAGCACTGAGGGAGGATAACCAGACCATTAAGTCAGTTGTAGGCTTAAACAGAAAGCTCCCATAGCAAGGACATCCAAAAAGGATTACTCATTCTTTTAAGAAGTTGTGAAGGTAATTAGGAAACCTTAAAAGCTAAAAACTAAGGGGTTTTGAGTTTAGTAAAAAATTTAGCAGGCAATTTAGAAGTCTGTTTTGTTGAGTAGACCTCCAGGATAATTGTGATTTTTCTACTATCTCACAATGGCAATTTTCATTCAGTGTCATATCTGCTATTTCATCACAGTATTGTAGCGCATTTTCAGCTGGCACTTTGCTTTTTATACCCATTTTGTAGACAGAAATCACACTTGGAAAAGCCTCCAGCAGCATTTTAAAAAGGCTCCACAGTTTTTTGCTTTTTTTTTTTTTTCCACCACATAAACAGAATTCTAATTACATCTGCATTTCTGCCTCTCACTCTTAAAGCTTTTCATTTGCAGATTAGCAATTACTGAAGATGGTGCTCTGATTAGGCTCCTAAAGCAGGTTGACTCAGGATAAATGATTGCACAATGTTAATCACATCATGACTGAGAGCACACATTGGTGTTTCAAGGCAACAGTAAAATTACAGAGTGAACAAACGAAACATGCAAATGTTTCTGCTACTCTTGTATTGGGACATTATCTGGCAGAGATAAAGCAATAATCAAAATAACTTTATTGGCAATGTAATATTTTCAGACTAATGTAAAATGAATCAAAATAATCTTCTGTTTTTTGAAGACATTAAAATGTTTTCAGATGCTCATTCTTACTGGAACAAATTCTCCAAAATGACAAAAAAAATGAATGTGATCCTTCCCATAACCATCTATTTTCATACATGGACTGTGTTATCACAATATATTCTTATCAAATAAATACAAATTTTTTTTACAACTTATGTCCGTGTATGTAAAAGGCCACAGCTCATCATGGAAACTATTGATATCAATGAAAAGAGGGGTATATCTCAGTCAAGAAATGTCAGACAAAACAAAAAGATTGCCTTTTTAAATACTGGCACTACATTTCGACACATGACCTGCTAGGTAGTGTATACTGATACTTGGCATAATTTATAACTAATTAGAAATTCCAATTGTACATTCCCATTTACTGCTAAGAACTCACAATATAGGTTTGTAGTGTGCTCATTTGAATTTCATCTAACTTACCTCTTCAAATTGATGTGTGTATATGTATATACATATATATACATGTATTTGTATATGTGTACATCGGGGAAAAAAAGAACGATCACGATCACTTGATTATGATTCCCACATAACACTAACCATAGGACTTTTCTCATCATTCACTGTATCTAGGCCAACCTGGCATTCAAGTTCAGTCAAAGAATAGATTCCCTCACTCAGTGATATAAAACAATGAAAAAGAAAAGGAATACATTAATATGAACTTGATGATGAATTTTCTACTTGTTTTTATTCATCCTCTCTTAGAACTTAGAGGTCTGAGAGATTTTCTTTCTTAGTAACTTCCTAGAGAGCTTATTTTAATATTCTCAGAGTACAACTCTATGCAGACAGCAGTTCTGCAGAGCAGCAGCACTCCCAGTAAAGTACTGTTTGATGAAGGGTTTAGATGGAAAAAACTTGAAACCAGTAAGAGAAATGGTTTGTTTTTTTCAGAAGTAAGTACCATGAATTTTAAAGCATCAGTATTATATACAGAAATCTTTCCACTGGGGAATATTAAATCACTTTTTAAAACTTAAAGATATGTTCTTGACTTCCCTGAGAATTTACTCACACTGTCTAGTGTAAAGCCAAAACTCAGTGCAGAAGATAATGAATTATTCAAATCAAGAGTAAGGTTTTAAGTGCTCTGCTGGATTTTATAAATACACACATATTTACATGTTTATAATAGTCATTATGCAACATAATTTAAAGGTAAAACCATTAATGTGGAATCAATTCATTTTCAAAAATATCCTGAGTGAAAATAATAACATGAGAATACAACATTGTAACCTATGTTTCCTGAACATACACATCACCACAGAAAAATCTGAAAAGAAAAAGTACACTTAGCGTACACTAAGCACACTTCTCAGAGTGCAGCCTAAAATAACTTACTAGCCTTTTCTTTATCTTTGTTGCTTCAAGCATTTCCATAGGCATTTCATTAAATCTCTCAATAGCATTCCACATAAAATCAGAGGTTCATCTGGGGGACATATATATGTAAGATTAATCAAAATTCTCAAATTTCAATTATAGTTTTAAATTAGCTGGTCTACTTTTTGCTAATGCATTAAAGGAATGGAGGGAGGCCTCTGGCTTGCCAAAAGTTGTTGTCCACTGTAGGATGAGAGAAATAGCTCCCCAGATGCTGCTGACTCTGCCAGCTAGAGCTCCGTTCACAACACTGTGAGATTAGCTACCTGTTCATGTATAGATGCCTATATTTTACAGACAGCTAAATTTCAACATCTAAATATGGAGCTGAATCTCACCCCTTCTTCCCATCTTTTAGAAGATACTACAGAAGATTACAATGAACCACTCTGACATTACAAGATCTTTTACCCCTGTTTATCTGATATTAACCCAAGCACACGTCTTGTACCATAATTGCCTTTCATTTTCTCTTCTTTCATACACCTCTGTTGTCCTTGCAGAGGAGATAATGATATTTTGCTGATTTGTTTCAGAGGCTTGATTTCTGTGGTGCTCTCAGCTGCAGAACTTCTGCTTCCCCAGTGCTTCCAAAGAGCCATGAAAGCTCGCTCTCTTTTTAACTACCTGCTTTCCTCTACTCATTTGTATAGCATCACATTAAATGCCTAGTTTATGAGTTATTACCACAGAACAAAATTATTGCAGAAGTACATACTGAAGATGAATATCTAGAACAAAATGCCTTTCCAATCTGTACCTTTTTATATTTGCTGATGTGTGATTCTGAGCTCTTCTCGATTTCCTTTTTGACAGCTTCCTGAAGATCAGAGGCCTGCTGAATATATGTTAATGCTGCCAGTATCTCATCTTCTAACAATATTACATCTTCATAGGAAATTGGCCATCCTAAATTCTCTAAAGCCTCCAACAAGGCTTCCTTATGCTGCATATATTGAACTGGCCCATCCTCTTTAAATCTTTAAAAATAAATAAATAAATTTGTAATTACATGTAGAAGAAACTTTAATTTTGACAGTACTTTACAAATAGAATCACAAAATGTAAAATTTATATGCAGAATAAAGCATCAAATGAATGCAATCTATCTTCTGTATGCCAAGAGCTCTTGTATTTCATCCAGCTACTGTTGCATTTAGTCAAACAATTGCATCTGGCTTAACTGCGTCTCATAGAAAGACATCTACAGAGCAATTTAAGTGGCTGAGCATAGGTATTTGATGCCATTTTAGATGTCATAGAATACCTGAGGCATCAATAAAGAACTTACTGATATGATCCAGAAATCATGGAAATCTCTGGCCCTTCTGGAGCAGCAGCTAGGGCAAAGAGGCGAGCATCTAGACAATCTAAAATGGCACCAGATGCCTAATTAAGTCTTGACTTGCTGCATCAGTCTTGACTGATGATATCAAAAGAGAGAGAATCTTCTGCTGCTTACTCCTCTCAGTCCTGCTCTGCTCAGTTTTCACTCAACGATCATGAGTTTGCTTCCATCCAGGGTTCGGGTTATGTCAATGTCCACTACACTAAAGAGCCATATTGAACCTGCACACTGAAAGTACCTATACATGGAAAGCTGAATAAGATACAATCATTTTGATGATAAACAAACTAAACCCTCAAAACCCAGCACAGGTAGAATTCTTTAAATCTCTGATTGAAAGTAATATACTCCTTTTTAGTATTTAAGTCATTCCTGTGGCTCTTCTCTACAGCTTTGCCAACATTTAAAAAATGTGAAATCTACACATGGAGTGAGTATTTAAGTGTCTGTCTTACCAACACTACAACCATTGTGATGCCTACGGCCTTGCCCTACTCTTTGTCACTGTTCATCTCTCTACTCCACTAGGAACTGTTTTGCAATGAAATTATACTGACTGGTGTAGTTATTTACCTAGATTTTTGTTCTCTATTAACTGAATCCTTTCTTCATCCAGAATCAATGTCAAGCTAACTTATCTTCTGAACTGGATCTCTCAACTATTTTGAACACAATTGCACTATTATCACTTCTCCAGTAAATATGAGTTTCCCTTGTAATCTAAGATAACATTCTAGTAAACACTAGTGAACCAGAGAGCTTCTCAACCAATTCTTTGTGGACTCCTGTGACCAAGTTAGTAGACCTTATTACCCTCTTCCTACAGACTCCTAATGGTTTTGAAAGTACATTGCCATCCTTTTATTATACGTGAACATGATCATTCAAATTACAGATTTAGAAGAGAAACCTATCAAATATTTCAACTTCTAAGCACCAACATTAACAATCTTACTATGCCCCTTTAGCAACAGACTGTACAATTGCTAGATTTCTTTTTTTCCTTATATACATGATTGGCCATACCTTACCCACAATAAAATATTTTGGACGTCACCTTGTCAACTTTCTACACTCTGTAACTCACTGTCTGAATTAAGAAACATCTATTCCCTCTTTTTAATTATATGCTGTTCTTTTGTTTAACAAACTTCACCTCCTTTTTGTTTCAGAATTGTTTTTGGGGCAAAATTGTTCTCCTTATTGATGACAGAACTGTGTAATTTTGCTCATTAGCTGAAGTCTCTAAGAAGCATTCTAGTTTTCCTTCCCATTTTTCTGCCCAGAGTATTTCCCACTCAGTTTTCCTTATTTCATTATTTTCATTATTCAGTATTTCATATTATTTTCATTATTCAGCACATTATTCTCTGAAGTAAACAGATGCTAACTTCACTGATGTCAGTCTTGTTTATATTGTCTATAGTTTTCTAAATCAGTATACAGAAACAAGCCAGTTAAAGTAGTATGAATTTTCACTGTGGTATATAGTTATAGCACAAGCGGTAAAGGCGCTTTTAATTTATAATTTTATAATTTTATAATTTTATAATTTACAAACTAGCCGCTGAGGTGCTCTTCACTGGATGAGAGAAGATCTAACTTGATGCCAAAGGCAATGACATGCTGCCCTCCCAAGGCACTGCCACTCAACACTGATCAAGAATAGACTAGCACTGTTCAAATGGAATGCAAGTCCTTCCCTTTAAAAATTATCAGCACTGCAAGAAGGTGGTCCAGAATTTAGTATCACTACATATCACATATACATTTTTGAAACTAAGGTACAGGCATGAAATATTTGAACATAAAACAAATTGGTTAAAGAAATAGTGATAAAAAGAAACATCAAACATTTATGACCAGCCTTTCAGAGGTAAGTTAGAAAACCAAATGGTGATAGCTTACTTGTCTCTTTCCTCCTGAGATAGTGCTCTCCAGATAACTAGATTTAGGCGCCTATTAAAAAAAGTAAAGCAGTTTTGAGGGAATGGAGTTCCTTGTGCATCTGATGATCTCAAAACAGCAAATAAACAGTTTCTTAAGATATCTGCACTGATTTGTATTCCAAGAGCACTTTATTTTTAAATTGTATACTTATCACTCAGCTATGAAATTATCAACTGCAAGAGGAGATGGGAAAACAGCATCTTCCATCAAGTAGCAACATGACTATTTCAGGGTCATGGAAGGATTAGTGGCAATCACTGCTGCTTCCTGCCAGGATTTTGTATGGATGATTCTATTCAGCAACAGCATGCTAAATCAAATAACAGAACTGATTAAATGCTGGTTAAGTTCCTCCAATTAAACAGTTTCAGAAAACTGTAGCCTAAAGACAAATGAAGAGTAATGCTAATTATTTTTTCTGCTAAGATAACACCTCTATTCTGCCGTTATGATTTCCACTTCATTAAACTCTGTCTACAGAAAAACTACTGACAGGAAAACAGAAATGATTATCCCAAAGCAATACAGTGCTGAAATCTTTTAAAAGCACCACTAAACCTTCTGCTTCTGCTTTTAGACATAAATCATAAACTCTTATTAGGTCCTCTACCTCACAGTTTTCTCTATTAGCATCTAAAACAATTAAGCCATCACTCAATTACTTCATTTCACACTACAGAAATAAACCTCTACCAATGATCCTAATTGCAGTAATTATAGAAAAATGAACTCCCTTTGGAAATATAAAAACAGATTCATTGTTAGCAAAAATTCAGATTGCAACCATTAGACTTTTAAAAACCTTGCTAGTTTTACTGTTGCATATAAAAAAGGCCATTAACACCAGATTTTGAATATGAATTTCTTGTTGATTAATTTTATCTACTAGAAACCAAAACCAAGCACTTTTAGAATGTAAATTACTTAGTTCATTCACAATCTGCAGTCTCAGCATGCTCCACTGACTGTTTCATGCTTCTGAATGTGCACACTCATAACCAACTCATTTGTAAAAGCCTCTGGCTATACAAGATCATACACATTTTGAAGCTCCCAGCCTTTTTCACCTTCAATATTCTCTTTGTCAGAGCATGAAATTTCTGCCCTTGCCAGTTTTCCACCTTTTAATTTGATGCTAAGGTCAATCCATATATGGGGAAGATATTGTCATGCTTGCTTCCATTCTTGAAGCTGCATGCCCTGACATATTGTCTCATCTGCAGATGTCAGAATAAATTTGTGACTAGTCACTATTCACAAAGCTGAATTGCAGCCTTTGCAAAATCAATTACTGGAAAAGTAGTGTTGCATTTAGAGCATAACAAATTTGACTGGATTGCTGTTTCACATGTAGAGTACAAGCAATGAGAAGTCCTTTTTACATTTTTAATGATCTTCTATTGCAAATACACCTGATTCATTACCCATTCATATGGGTAAACATAAGTTAACTGCATTCTCAATCACCGAAATTTTAAAGGAGACATGGGACAGCATTGTGAAAACGCTCCTCAGGAAAAGATCATCAGAGTGTAACTAGAAAACATCTTTTCTTCCCCTCAAAATTGAAGTCAATAAATATTAAATATTCAGTAATATAACACAGCAATGAAAAACTTGAAAATTCTTCAGAAGTCATGGTCAAAAATATACCACTTGCTCATTCTCCTGTCAAAATGAGTGTCAACTCCAGATTTCTCTGAGTTCTTCATCAGCCAGATGACAACAGCATTGTCTCAGTAACAGAGTAACAATAGATTGTTCTTCACTGATTTCCATTAATATTAGACATAGCAAGTCAAATCAAGGAAAGATGTAGCTTAGAGATCTAATGTCCTTGCCCTTTTTACTTCGAATGTGCTCTTACAAACATTTAATTAATAAGCACAGCACATACCTCTTTCTCAAAAAAAAAAAAAAAATTAAAATGGTCAGTATCTTGAGAGGTGGGCCCGTGCAAACTTCATGAAGTTCACCAAGGACAAGTGCAAGGTAATGTACCTGAGTCAGGGCAATCCCAAGCACAAATACAGGTTGGGCGACAACTGGATAGAGAACAGCCCTGTCGAGAAGGACTTGGGGCTACTGGTGGATGAAAAGCTCAACATGAGCCGGCAATGTGCGCTTGCAGCCCAGAAAGCCATCCACATCCCAGGCTGCATTAAAAGAAGCATAGCCAGCAGGTCAAGGGAGGTGATTCTCCCCTTCTACTCCACTCTCGTAGACTCCATATGGAGCACTGCATTCACGTCGGGGCCCCCAGCATAAGGAGGACATGGACCTGTTGGAGTGAGTCCAGAGGAGGGCCACGAGGATGATCAGAGGGCTGGAGCACCTCTCCTATGGAGATAGGCTGAGGGAGTTGGGGTTGTTCAGCCTGGAGAAGAAAAGGCTTCAGGGAGACCTTATAGTGGCCTTCCAGTACCTAAAGGGGGCCTTACACAAAAGCTGGAGAGGGACTCTTTGTCAGGGAGTGTAGTGACAGGACATGGGGTAATGGTTTTAAATTGAAAGAGGGTAGATTTAAATTAGGTATTAGGAAGAAACTCTTTACTACAAGCATGGTGAGGCACTGGAACAGGTTGCCCAGAGAAGCTGCGGATGGACCATCCCTGGGGGCGGTCAAGGCCAGGCTGGATGGGGCTTCAAGTAACCTGGTCTAGTGGGAGGTGTCCCTGCCCATGGCAGGGGGATTGGAACTGGATGATCTTTAAGGTCTCTTCCAACCCAAACCATTCCATGATTCTATGATTCTATGACTTTATATGTGCCTCAGTTATACTCTTGCAACCACAGTTAGGTGCTAGGCAGCTGACAGCAAAAAGGAAGTCACTACTTTAAATGTCAGTCTATAGATTTAGAAGCTTAATTGGAGGTTAAAGTCTTGCCACCACTGTATGTTTAGGAGTTCCCTCCCCTAAAGAGTGCTTTCAGGTTGATATTGATTGTGAAGATTGCTTTCAGGTTTATTCCCAGAAGTTAAAAAAAAAAAAAAATGTCATTGAACAAATACAATATGAACAACATGCTACGTACTATTACCCTGTCTATTATCTGTTTGGTTTTTTTTATGCTGCATTTTGCCTGAAGAAAATAAACATTTCTCCTACAGGTTAATGGTTGATTAAAGTTTGTCAGTGTGTGGAATTACCAGTATTGAGCAAAGAATGTGTGTGCAAGTATCCACTACATAAGAAAAATCTGTAATTAGACTGTAAATATGATACAATTCTGATGAGTAGACTTGCCTTTCATAGGATTTAATTGCTTGTTCCAGCTTCTCTTTATAGGCATCAAGATTCACTGCCTGAGGATTAATTAGTGTGATCCGCTTCTTGTCATTGCTAAAATGGGCCAACGGTAATATCTATGATACAATAAAAAACAAAGACTTTATTTATAATACAACTTTTCCTCCATCAGAATAACAGAATGGCCATGAGTCTATGTCCAAGGATCAGAACAGACGGAAGGAACATGGAAAGGCTGCAGAAAGAAAGCTCTGAGCACCCCAACAAAATGGTCATTGAACAGTCGTTAATAACACAGAAAGTTGCAAATCAGTTATTGTAGGACAAGGCAAATCCAGGTTACTAACTACTAGTTAATTCTAACTAAACCAGTACTCTCAAAAAACTCACTCTAATAATGAAAGAAGGGACACATGCATGTCTATTTCACAAGTATATTCCAGATTATACTGCTTTAAAACAACACTCTTTTATTAGCATCTAATTCTAGCAGACAGATATGATAGTTACTTAAAGTGTATTTAATACTCTTGTTCTGGAGGACCATATTTTCTAAGGACTCAGAGAACCAAAGCCAGAGACAGAGATTTTTGGCTACCACACTGATCACCAAAGAGTGAACATGGTAGATATCACTCACTGAAACTAGTCTTAATTGACCACAATAACGCTTAGGAACCTGACCAGGTTGGTCAGAATCAGGAACCTCCATACCTTTTAAAGCATCTCCATAAACCAAATTCATTACAAAATAGAAACTCAAACACTTAGTAGTACATCTTAAAAAGGCAGAGAAAAGGGTGGAAAAGGATGACAGAAAGGAGGAGAGAAGCCTTCCCATCTCTCAGTCCAAAGTCCCACCATCCTTCACCCTTTTAAATTACTTAGCAGTTCCTATAAGAAAAGCTATTTATTTATTGATGCTATGATGATGATTATAAAGAGAAAAAATACAAGAAGGAAATGGAGAACTCAAGAGAACGTTACTCTCCCCAAAACTGTCTTCAACACATATGGTTGAATGGGAAGCTTCTCCAAGTGCCTGTCTGAGATCAGGATGTAATGACAAAAACATGGATGAGGTTCAAGTCAAATACAACTAAAACCACTGTTGGGGGGATAAGGAAAGCAATCAGAAAATAAAGCAATAATGAGACTTCTTTGAGAACACTTTTCAGTGATTTTGTGTGCATGTGTGTTTGAATCATCACAACCTAGCTGGATTCCAAATTACTGCTGTAGGATCATTTCTTCAGGAGCAGTGGTGTGACTTTATATTCCCTATTTGCAGCTGGCTGTCAAGTTGCAAACCTCTCTTTCTGAAGACGTTTTCTCTCTGATTTATAAATCTCTGTCACTTCACTGCCAGACCACATCAAAGCTTTTCAAATCGAATTAATTTTAAGATCACTTAGAAGCTAAGGTTAATGAGAACCTGTCAGTGAAGTATCTTACCAGAGACAGATGAGGCAAATCTCTGCTCACAACTGTGAGCTATGCAATCTGGCTACGTGTCATTTCCAGGTGGGGTTCAAAAGTTGGAAGACAGGAACTGAGAGTATACCTCTTCCAGTACTATGCTGCCATGGTTGTTGTCTGCTATGTTACTCCAACCAAGTTCATAAAAGTTCAGCAGGGTTTCACCATGCAGAAGCCCTCTCCCACATTCCCTTACAAATTCCCAGGGCAACTCCAAGTACAAACAGCATCACAGGAAAAATGAATATTTAATACAGTTTGGAAAATACTCTAAATAGACTGTAAAGGACAGACAAACATAAACACATTATGACAGTACTGAAGAATAAAACCAGAACAGAATGTGTTCTTAGCAAGTAGTAAACCTGAAATACCATGCGTACTTTCAGAGCAATGGAAACTGCTCACAAAGTCAACTGAAATTTGACAGATTCAGCTGAAAGAAATGACAAGGAAGGTTTTTTAGTGCCAAAATGTTTTGTCATTTTAATACTTAAACTTTCATAACAAAAGAAATCACTTGTTTCGAAATGGCTTTTATTTCAAAACCAAAATTTCAAAAGTTTAAAGGCAAAACTAAAGCACAATAACCCTAGAAAAAACATTTCTTATTTTCGACTGAACAATATATCTTGGTCTGGCTGAATCTGAACTTGACTCTCTTGAGTAAAGCGCTGAGTTAAAAAAACATGACTTGCAAAGCTGTACGAAGATGCTACATTTTGCAACAGACACACAGATGGTTCTGTAGGGAAGGTTTGCTTATCTTATATATTCTTATATATATATGAATATAATTCAGATAAGCCCCCAAATAGAATTTTTGTTTCTGGATATGAATCTGATGGATACTTCAATGAACTAATCTCTGTGAAATAACTCAGGTGAAACTGAGAGGTCACACAAAATTGAGAAAAGAGGTCAGCCTCTTGTTAGTGAACTGTTGTCATAGAAACCTTTTGCTTGCTTTATCTCCAAGGTGAGAAAACTCCTCACAGTTAGTCCATCATCACTGCTAGCAAAAGCTGAAAATAAAAATTATACCATCCCCAGAAAAGCAGTCAGGGATGTCTGCATTCCACACCAAGAAAACTAAGATCTCAGAAGAAAGAATGTGAAAATGTCTATAAGTTTATTATCCTCGGTGAAGTTTTCCAAAGTACTGGAATAACCAAGATAATTCTTGGGCCAGACCAGAATGGTTTCCTAAATCATTCTGTGATCTTTATCAATCTGTTAATGTCTCATGTTCAAGCTCTTTGGATAATCTCAGAACCTATTTTTTGCTTTTCCATGACACATGAGGCTTGAAGAATGGGTTCCACAGCTCACAAGCTCTACTGGTTCCACCTTGTTGGCAACCCCAAACCTTTTTTTCCTTTCTGTGTCCTGTTTCAGATCCAGAAAAATCTACGCCTCTACACACAGAACAATAATTGTCCATTGTCCAAGAAACTGAATGTTTCTATACAATTAATGGGGATTATCAGGTACAAAAAAAGTAGTAAAAATGATATATTCTTTGTGTTTCTATTCCTGAATCTAAAGAAAGCCCATACTTAACTGTCCGGATTCTGTACAGTAGCTGTTCATCCTAAGAACACTGAACTTAATTCAGCCCTGAACTAGGCCAGCATAAGCTTCCATGAACTATCATTAAAAAATATCTCTAGTGTAGTACTTGTACTACCAGTGTAGTAATGTAGTACTCTAGCGTAGTTGCCCAGAGAAGCTGTGGATGCCCCATCCCTGGAGGTGTTCAAGGCCAGGTTGGATGGGGCTTTGGGCAACCTGATCTACTGGGAGGTGTCCGTGCACATACAGGGGGGTTGGAATTAAAAGGTCTTTAAGGTCCCTCCCAACCCAAATCATACTGTGATTCTACTTGCTGAATCACAGCTTTGAAATATTTTCAAAGACCATTATGTTTCACAGACTAGTGTTTTTGCAAATAGCAGTTCAAATGCAGCTCAGGATTATCTGGAAATGAATCAAAGGAGTCTTCATTTAGGATGGTGGAAGAAAGAGCCCTTCTTAGTAGCTATATTCAGAAGAAAATGGAGAAAGTGACTGCTCAGAAAATAAGAGTTCTATGATAGGCACTCTGTCTTTTGTTTGGCATTTTACTTACAGTAGATTGTTTTGTACATTTTCTTAATCACTGAATATCTGATATTTTTTGAAAAAAATAACTATTTTACATCTGAAATGTGAAAATGTGTATTTTTGAGTTTCTGATACAAAATCCGTCTTTTTAGTTGTATACAAAAAAACCTCTTATTTCAAAAAAAAATACTTAAAAGAATTTGGTTTGGACTTAATTTTACTAAAATAGAGGATGTGGTTTTGCTTCCACAATCTGCATGCTGTTACAAAACACATTCCTGGATTCAAAAAATAAACATGAAAAATTTTAAATGTACATACATATACATTATAAATATTTTACTTAGCTGTATAGCACTCTACTGCAAAACAACTTTATTACTCATTATTATTTAAACAGATGCTGTTTAGCTTTTTCTTTGAGTATTGTTTAAAGTAGCACCTTTTATTACTTAAAATGAGATGCAACATATCCGTAGGACTTTCATAGGAATCATAAGAAGAATTAATTTAGGGAAACTTGCAACAAAATGGATTTCCTTTAAAGGGAATGGCAACTGCAATTTTATGATATATGATTCATCGTGAATTTTGCACCTCCAAAATCTCACAATCCTTTACACCTATCAAAATTAGATTTTAATTACTGAATCCCAATCCTTTTCAAAAGGTCTTTAGAGTACACTTGTAAAACCTGAGAATGCACCAACCTACAAACTGTGCACCTGCACATTTTTCCAAATGACTTTATGGACCTAAAATACAATACTCCAGTGAATTAATATCAGTGAGAAGTGACTGTGACCCTCAAGAAATTGCTGAGCACCTGATGGCTGCATACTGCCATCAACTGGTAACTGTGAAAGAAAAATATATAGCTCTAAAACTTAAAAGTCTGCAAGAAATACTATTAACTATCAGTTTTATCTTCTTCCTGATAGATGAATGAACATTCAGATACACACTATACATTTAGTGCACATCAGCCATATACAATGAACATTAGACGATGTAATTTTGAAAATTATGGAAATGAGTAAACAAATCCTTTTGAAAACAGTACCAAGATTTATGTTTACTTTGAAACAGCATAAAAGATTTACCTCATCATATACTTTAGAAACTACATGCTTGTCGAGAACTGGGATGTACTTAGTACCGTGAGGGACAGCTGTAGGAGCTAAGGCATCCATGATGGTGAGTCGCCTAGCAACCAGGCCATGAGTCTTTAACCAAAAAGCTGAAGAGGTATCTAGAGAACTAGAAACAAGAAATTGTAAGATGAAGGTAGAAATGTATTGGAGAAGTTTGAAAAGACTAAAGAAAAATATATTTTTTGTGATGTGTCTATAGATGCACATACATACCTTGTAGGTGTCCTTTTCACAGTTTTCTGCATTTTCAGATCTGAGACAAAACATTTGCATTTAATTAAGTTATCGTCTTTGTGCACACAAAAGCGTACATACACATGCTGACATAAGAATAGCATAATTTTCTTATTTGTCTACTAGTGGTGTCACAAGGACTACACGGTAACATCCATTTCAGTTGCTAAATTAATCCATGAGAATAATGTTTCCTGTATTTCTTGGTGCTTGATCAATAGTAACAATATTACTATATGTCTCACGAGTCCTAATTAATTAATGAGGAAATTCAAAAAGTAGACGGTGAATAATTTAATTTTTAAAAAACTTTTAATTTTGTATTTATTTATTTCCTATAGCCCAAAATAAAGATTAACCAGTTTATTCCCCAATTCAAGATGTAGTACCATCACTAAAGAGATGACCAGAAGTAGATAATTTAAGGTATACTGCTAGGAAAATCTATATAAAAGGTATCTAAAGAACTAAAAATAAGACACTGAAATGTAAAAAGTCAAACATCTTTAAGTATTATAGGTGTATTATACACCTCATACATATAATATACAATATATATAATATCTAATATAAATCTATTTATATTATTATTATATTATATATTATTATATAAATTATATACTATATATATAGTATATAATATACATATAGTATATAATATACATATATACATATAAGTATTATACACATAGCAGCATCACAGCTGACACATACTGTGGACATAACTAAGCTGCTGTATACTAGTTTGGGCAATGGCAGGAGTCTGGTTGCAGTTGTAAGGACCTTGTTTCAGCACCCTCTTGCATGTCCAGGTCTCTGCATCTCTGCTGAGCTCCGGACCTTTCAACTGCGGGTCTACACAGTTTTGCCTCAAAAGAGGCACTCCTAGTTCCAAACATAGCACAAGAAATGTTATCAGCTGCCCCACCCAGAGCTTCCTGTTGCAGTAACGTGCCTTTGAAAACCGTTGTGCATTTCACACTCTTTCTGAGAGAAAAAGTCTTTTTTTCAGGAGATGTTCTTTCCTCTGGGCTTTCTTCCCTTGATTTCACACTATGGCTCAGGATTCGCAGCAGACTTGTTTTTGTTTGCTCTGTAGGTGTTGAAAGGGAAAGAAAGAAACAAACAAAGAAACAAAGAAACAAAGAAAGAAAGAGCTAACTTACTCATGAAATACAGGCCTGGGATTTTTGAGTTCCTCCTTGGTATCCAGTCCCAGTTTTTAAAGGACTGCCTACGCAAGACCTCAAACACAAAATTACTTCAGCACAAGTTTGTACTTTCCCAAGGATGAAGACTTTTTTCACATCAACCAGGAAATCTTAGTTTCATTTCAAAGAATACTTCAAAGAGAAACAGTGTTGTGAGTGTAGTAAAGAGAAATATTACCATAAGGAATGTTATTAACCAGTGAAACATAGCTCTTCAGTCTCACTAACAATGTACTTATTTAGAATAAAAAGAAATAAGGATTTAATATCTACTGTTAAAGAGTTGCTTACAGAGGTTTTAAAATGTTCTGTCAAAACTGTTTAATCTTTCATTGCAGGGAATGTGATGAAACATAAATGAGCAGACATTTGTCTATTCATTTGAGTCAAGTGAGTAAGATGGGTGAAAAGCAAAAATGACTAAAATTAGAATTTCAGAAAGATGGTTATTTAAGGCTTTCTCAAAGGCTTCATTTGTTCCTACAAGGGATGCTTTCTTCTATTGTTAACAGAATGTTTTCAAGTTAGTGGATAAATTCGAATAAAAACTACAGTTCATTTTAGACATACCTGCAAATAACGCTTTCTTCCTTTGGGCTGGACTGTCACCAGTGGTTTGCCAGGCATATACCCCACGTCGAAGTGGACTCAGTGCTGGCTCTTGTGAAGCACAGCATGGCCTGCTGCTAAGGGTAGCATTCAACTCTTCAACATGTTCAGTTACAGAAGACACAGCATGTGTCTGCTTCTGATTACTGCTTGTCAGTGACAAAGAGAAGAAACAAACAAGCAGTAAATGCCTTCAAGCATATGATATCACTGGTTTAAAAAATGTTAAGTTGAATCTTCAAAAACTTTAAATAGACATTTCAAATGTTTCCAGCAGAGCAAAATATTTTCTCTGTTGTCCTAGTCTGCATTTCAAAGAGCAGCTCAAAGGATGTTAAAATATTGTTATTTTTTTGAACTATTTAATAGTCATTCTTTAGTCTCTTTAAAAGATGTTCATTACCTCTAAGGCAACACCCTCATGTATATTTTTAATAAGGTCAGAGTGATCTCTAATAGCCACTTTGAATTCTGGGGGAAAGAACAGACCTACGATCAGCAATGAAAGTAACTGACATATATATATACACATATATGTATATATACATATATGTCATATATATGTCATATGACATATATATGTGTGTGTGTGTGTGTCCCAGCAGTAGTAAAAAATAAAGTACATAAGTTCTGAAATAAACATCTACATTTTTATACTGAAGAGCCTACCTCACCTTCTATACATATCAAATCATTCCACAGGACACTCCACTTTTGATTTACTTTACTTAATTTTTAACACGTTTATTTTAACTTACTGTTTTTAAAAGATTCCTGTCTTAAAAATCTGAATACTTTCAATGCACTTTTTGTCTTTGTACTATTACTGCACAAATAAACGAGGCACCAGGCAAGCTCTTCCCTCCTTTTTATTAATGCTGTGCTCCTACAGAGACTACAGCTAACTTCATGTTTGAAACCAGGTCTGTCTTTGCTTCCCAAACAGAAACTCAGTATAATCAGCCATGCTGAAAACTTTTCCACAGTGGCCCAGGAGTCTGCCTCCACTATGCTGTGGAAGGACCTCTGATTGAACTGTCATTCTTAGCACTGTGAGACTCTCAACGAGTTCTTCAACTGATGCTGAACATGGAATTATTTTTAATGAGGAGATTACTTATCTCTTGATAAAAAACAGTGATAAATATGGCATGAACAGATAGATATTCAATGTGAACAGCAGTAAGCTGAATTTTATTCATAGTGCTTGCCAACCAAACTGTCTTTTAAACAAACATATTTGTATATAATTTATGTTTCAGTCAGCATATTCCAATGAGTGGCAATCTAGTCACGAAGTACCAAGCCAACTCTACCAATAAGACAATATTTTTAATTGAATTTCCTAGGTCAGAGGGAGCAACTTTGCCAGGTGCCAGAGACAGTAAAATATTTTCACCTCTTTGCTTTAATTATTCCAAATAATTTGAAACTACCTATCATTTTGTTCCAGTTTCAGGCACCATAGTATTTGTATATTTTTCCAGATTTTTCTTTTCCATTAATGTAACTGTTTCTTCCAAAAAAAAAAATTCAACCTTTCTTTTTAAAACAGGAGAGTGTCAGAGGTTAAAAATGCAAGACAATGAAAAAGGAGAAACTTAGCAGATAGCTCCTATCTCTTATTAGCCTAATAGCAGTATGAAGGCATACTTATTCTCTGGATCATTTTCTTCTCTAAAACAATCAATCATCAGACATTCAGCATGAAAGGTCTTCACTTTCTCTAGGTCTTTCTCTCCCCGTTCAATCTCTCGTTTTAAAAGCTGTATGTCTTCACTCTATCAAAGAGAAAATCAAATGCTTTATTGCAATTACTCCTAAACATGTTTCATTTCTGAACTGAACTTAAACTATGCAAGCTCTGATATTAATTTTGGATAATGATTCAGTTAGGACAACTGCAAAATTTTCAGGTAGCCTTCCCATTTGCTAAGCCAAAGTTTGCTTTGTTCACTTTCACAGAATCACAGAATCACAGAATCGTTCAGGTTGGAAGAGACCTCCAAGATCACCTAGTCCAACCTCTGACCTAACTCTAACAAGGCCCACACTAAACCATATCTCTAAGCTCAACATCTAAACGTCTTTTAAAGACCTCCAGGGATGGTGACTCAACCACTTCCCTGGGCAGCCCATTCCAATGCCTAACTACCCTTTCGGTAAAGAAGTTTTTCCTAATATTCAACCTAAACCTCCCCTGACGCAACTTTAGCCCATTCCCCCTCGTCCTGTCACCAGGCACGTGGGAGAAGAGACCAATCCCTACCTCACTACAGCCTCCTTTGAGGTACCTGTAGAGAGCGATAAGGTCACCCCTGAGCCTCCTCTTCTCCAGGCTGAACAACCCCAGCTCCCTCAGCCGTACCTCATAAGACTTGTTCTCCAGACCCCTCACCAGCTTTGTTGCCCTTCTCTGGACTCTCTCGAGCACCTCCATGTCCTTCTTGTAGTGAGGGGCCCAAAACTGAACACAGTACTCGAGGTGCGGCCTCACCAGAGCCGAGTACAGGGGGACAATCACCTCCCTAGTCCTGCTGGCCACACTGTTCCTGATACAAGCCAGGATGCCGTTGGCCTTCTTGGCCACCTGAGCACACTGCTGGCTCATATTCAGCCGACTATCAACCAGCACACCCAGGTCCTTCTCTGCCAGGCAGCTTTCCAGCCACTCATCCCCCAGCCTGTAGCTCTGCCTGGGGTTGTTGTGCCCCAGGTGCAGGACCCGGCACTTGGCCTTGTTAAACTTCATACAGTTGGCCTCAGCCCATCGGTCCAGCCTATCCAGATCCTCCTGCAGAGCCTTCCTACCCTCGAGCAGATCGACACATGCACCTAACTTGGTGTCGTCTGCAAACTTACTGAGGGTGCACTCGATCCCCTCGTCCAGATCATCTATAAAGATATTAAAGAGGACCGGCCCCAGTACTGAGCCCTGGGGTACGCCACTAGTGACCGGCCTCCAACTGGACTTGACTCCATTCACCACGACTCTTTGGGCCCGGCCACCCAGCCAGTTTCTATACAGTTTCTTTCTGTATGTATAAACAAGTTTATAGCAAAAAAAAGACAAAGATGTGCTTGGCAACACAGCCTTTCAAACTATTCTTCCTTTTTAGGAAAAGGACAATCACTCCCTAACAAGCCAAATACCCCTTGCGATATGAAGAGCCATATTTCTGAATACTATAATGAGGTCAGTAGCTTCCCTCACTGCAAACAGGCAAATAAATAAATAAATAAGATGCAAGACAGGTATATTACAAAAACTGTTCTCCTGTCACTCTACAGATCACAGCTGTACCACATCCTGTCCCTGAAAAATGTGAAGAACCATAGTCTTCAAGTAAATGTTTGAAGTGAACTGACTGGGAATCATTTGGACTGCAGGAGGAAACAGGAAGAAATTCCAAAGATGATCCCCGTACAACTCCCACAGGGCCAAAAGGCTGAATGTGGACAACACGGACTCTAGCCCCCATCTTTCCAACATGTGCAGTGTCACACAGTCCACATCAGCAACATAACCTAAATTGGTCAGTACACTCTGCGATATCTTCCAAGAGCTGGAGTATTTTCACATCTTCCTTCTTCTGATTAGTGTCTGCAGAATTCTAAATTGCTTGCTACTGTCTTGTTCCCAGTTGTTCTCACAGTTCCATTACCACCATTTCTAAAATTTGTGGAACTAATTAACTGAGTGTTAACTTTAGTTTTTAAAAGAATGTGCTTTAAATGGGTATTTCTGTTAGTCCATTCAAAAATTTCCTAGTGGGAATTGTTAGATTGAACTCATTAGTTACACTTGATAGGTCACTACTATTCTAGTAATTTTACTCATTATAGGTCTCTCCCCAGTGGCTATTGCAGAGCAAACTTTTAGCAAAACTCAGCTCTGCATTCTCTCATTCATTAGAGTATACAAACCACAGTTTAATTTTAAACAGTAACTTACTTCTGAGACAACTGAGATCATGGGCTTCTTCCAGAGCTGAATTTGGTCTATATATTTGTTTTTTTTGTTTGTTTTTGTTTTTGACTTGTTTTGTTTTGTTTTAGCAACAGCAGCACTACAAATGTAATTTGCATGGTATTTGTGTTTTTTTTTTGTTATTGTGATCTAATAGAATTTCATAAACAAAATGGCACACTCATTGCTTTCACATCCATTCAAACCTTACTAGGATTAACCCTCTTTTCTAAATAATCTATTGTAATATGAAATTGCAATAATGTGAGTCCTGTGGTTCCTTGAATAGCATGAAGAATCAAACTCGTGTATTTTTAAATACTCACAACAATAGACTTTCCGGCATCAGGATCAGTCAAATAAATATTGTAATAATGAAACCGTCCCCCTGTTTCAGTAGATAGTTCATGCAAAAATTTATTAGCTTCTGTATCATCACAGTTGAAGGATACAGTATGAACAGGAATTTTATGATGAAGCTGGACTTGAGCCAAAATTGTTTGAGGGGGCTGAAAAACAAAAAATTACATGAAATGTGGAATCTAAAAATATATTTATCAAAACAAGGAGAGTTTGTAAGAATTTAATCAGTCATACTGTTGCTTAGAGACTGATAGATATAGATCAGTTAAAAGCATGTATTTTATATAGATTGAGTATTTCATAATTATACGAAATAAGCTAATTTAAAACTGAATTTGAAACACTGGTAATGCATTAAAGCACAGGATACTCTAATAAAATAAAAATTAAATTATAATCAGTACAACTTGTTTCTGAAGTTCCTAAAGTAAATTATTAAAGTAAAGGAAATTAAACCACTACATTGGTGTTTAGTATCAATGGATGTATATAACTGGATAAAAACTGTTGATATTTTTATTAAGTCAATTTAATTCAATGACAAGTTGTTTCAATACCAGGAAACAAAATACAGGCTGAGAGAACAGGAAAGCCAGTGCTCTTCTTCCAATAGAGATGTATAAATCAGGTGAGAAAGTATAAGATCTACCATGTCTATAAATATTCTGGATCTGGTGATCTTTTCAGCAAGGAATTATTGACTCACTTCTCTAAATTCTGATAATACTCTGTTCGTTCAAAAAACTGTCATATATCTTGAAAAATTTAGCTTTTTCCTGATATTTTCAATATATATATTTGTTGAACTTTACAATGAATGCAATCTTGGTCATTTTGCACTTTCCCTCTAAAAAAAGTATAAGCCATAAAAGCCATTATTAAATAGGTTAAAAAAAATTCATTAATTTCTGACTTTATAAAAATATTTAAAGGAGGAATCTAAGTGTACATTAAGGCAAAGTGTTCTTTAATAAAATATGAATATATGCTCCTAGCTCACAAAAGTGCCAAACAACGCAAAGATTTTATTCAGTTGTAGACTGATAAATTTTAATGTGTTAACCAATAACAATCAACTTGCCTTTAGAAAATACAAGGATTAAAACTAACATTAAAAATAAAATTAAAATATGTAAGTTGAAGTCTCATATGCTAATTTAAATCAAGTTTATATTTTGATATTCAAATCACTTTGAAGCATATAGATCCACCCTTCTTCCTCCTGGGCCACTTTCCTTTCATCAAGAAAAGCAGAACAAAAAGAAAAGTGAGCTTTTAACATTTTTCTTCTCTATCAAGGTATTATTTCTGCAATATGCCTCAGTAATTAATTTTATGTGCCTTGCAGCCCAGCTGTTTACCTAAGTAAAGTCAGGATTTTGCTTCATATCTGCCATTAAAACAAAGCTAAATTTTTATGAGTAAATAAAGTATTTTTAAAATGATACTCTCTGCATGGTGGGTAGTTTTAATATTTAAATCCAATCGTATTATGGCATCATCGTTATTTTTTGATTTTTAATTCATGAGAGATTTGTACTACATTAGGAAGAAGTTTTAATACAAATCCTAAGCTTAGATATTAAGATACATCTTTCATGTTTAATCAATTACCAGATCCTTAAACCAACTAGTTAGAAATGTCATGAGATATCACACATCAAAGATTGGACTGTGGGAGAAGAGTTCTAATCAAAGCCTTTCTCAAACAATTTCAAACAATTTCTCAAACAATTCTCAGATACGATTTTTAAATATTATGACAACCTCCAAGAAACTCTGCTCTGCAGATATGATATTCATCTCACACAATTTGCCTCAGCCTTCTGACACTACCACTGTAGCACCACACTACTGCATTTTCTGTTTTCTCATTTCAGAAATACCTGGTCAGGTCTACCGTCAGTCAAGAGATAAATAGCCCGAGTGTCAGAATCAGCAAAAGCAATCTGGAGAGCTCTGAGTGTATTTGTGGAACTTCCAACCTAAGAAACCAAAAAGAAATAGACAAAGAAACAGTTATGAATACTACTAGTTCTTTGCTCTTAAATTCATAACGACAGTGTACTGATTCAAGGGGTATTACAGAACTGAAATGAGTAATAAAATGTTGAAAATACTTACGTCAAATAGCTAGAAAAATCAAAGCAAGCGTCAAAGTAGCATGAATTGGTACCAAATTGGTATTCAGTACTTATGCAAACACACTTAAAATGCTGAGCAACAGAAATATGAGCTGTAGAAGGAAATGCAATCACTAAAAGACTGCAAAGAGATAGAAAGAAGTAAGATCAAAGATACATTCTATTACATTTTCCCACTACTGCTCCTGATTACCAACTCACCAGTCTCACTTGAAATACATATTTACTTAATCAAATGATTCAAAAGCTCCACAAAAGAGTTTCTCAAAAATAGTTAAAGGACTTTCTGGTTTTCTGAACAATTTTTTTTCCAGACTATTTCCCAGTTACTCTCTCAGTCCGTTAATGTAAGCATCATTTGTTTTTTAGCACAAAAGTTAGCTATAACAACAAAAAATACACAGTAAAACAATACTGCAGCCCCTAAAAATTCATATTTGAGTAATCTGTGTTGTTCACTTATGTAGTGTTCATAATCTTTTTTCTTTTTAGACTAAATGCAACTTTAAATTCACTGAAATTCATTTCACGGCTTATAGGAACCAAAAAAATACAATTTACATCTTCAGATTTCCAATTTTCAAACATTTCAAACAAGGTACGAAACCCTCCAAATTTAAGGGAAAAGTAAGGTTTTATCAGGGCGGAAAACTTTTTCATCAGGTCGAAGTCTTACTCTTCTAATGGAGCCCAAGCAAAATCCCAGAAAACATACAAGTATGTTTCAGCATAATGCCTGAGTACCACTCGTGATGGCGGTGAGGACTGTAGTGGTTTAAGTGAGAAGAGACTCAGGATCCACATGTTTAATACATTACAGAAGATACACATAAATCACTAACATTGACCCATACATGCAGAGATATGATAGAGATAACATTATTTCTTCTGTCCTATTAATTGTGTTAAAACTATTCCCAGTCCATCCTTCCATGAAAGTTTCACTAGAATGGGCAGAAAAGGTAAAGCAGGTGAAATGGAATAGGAGGTATGCTCTGGGAGTGACGCTGTATGGCCATGTAATACTGTATGTGCCAGGCAACACAACAGTTCAGATGTTTTATAATCCTATTTACTAATCCACAAAAATCTCTTGACAGTACCCACTTACACGAAATAATAAGTCTAAGCCCTTTTCTTTGTGTTAAATACATCTAATATTCCCAATATTTAGTAAGCTTTATAAAGTTCAAGGCACACATCACCTGTAATTATGTGTAAATTGTCCATCCTGGCTCTTTTCAATAATGGTACATGGCTTTGATCTCATTTGAAACAAAACAACTACTTCCGCTATATTATGGGAAAATACTGTGGATGCTGATGATGTGAGAGAAAGACTACGTACCTTATGATAAAAACTGTTAGATTTCTTAGTTGCTACTGTTACAAATACACAGTCTTTTATCAGTGTTTAAAAGAAGATGACATGCTTCAATTATGTGGCATCGTCACCCTTCAAGTTTTAAATATTATCACCTCCGAAGCTTTTTTAAGGAACATTTAGTTCCTGTTTATAGCTCAGCTGCCTAATTCAGCATCCTGGGACCCAAGTGTATACAACAAGATCAAAGGATCTACTCTGATTAATATTCCATGGTGATCTGTTCATTTCAGCTTCACTTGTCAAACCAGCTTTCTGATCTCTTTAGGCCAGTGCTGCTTTAAACAGATTAAAAGGTCAGCAGCAGATGTCAGACCCCCCCAAAAATATAGACTGTTCTTGTACATTTCCCTGTGCTTTTCAGATATCTAGATCTGAACACTTAAAAGGAAATTTATAATCAACAATTCAAAAATTCAGTGAATAGTGATGAAAAAGGCCATTCTGGAATGCATATACAAGAAGGTATCAAATTATACTAGTTCAAAGTATTAGGAAACCTGCATAGTGCTGTACCATAGCATATGGCTTATACAGAGCCAACTTTTTAAGTCTAAAGGAAGGCAGTAAAATTTTTACTAACTTCAGCTATAAGTATTCACCAACTACTCAGTGAGGCCACGTCAATACTTCCTTTTCTGCATGCAATTGTCTGTTAGCATTTTCTGAGAATACAAAGTCACTTATCTTGCTTTGCAGTCTCAGAGGTATTATGTAGCTTCCCCAATTCCCTCATCCTCAGGAATTTCATGATTAAGTCTGAGGAAGAGCTGTCATAATGCTGAGGGGTTTTATTATATAAACATATTTTTTTTTGCGTTAGAAAACTTAACATTGGATGCATCTGTGCTTTTACATGACTGACGTTCAGTCCTGTGCTGGTAACACTGCTGTCCACATTTGATGCATTAACAGGTCCTAGAGGTGCTGACAGCTACAGACAGTCTGGTGCCTGCCTGTGGCTGTCTACAAGCATTTCTACTCTGTTTCAGGGAAAAATCCTCAGCTTTTGGCCACCACCAGAGAAAGAATACTGGGCAGACAGACAGATGTTTGGTCTGAGTATGCTCGCTCTCATGTTCCTGTGAAGTTTAAAGTCAGCTGTCTGTTCTATGCAATAAAAGGGACAAGAAATGCTCCTCCAGCTCACAAGCACCAGCCGGCAACCATAGCTTCCTGTACCACGTCTGAGCTGCAAGTCTGCCAGCTACAGCCCTCATCGAGGCAGCATGCAGCATCCCTGCAGCAAGAGCAAGTTTAGACCAAGGATCTGAGAGCACTGTCATGGTTCCTGAAGAAATCAAACTGCCCAACGCTTGCATTGTGGCTATTAAACATAGCAGGCTGTACGTTGAATTAATACAATCTTATAAACTGGTCCACTGTTAAAAGATTATAACTGACAGATAATATGTTGTTCTCAGATCTACTAAAGTCTACATATCCTTTGTATTTTCAGCTTACTCAAGTCAAATACTTTGTCTATCCAAAAGTACTCCAACCATACAGAAAGAGAAGATACAAATATAACTTTGTACTAACACGCTGCATGATAATTAGCTTCCAAGTTACCTCAAGCCCTTTTATCCAAAGCCAAGCATCTTGCAAATTCTCCTCATTAACTTCAGCAAGTTTCTCTTGCCATGCCACTGCTTGGGCACTAAATTTCACAAAATTAAATCTCTTTTTGTATCTCAATTGTTCCTGCAAGAGACAAAATCTGAATTTCACTCAGTGTTGAAAGAAAGGATACTTGTATCCTGAAATACTGTCCAGTAAGACTTGTTTTAATTCATATACAGTTATTATATCATTACAATAAATTATGATAATATTCAGTTGCAGCATATAGAAAGACACAAAGAGACAGGCAGACAATTACTGCCTGCAATTATTAAGATAATTTAACTTCCATATGTAAGTATACATTTACTCGTATTTCTCAAACAGACTACTTGAACAGTAAATGTCTAGGAGGGAAAGAAAGAGCTAGGAAACTAGGCATGAGCACTGGTATAATGGAAATATTTTGACTGCTTAATGAAGGAAATTGAAATCAGAATCAAAATAAGACATCATTTAGAGGAAGATAACAAGAATCAAATACAGAACTCTGGCAAGAGGAACTAGGACAGCAAGGGAGAACTAAGAATTTGCTGAAAGTGCTTTTGGACAGAAGTTATAAGGAGTGAAAGTTTTGTGAAGCTAGTACAAACTTTCAAAGCCTGGAATCTTTGACTCCCTTTCATCACCATTTTGTGCAGTTGCCTGTGAAACCTGCTGGCACAGTATCTAATCATTTCCTAGGTTGAACTACCTAGAGGACCACATCATACTACATCCTACCACTTACACACTTAGCTAAAAAACCTCTCTGCTCTAGTTTTAATTTTTTAGCCCTACTAATGATTCCTATCAGTGTCAGATTGGTGGAATTTTTATTTGTCAGTTACTTCTTGCAGATCTGAAATAATCAAGATGAATCATGTTTTAACAGTACCTGTTTCTCTCAAACGTTAATGTAAGCTCAGGTGATATACTTGTAGATTTCTAAAACTAGGTGGGACAAATCCCATCCCAGATGTGTCTTCCAGTACTCACTGTGTCTAAGGTACTTCTGCACTTCGCAAGTCACTTTGCAAAGTTCTGAGTGACTGTGTAAGATGCAAGCAAGCTCAAAATGCTCTATACCCTCTATTGTGAAAGTATGAAATACTTATTACAAATCATAACATGCCAGTGGAATTGGATTACACTGCTTAAAAATGAAAATGAAAATGCCAAAAGGTGTTTCGTTACTTTGTTTTGCTGTTTTTTTCTTTTTTTCTTTACTTTTTTCTTTTTTAGGAGGGAGGTGGCTTGAGGGACAGAAGAACTACTTAAGCCATTTTAATTTTTAACATTTTCTCCAGATTTCTTTCAAACCTTTGTACAGATGGACATGAAAAAAAAAAAAAAGAATAAAACAAAAATAGAAGATGTTAACTGAAAAATGGCACACCAAGAAAAAACATAATATTTTTATAAAGCTGATATTTTTGGAAAACCATTTCCAAAAAAAACCAAAATAATTAGGGTAACAACCATCCAGAAAAGGTCAGCCTACTCTAGAACACTCCTCAGTCTTCAGAATCATCACTTCATCAAACCTGTATGAGCTGAAATATTTTCTCCTTCACTAGTGGCAGCTTGTCCTTCATAGACTGGGACGTATCAATAAGAATATAGATGTCATCTTCAAACACATTCCCAAAGAGCCCTCTGCTTCCTTGTTGAAGCCACTTAATCCTGGGCAAGGAAAAAACAAACAACAAAATGGTATGTAAGATCTTGGGAGCACTCTGTATCAGCATCTAACAGGAAGGATCTTTTATCACTGCTGTACTTTCTATTCCTGTTCCTTACGCACTGTTACTAGTCCCTGTCATGAGCAGTATATTGGCCTTGATGAACCAATCATCTGTTTCTAAATAACAAAGCAAGACATTTTTATTTTCTAATTTCAGTAGGAATGTGGAGACTAACAAAACACACAATGCAAAAAAGCAACTGTATAATTTCAATTATCCAGTAGTTTGAGCTAGCAAATCCCATAAGAAAGTACCTATAACTATTGCCCCTGTAGCTGATCTCCAGCCTGAACTCAAGAAATTATTTAAGCATATGCTAATACACCTCCTTTTCCAGGAAACCACTTGAGAACCTATTCTGCAAGGAACTTGAGCGCTTTAAAGAGTCTTAATGCAACACAGATGCTGCAATGCCTTGTTGACCTGGGGCCTTAAACGCAGACTTAGTTTTATATTTTAAACAGGATTTAAGCATGCCTGACAGTTAAATACGTGCATACATACAGTTGTGTACAAGAACATTTCCTCAGTAATGGCTGCAACAGGTCCAAATCTAATTTCCCTTGAGATTCATAAACTACTTGACTCCTCTGAAACACAGTCATTTTAGCAGATGGAAAATAACGGCCCTGGGAAAAATATTACTCATCTCCCACAGAGGTTTAAAAAATTATAAGGATTCCAATCACATTCGCTACTGACAGTTGTTTTACCATTAGTTATTTCCCCCAAAGTCTTTGATGAAGTCTACCAAGACTTTTTAACAATGAGATGAACCATTATAAACATCAAACACAAAATCTTGGCTTGGATTTCAAAAATATAAACACACCAAAGCCCTTTACCTCAATTTTTCCTTTCACAGCATGTTAATGTTATGCTAAATACAGCAAGATGAAGATAAATTAAAATGAACACCAAAACTCTGTTTGACCTTGCTACATATATTCAGGCTATTATATTTTGGTAGAGAAGCTGCAGTAAAACAAAAGTTCACATCCTGCTTTTTTTAGTGAGACATCTCATTGTCCTAATATACAAAACACAGGGCAATATTTATTCTTCCTTTTAGATCTACAATATGTATTTTGAATGTTTCCTTCTCTTCCTATGGTAGATATAGAAGCTAGGAGTTATGCAATCTATAACCTGCCCACATTGAAATTAGCCAAAACTTCCTTTCCAGACAGCACAGAAATGGGTCACAAGTCAATCTGATTTACTTTAGGGCATCTTTAGGACAGATGAATCAGATCCTCTAATTGCCTGTTTTTTTGTAGCCATCCTACAGAATCTCAGAGTGTATCTATATGCCTAAAGAAAAGCAAACTATGGAGCTAGCTTGAGCACTGAACTTCTGATCATAGGTGTTACTTAATATTTAGCTCATGCCTTAACTCCAATCAAACTTGTTCTCTTCAATACAAAATTGCAGAAAAGGCAGATAACCATTATCAGTAGGGGCACAAGCCAATATATACTACTTGATGCCAGAGGTATCACAAGGGATTCCTAGGTGTGCAGGATTAATGATTCTGGAAGTTCTCTGCCTTATTCCAATGTACCCTAAGTTCCAATGCTTTTTGCCACTTTCAGCAGTATTTCTACAATGTGCTGACTGACTTTTGTCTTTGTGTTACAGAAGGAGAATAAAAGATACTGCTCATCAGTTTTCTTATGTGGCTACTAAGAAATGTTACACAGAAATTGATTTCTGGCTTAATACTGCTACTGGCAATTTACCAACTACTTCAGCTTATTATGACAGTAAATGTCAAACATCTTAACGCCAATGTAAAATAACACAAAATGTTTTTATGTGACAGAACACTAACCGTCCTTCCACTTGTCTGAGAGCAGTCCTCATTTTCTCTTCATACTGCTTATACTTTTCTGTAGTAACATATACATGAACTACAGATCCATCTTTCCAGAATGTATGTACAAACTTGTCACAGTATTTTGCATGAATTACCTTCCTCTTTGTCTCCTACAGCCAAGAAAAACAGGTTTCATGTTGCAAGACACATTTTTTTTTTGCTGTGCCCTACAATATTTAGTAAACAAACTTCAAAGGTACGTGCTTGGTGCAAATGAACAGGTGCAGAAATGGACACTGAATAGGGTGGTCATGGAATTTGCTCCTAGCATAAGTCAATAGAAACTGCTTTTATTCTTGTAGTTTACAAGAACAGAAGCTTACTCAACAGAGCAGTGGCAGAGCTCAAGAAAAACAAATAGAAGACAAATGAATTCAAATTTGCTTGAAGACCTGCAAACACCAGAGCAGCTGAGACCAATGCTGCTTCCAAGGAAAAATGAAGATGACAAGCAACCTTTGTCCTACCCCACATAAAAACAGAGGAAAATGAAGCACTGCTTACGCCAGCCCTGATTCTTCCCCGCAAATTGTATGTGGACCAGAAAGAAGTCACTTTCAAATAGCCCTTTGAAACAATTTATGACCATCTTTGTCTCATTGCACTAAGAAACTGATTTTAGCAAAACACGTATCAACAGATCATACACTTTATCATAAATTCAGCTACCAATCAACATTTCAAGCTTTAAAACAAAAAACTAACCATTCACAGGCTATGAGGGAAAACTAACACTACTCACAGCATCGGTTTGTGAAGATTCATCCTCTGGTTTAGTTTTGATGTCAACAATCCCATCCGCATGGCGAAAAGTACAATCAGCAAGCGCATCATACAGTGTGAGCTTCTGAGCTTTCAAGCCATACCTCTGCAACCACTTCTCAGAAGTCAAATATTCATCAGATTTATGCTTTTGTAATGGATGATCAGCTTTGGTTTCTAACAAGGAAAGCAAAACAAACAAAAAAAACCCTCATGTATAATATGGTTCATTTTGAATATGCTATTTTCACCAGGCTATGATACTAGGGTCACAATTCTCATATTTATGGCTAAAGTCTGACTCCTAAATTCTTGGTTAGGCACCTAAGCAGTTTCATTTCTGTATGTGACCATCAACACATAGTTTTGAAATCAATAAAAGGTGACTAGGCCGTCAGAATTAAATAATAATAAATGCCCAGGTATTCCTCAAACTTAAAATACAGAATTATACACTGCATAAGAAGATACAAATGTCACTAAGACTGCCTAGCATATTGTTGGCTCTAATTATCAGTTTCCTTTTTTTTCCCCCAACACTTTGTCTGACTGCACTAGAATCTTCCGTGTTATAGAGTTGCCCAAAGATAGTTGTTAGGTGGAAGGAGGATTAAAACACAAAGAGAATGGTTAACTAAAAGAATTTGGATGTTTAACAAAAGATGAAGGAATACACCTTTTGTCATAAAGACAATTTTATATACTCGGTCTGTTAAGAAGCTTTCACACCTTCAAGCTTTGGAGCAGATATTTTGACTTTGGCAGAGTGTCATCTATAGCAGAACTGTGCCCCTGTGCCAACCTTATCATCTGAATTTTGTCAAGATTAAAACTCGTATGATCAGCAGAGACCTGCTAAACTTTGGCAGCTAAATTTTCTGAAGATTACACATTGCTCTGAACTTGTTACACTTGTGCTAAAAGCTCAGGAGTGAGTGGATATTTCTGACTCATTTTTAATATCTTCTTTGTTATGTTGTTTTTTGTCGGTGGTAGTGGCATTTATTTTTCCATATCGGGCAACTCTTTGCAACAAATTCATTTATAACTGGCACAAACCCATCAGAAGACAGAGAATTTAGAATATAAATAGCTACAGAGTCAACACATAGAAAGAATATTCTTCGTCATATGAAGATTGACATAACTGTTGAATTACAAAATGCCATAAAAGATTCAGTATAAGATGTCCAACTTCAAGGAGAATCATTTGAGAAAATGAAACAACAGAAGATATAAATAAAAATATAGTTAAGAACATAGGCTAACATTGCCGTTGTTCTTGTTCAGTGAAGGCTATTTAAAGTAAAAGGCAAACTACAGTGTCTCTGGAAGTGATTTTGCTGCGTTTCTCCACAACATTGCCTTCTCATAGGCTGAATATTGCACCATGTATCCTAAGCCACAAATCACTTGTGTACCATCTTCATACGTTCTCTAGTTTACACCCTCCCTCTAGCATTAGTTACAGATACTGAAAGAAATAGAATATTTATTGTCTGACCTCTTATGACTGTTCTCATGCTTACCCTTTTCACATTGTACTATTTCAGAAATTTTCTAAGGGCCAGCTTAAGGTTGGGCACTGCACATCTCTGTATACTGGTAATAGGATAAAGGGCTCTGCAGTCATTCATTATAGCTCAGTAAAACACACCTAAACCAAATGACCTATGAGTGGGTCTTACAGCGGGGTGAATTTATTTTCTCACACTTTAACTTCAGCAATCTAGGTGGTATAAACTTCTGCTTTGTTTAGATGCAGCTACAGTGACAACAGTATTGAGATCCTGAGCCTGCAGACAAATCTATGTAGACATCTACTGCCTTAACAAACACAGAGATCAGCCAGCATCAGTGCAGGTGCAGGGGCAGAGCCTGTTCATGTGGAAACATTTGCTTTCTGATTGCTTGTGGTCCTCAGGACAGCAAGCGTGGCAAGTGTGACAAACGCATTCACACAATTTTAAAATGAAAACTGTCATTTTCTTTCTTTCATATGCTTTATGTAAAAAGTCATGTCTCAGTTCACGTAACTAGTGCATTATCTGGAAAGTCAGCAGAAAATTTCTCTTTTTCTCTTTTTCCTCCTCTGCAGAACACTGCAATCTTTAGAACAAACTGTTTTGCAGCTGAGCATTTTAAAGAAATCAAGAAGACAAAAACAGGAAGAAATGCAGACAAAAAGAAAGACTGCAGTTATTTGGATCAATGGGCAACAGTCAAATAATGCTGAAGAACTGACTAAATAAATCACACTGTAATTTCATTACTTTTAATTCATTTATGAAGTGATTATGTATGAAGGCATACACTAAACAAATATTAAAGCTGCATAGTCAAGCACATAATAAATACATAAATAAACACTGAAATTAGCGCTGCCCTCGGAGCTTTATTGTGGTCCTTTTGTTCATATGCGTTATGGTAGAACTGTTTAACTTCATATGGGAAGTCCAGCTAGTTCAGAAGATGCTATTATCAGTACAAAGAAGTGTATTATGCCTTCACAGAAGAATTAACTCAGGCTAACTCCTGCAGAGTTATGTTTCTGTCGGATGTTCAAAGCTGGTGCAGGCAGAGAAAGCTCCCAGGTTCAAATCTTCACCATCATCACACACCTCAACACACTGCTGAGAGTTCAGGTGACTGATCTGCGACTGTACAAACCATTCCTCGGCAGGTGATCCAGAAAAAGGCATCTGGCCTCAGCCTCCACCTAACCAAAGTGAAAGCAATTACACTGCAAAAACTATTCTGGAGCTACACAAAATCACTGATGACTCATTCTAACTCAGCCTGAACCTTTTATCAGCTTACACAAAGAATACCACCAGACCCCATGTAAGTATTTTAAAGCCAGGGACTAATGCAGAATATGTCAATCACTGACAATCACAACTCTGAACCTGAAAACCCAGGTGCTTAGTTACAATCCAACACTGAAGCTTCCTAGACTCCACAGATTCCCAAATTTTTCAGTACTAAAAACTTGCCAGTGTTATTCTGCTCCAGAGCATGCTCAGAGCACATCCGTCTATCAGCGCTGAGTAGCTTCTCACCAGCCCCTGTTTAAGCCTTCCAGGGATTCAGAAATCAGCAATGCTTCTGTCCCCATAAGGCTCAATCCAAATGGATCATGTTCTAGGCCAGACATAATGGTGGAAACTATTAGTTTAACGAACAGATATGGGTGTTCCTCCATGTTTCTTAATGCAAGAGTTATCAGAGCACACATCCAGAATCGGCTTCAGTCCTCTACCTTTGACTAAGGGAATTCAAACCCACACGTCTTCCCTTGCAGGGAAATTAAACTACCTATCAAGTTGGAGGCTATAGACAGAAGACCTTGATGGGGTATTTCCCCAGCACTGTGTAGAACAAAATCAAAAACTTACTAGCCCAGACAGAGAAGGAGAGAGCACACACACAAAAAAAGGAGTTTCAATATCTTGAAATCTAGATAACTTCTAAACTTAGTAACTGGTGAAATAAAAACGGCATGTTTCAGCCTTAGCTGTTAAAGTTTAGTAAGTTTTAAGCAGCAGTAAACAGAGATTTGCAATGGAAAGTTTCAAGCAACCCGAAGTTTACCTGCCAAGTATAGGTGCTACCTATACATAGACATTTCAGAGAAAATTGTCCCCAAATCAATGTGTAATCAAAACTGTTCACAAATAAAATAAATTGATCATGAATATAATGGTAACTCTCTTGAAGGAAACGTAAATGGTACCATCTCCAGAAGCAGGCTGGTCAGATTCTGATAAAATTTTCTGAACTTGTCTCAGTGTACTCCTGGCTTCCTCCAACTCCTTCCAGATCAAAAAGACATCTTCACGAACACCAGCTACTGCAAAAAGGAATAATAGATAGAACTTGACATTTTGTAACAAATTCTGCTTTTTTAACTCCTTTATTACCACGAAGTCTTTGGGTTCATCCAGGTGTTACTATATATATGACCTTGTTCACAGGGTACCATTGCAGTGACAAGTGCTATGATGGAGTTCAAAAATGGCACCAGAACATGAGAGGTGCTTAGTCTGGTAGAAGCAACCTACAGAGTTGGCCCCAGACTGTTCCCACAATGGGAGGAAATCCTTTTTAACACTCTCAGATAATAATAACAAAATTCCACAAAGAAATTCACACGTTGTCCCCTGGACTTCATTGCAAAATCAAGCTCCAAATATTAGATCCAACTTTGAAACTTTAAAGAGAAAACATTTTCAGCTCCTTGAATCTTCTAAAATATATAAACACCTTTCTTTAAAATTAAATCTTCTTTCCCAGAAGAGTATGTGATGTAATTTTGGTAAGACTTTCATCTTAACAAATCTCAACAGTCATAATTAAATGCTTAAAAAATACATATTCCTATTAGGTTATATTCTCAAAAAATGGAAAAATACAAAGCTGGAGTTGATACAAGATTTTCTTAATCTCAATAGATTTGTTTCCCTTGACTAAAACATTAAAATGTGTATTTATTTAGCAGAGTACAATTATTAAAACATAGTCACCAGGTACATTTAAGTAGTATAGACACTACTACAAATGTGTTAAATTAGGTGAGTCTCAGAGCTTAAATTGCAATTTAGGACTATATAGAAACACTGTGTGTAGTATTACAGTTAAAAAATATAAAAGTAACCGAATCATGAGCTATTGTAACCACCAATGCAGACTACAATCTATCACTGAATTGCACATGAAGATGCTGAACAAGGCAAACTATATCTTAGCATCTAGTGGTTCAGTTAATGTACAGTGCTGGCTCCTTCTATAAAAGATACGATATGCAAACTTGTCTGCTAAAGTAGGCTACCAGTAAACAAACAAACGTGACCATTTTGTTCTTTGATAAACTTCCCTGAAATAATAATAGGAATGTTCTACAAAATAAGAACTCAATGTTAATTGTGAAATGCTTTTAATTTCCAAGAAATATTTTGAAATGTGTTATTGTACACTGCCATCTCCTGGGACTTCCCTGTTTTTCAAAAAATTCTGTTTCAGCCATTACTACAAAGCTCATTTCCCAAATCACAAAAACCTCAAGCAAAGCAGATCATTTCAAAACACAGAACACAAAAGGCAGGAAAAAAAATTCAAAGTCTGCTATTGTTAACTTGTAAGTTCAACCAAAGTATTCTGTTCAAACACTTTAGAAAGAAGGCAACTTCTTTTTTTTCAAACAAACAATTGCTCCCCAGCAATGCAAAACATACACAATATGAGCATAAGCAAAATTCCAGCAAGCAGAGAGCTAGTGATTTTCTGATAAGCAATCAGCCATTGAATATATATATATATATACACATATAACTGTTGTAAGAGTACAGGAGGAAAACTACGAAATACATGCATTCACACTACACATTAAGTTTAAGACTGTTGAGAATGCAATTTCAATGGAGCTGTCCTCCAGCAAATCTGTATGTACTCCTTAAGTTAACAAATAGTGGGATCCAAATTTAATTTTATGAAGGTTTTTAATGTTATGTTTGAAAATACTGAAAAAAGGAAGCATTTTTCAACTACTTTTAAAATAATACTGGTGATTTCTTTGTGTTTCATCATTTCCTCTTAAGTCATTGCTTTGAACTCTTCAAATTTACGGGACTATTGTCACTATATCTAGTAAGATATGTGTATTAAATTGGGATTGCACAAGAAAGTATTTTTTCCTTATTAACACTGCAGCACAGCAAAGTAAAACTGCATGCACTTTCAAAGCAAATAGGTTTGATGGTGCATATTGTATGGGACAAATACAGGCATCAACAACCGCACGTTGCAAATACCAAGGTGCCTAGAAAACCTTTTATATGGCAACAATTCTTCCTGGATTCAGCTGGAAGAGCAGGCTGCAAGCAGCGGCAAGCAAAGCTACTTTCTCCAGAGCAGGCTAACCTCCGCCTCCCTCTCTGCTTCCACCTCCACCTGCACCTCTCTTTCTCTACAGCTGAAGAGAAGTGGGCAGGAAAAGCTGTGCCTTTCCCCAAACCCAAAACACACACACACACGCACACAACCCATGCGTCATATCCTCCAGCTGCAGTTTTCAGCCTGCAGCCCGTCCCTCAAAGCACATCGGTGAGAAACGACTAAGAAAGCACAAACCTCTCTTCGGCTCAAGTCCCCTGCGCTCACACCTCATTGCTGTGCTATTTTGGGGGCCACCAGCTGAAAAGCAGCCGAAAGCCACCTCCGCAGAGGGGGCAGCCCCCAGCCGCTCCAGGCCTCTTGGCACACCTTTAGGCGCCCGCGTCGCATGAAAGACCTCTCAAAAAACCGCGTTATCCCCAGAGGGGAAGGGCCCTCCCCATCCCCACCACCATGAAACGCCCCCCAGCCGCGCTGGCTGGCGGTTTAACGGCCGCCCAGGCCGGACCCCCAGGGACACCCCCCGGTTCCGAGTCAAAAGCCACGACATGGTGACGGCAACGGAGCGGCCAGTGGACACGCACGAGGGAAGCGGCTGTCACGCTCCTCTCGGCTCGCCGAGTGCCAACGTGTGGGGCTGGCTCGCTCCATCGCTGCGGAGGTGAGCGCTGGTGAGGCGCGCGGCCAGCTGTGGCCGAGGAGGCCCTGGCCTGGAGAACGGAGGCCCTGGAAATGAGGCAGAGGATGGGGATGGGCACTGGGGGGGCCTAGGGTGAGGGCCAGAAGCATCTTGCTGACACCTGTGAGCTGAAACAAGACAGTGTGTCTAAGCGCTAACGCACAGGCGCTTGCACATGTACACAGAAATTCATAACCGGCCTCATTTCCATTTCCCAGTTATTTAATACTGTCAGGCGATCTTAAAAGAAGAAGCTTTTCCACACCTACCTCCCAGCAGACAAACACATCCAGTCTGACAAGTCAAAGTAACCCATTTGATTTCACATTCAAGATATAAAACCTGCTTAGAAAAAAAGCTCATGCGAAAAGAAGCCTGCAAAATCGACTATATTTTTTGAAATATCACACAAATACCAACACAAAAGCAAATCGTGGAAAACAGAAGTATTTCTTACTTCTCTAATTATCTGACTTAGGCCCAGAAGCAAAATCCAAATGTAATGGAGTAAGATACATTTTTAATTAGGTTTGCATGCAAGGCAAGATGGGCAATTTAATTTTTTCACTGCCGGTCCCTTCCTCAGCCTCTGCGTGGCAGCAGAAGATAGCAGTATTCCCCGAAGTGCTGATTTGCAAAATCCACGCTTAGAGGAGGAAGAATGGAGGTATGGAAGAGAACAGGAGGGCGGCTGCCTGCACACCCACTGGGTCAGCAGGGAAACTCGCCCTGGCCTGATCCTGCCCCTTTTCCCCTGGGCAAATGTACAAAGCAATGAACTTTGTATCCTGTGTGGTATTGCAGAGCAGCTGTCTGCATCGCTCCCTACGCATTAGCAAAGAGATTTGCCAGGCCAAGGTTAGGCTGCTACGTCTGGACAAAGCACGTGCGAGGAAAACACAGAGGCAATGCTCTTTGCTGCAGCTCATAGGCAAAGCAGCCACTCCGCAGCCATTATTCTGGCTTTCCGAAGGGAGGGTTCTGTCTCTCCCACGTCTGTGTGCATAAACAGTGCAGAGTTCATTTACTTCAGTGCTACACGGGAGGCTGGCACTCTTATGCTCCCCATGTTACACACAGCAACTTATGATTTTCCCTGTGACCATCAGGTAAACATGGAAAATCAAGCACACCCAAGAATACAGCCTTACACAGCTCGAAAAGTGCTTAAGCACATTAGTCTACACAGCCTGGAATAGTACATCATTCCAAAAGACTGGCCATGCCAAAATATGTCCCTCTTCGGATTTGTCACATTACTCAAATCCTGATTTCAGTCCACTGGCATTTTCTTTACACGTATCAGCTCATCTATTCCAACACACAGAAAAACACTGCCCAGAGATCTACTGCTGCTTGTTCTTCAGCTAGCAAGGAGCCACTATTCAGTTCGGGGTCTAGCTCAAAATGCCACTGCTTTTCAAGCCCTCTTTAGCACTTATCTCCCTCCCAGTCCAAGAAGGGCCAACACAACTGTGGCCCTCCTCAGGAAGAACCTTATTCCACAGCTTCCACCGTCTCTTGCCCTGTATGCCTTCAAGTTCCAACTTAAATTTCATCTCCCTTCCACTTATAATTTTAACTACACATTCTGCAGCTTTTTGCAGATGAAGAAGCTACACAAAGAATGTAGGCAGAAGTGATAATAGGAAAATCAGTGCTGGATGAGGAGACATCGCCACATTGGTCCAAATTAGGCTTTACGTAAGAGTATTTCTTCTGCCTCAGGTCTGAGTCTGCCAACACAAAGACCTTAATTCTTCACTGGCTTATACCTGTTTTGATCTCAAGCACCCACTCAATGAGTGTAAAAAAAAAAAAATTCAAATCTGGCAGTTTCTCACGCTTGCTTTCTAAATGACTGCTCAAGATGCAAAACAGGGGAGAATTCAGCTCTTATCTGGAGTTCTAAATAGTTTGCTTCCGACTTGTTTTGTTTAAGTAGATGAAAAAGAGTGAGCATGAAGATATCCTGTATTTGCAAAATGATGTTATTCAGTGGATACCCAGAAAACTATCGGATTTCCTTAAAATGTTTTTTTCCAGTCCATAAAACATAACGATGAGCTGCAGTTTCCAGCTGTTGCATTTGTGGTGCAAAAAGAAACAGAATCAAAATATTCCTGTGCCTCCCCTTATTTTCCAAGAAACATCACATTTGGAAGATTAGATCTCTGGTTCGTTTTCTATTTATTTCCTTATATAGTTTATGCCAGACATTCAAGAACCAGTTTCAGAATGCATTAGTGAGTAATCAACACTTTTATTATTATTGCCTTCTACACCCTTGAAGGAGTCTCTGAAACAAGAGACATCAGACACAGGCCAGAATAATGTCTCCTATGTATTTTCTTTTCTGAAAGGATTTGAGGTTCTGCATACAACCGAAAGGCTCTGATTGGCTGTCAGTGATGTCACAACTGTGGTTATAATACCCAGTAAATGCAGAAAGCTAATTGTGTTCCTTTTTAATGTGTAAATTCTACTCCATAATAGCAGTAAGACACAACAGACAATGCACTTCAAGGAGATTACTGCCCTTTTGAGCGATTAAAGCTATTCAGCTTTAGAAACAGTGGTGAGGAAGTAATTTCAGTCATACAGGAGCTCTAGGGCCATCTATTGAAACAGGCTGGTGCCTGGGGGAAGAGGAAGCCAGCTCCCCCCACGCACACACCCAATTGGGGTCCGGCAAGGAAGCACTTGGAGCAGACCGAAGGCGATCATTACAGCGCTCTGAATTAGTATGAAACGAGAGGCAGGGCTTTGAAACATACTCTGCTCTTGGTTTCTAAACACTGTGTGGGGGAGGCCTGGGTCACCTTTCATGAAGCAAAAAAAAAAAAAAAAACCACAGGTGACACCTTGCTGTCGTATTTCTAGCCCCCCCGCTATGGTTCTCTCATACTGTATAACCATGGTCATGCTGAAGGATAAGTTACTACACAAGGAACCAGACTACATCCCAGAAAATACAGGACAGTTAGTCCAAGACTGATATATTACTACAGGTGAGTCACTATATCCACCTTATGCCATAGGCTCCCTAGCAGTAAGAAGAGGATGACAGTGTTCTACCATTGGGGCAACACTAATGGCCCCCAGCATAATGGGGATGTGAGCCATGACAGAAAAGAGGTTTTATGCCTCCTGACAATAAAAATAAACCATTTTTTAACTGAATGTCCTGACGATAACGTTATCAGACGTGACGTACACAGCCTCACTTCACACCACAAGCTGGTCTCCTCCCAACCTGGCTGAAACCTCAGTCCAGTCCCACTGAAAAGTAAGGCTGACTTTTCCTAGAGGAAGTAGCACTGTGACTAAGAACCATGCTGAGACCTTTCTGCCCAGCTCCACCCCCCATAAAATGAAGATTCTGCTTCTCCTCTGCTTTTTTCTGCTGTTTCCTCTTGTACATTCTTCATCTTTCTCCACCCCTCTTTGCACCTTCTCTCTAGTTCTTTTTACTGTGCTCTTTGCCTGTCTTCATGATAAATTCAGATCTTGAGAGAAGCAAGTCAACCACATGCGGGTTTAATTCCCTTATAATAGCTATGAATATGGTCTGTATTGATGTGGCTGTTGTAACAGATGCTCTTCTACACCACTCCTACCTCTTTCATCTCCCTTTCTGCCATTACTCTCTACATTACCACCAGGACATTGGTATAAGCGCACCAGTACTAATCTTTATCTACTGAAATAAATGTGCTTGCTTCTTCTCCTTTTTTCACTTCTCTTTCATTCTCACATGCACATCCTCTATTCTCTTCACTTCTCTCTTTTCCTTTCCCTCTCCTTCCCACCCACAGAATTTCCATTCAACCAGTCCTGTCCCCACCCCACCCATGCCTACAGAAAACTTCTTTTGCTTTAACACTAAGCAAGTTCCTGTATTATATGGCTACGCTGAAACCTCACTTAGAAAATCAACATAATTTTCATTTTAAAATTGTCTACCTAGCGGCATTCGCCCTTTCACCTTTCTGGAATTCTGGGCAATTAGACCTTTGCCATCTTCTTCACATTTTAGAGCAGGTCCAGTAGCATCTCTATAGTAATTCTTCTCAGCAAAAGCATGGAATCTGTAATAAAAAATGTTTTTTTACCAGTATGTAAACTATCTGAATACTTTCCTAGTTTTAATATGTATGTCACACATGCAAGATCATAGCAGTGTACAACTTTGGAATTATTACCTTATCTATTCAAAATAACCAAACATTCAACTACAACAGTATTAAAGATATTATCAAATGTTTATACACATATATGTACTTTCTGAAGTCATGAAGAACATCCTTTCATTTTGGTATCACTTACTCTGAAGCACCTTCCTTTTCAATCATCTGGAAATCTGTTTTTAATTAATGCTTTTAACATGCCGAGCAAGCATGTCATTCGAGATATCTGAGAGGACACTAACACCTTTTAATTAGATTATCCTCCCAGTTCAAAGACTAACAGGAACATTTATTTCACTATCAACATACAAATCAGGAAGTCAAGCAGACTTCGTTTACCCTTGTTGTCAAAACAGATGAGCTCCCAGAGCAGGAAAAAGATGCCTTTCTAAAACAGAACTGCACCATAATCAGTCCTAAATCATGAAAAAACCATGAACTTCGCAATTCCTATGGGAAAGCTGACAATCTTATAGACAGTTATTGGGCAAACACCCACCAGCAAGATATTCGTTAGCCCAGTAAGTCTCTGCACCAAATCTAGACTCATGTAAAATTACTAAAAGATAGTGGGAATCATATCAGGCAAAACAATTCCTCTCAGCTCCCTGCCACAACCCTTCTTGCCTCTTTCTCTACCATGTAAGAAATACGAAACACGAACATGTAAGAAACTTCCCTCTTATAAAGGAGGGCAAAACACTGCCAAAAGAAAACGAAGGATGGTGACTGGCAATGTACCTGGAGGCAATGTATCATGGAGGTACCACAGTTCTGAATGACCAGTCATTTAGACACACATCAGAATAGAGCAAACCTAACACTTTCCCTCAGTCTTGTTTTTGGCAGACACTCTGTCTCTTAAAAGCTACTCTTAAACACAGATGTCTAGAAAAGAGCTAAGCAGCTGCCATCTTACCAATTGCTCTGCTGTCATTTGGGGATTTCTACTGTTGGAGACCTTCCCACTCTTGCACAAACAATAGTGAAACAGAAAGCTATAACAGGCATTTCACAGCACTGTAACTGCATGGTGACTTCTGTAAAGCAGACAAACACCTATCAGCTCCTACTGCCCTCCTGCTGTGCAGCATGAGTTTGGTATTGTTTTTTGTTTTGTTTTGTTTTGTTGTTTCTTCATTTGTTTTCCTTATTTTGATATCAGAATAAAGATTAAAGTTGTATTATCCCTTCCTACTGCAGGCTCTCTCGCCACACGGCTGGTTCCCAGGATAAAGTAACCAACAGAACATATGGAATATATCAGTTTCCATCAACCACACTAAATGGACGCTGGAGAGCATGGTACAGAGCTGCAGCTTCACACAACCAGGCCTAATGGATAACACTACCTCAATTTCCTGTTGTTCCAGGCACTGCCTATTTAGGACAGGCATTGCCTTTCAAGTACATGGCTGTGTGACACTTGATCCAAAAAAATTCTACATCAATCCTTTGCTGGTGCCTGTGGATATTACTGAAGTACAAAGCAATATAATAAAAACTTGTTTATGTTGTGACTCTCTCCCCTGAAAATTTTTCATACTTTGAAAAAGGAACAGACAATAATATAAGGATATAAGCAAGGAATGGCCTTTCTGCAAGCCAGTGAGAACACGTGGAGAGAAGCTGGTCTGTCCAAGAAGGCCCTGTATTTTAGTTATAGTTCTTAGACTATTTCCCCTGTTTCCCCAGACCACGTACTGAACTGGTTTGTCTCATTCTCCTCATGAGTAAAACAGGGATAATATTCAGGCATCTTCAGATAGCATTCCTACCAGCAAAGCACTTTACAAGTACTGAAATCATTACTGTGCTTCTTTGTCATACCTGCCAGAGGCCAAGTGGCTCAACTCCTTCAGAAAAATAACAGTTTCATCTTCCCTGGCATTAAAAGATACAGTGTTGACTGGACAGGGGCCATCAGAAACCTTCTCAAGGAGTAGCTTCTTTGTTTCAGCTGGAATATCACCCACAGCAAAGTAATAAACAGCTTCAATCTGTCATAAAACAGAAAAAAAAGGGGGGGAGAGGGGGGATTGGGAAGACTGTTTTACATAGATGCTTGATATTTATTCAAGCCCTGTCCTGTGCTGAGCATCGGTATGAAAGTTTGGTAAAATCACTGCATTACTTGTGCTATAAGATTTGCCGATCTTCAGTTCTGCCTCTCATTTGTGCTAGTAATTCAAATGAAGTCCACACAAAATTTCCCAAAGCGAGAAGAGAACCTGGCCCACAGCCCCTGGGTCTGATTCTGCCCAGTACAAGCCCCTTTCCACAGAAGTTAAGTGAAACCAAAGAGAGGTGCAAGAGAGGACAACTCTGCTATTAGTCAGGACAAGGCTCTGTGCCGCATTCCTCTTTTGGGAAGAGAGGCACCATGCTGGTGCCTTGCCAGGGCTGAAAAGCAGTAGGAACTTTTATACCAGACATACTTTTATTGGCAGCCCTCATAGGGCTAGGAAAAACACATCATTCTTTGAATGCTACTGCAGGTATTTACAGATAATCCATATTTTTTATACTTCACAAGGCAGAGGGAACTTGGCAGGTTTGTTATGAACACATACACTTATGTTATGAAAACATTATTGCAAGAAGACAGAGAAGATGAAGAAATGTCCTTTAGTTATTGCTTGTGTATTACATTACGACAGATCCAATGCTGCCTGCACATATCCATGCTAAATGGTAACCAGTAAATACACTCCTTGAATTTTCACCAACATTAACAACAAATGTAACAACACCTATCCCACGATGATGTTCAAGACAGCAAGCATAGCGTATCAGTCCTACGGCATGGTACATACCAACTGATAAATACAGATAAATAGCTGTTCAACTGAAAAACTACATTCAGGGATGGTAAGGAATCCCAGACATGCACCACAAAAGAGAAAAGATGGCAACTGTTTGAGTCTGGGACAGCACTGAGGAAGTGTTTCTGCACTCACATCGTTTCATGCAATAGGAAAGCAAATTCAGTATCATCTCTAAGCATGTTCATGCATTTCCACTACTGCCTTTGACACTGATTTATATGTTAGCTCCCTGAGCTAACAGACTGACACATGGACATCTTTTGTCCAGTTTGTACTCAAAACTTTCTGGGCTAAAGGATGCCCATGCTGCCCCACATCGTGAGCACGGTGATACAAACTGACACAGGCTTCTGGGTTTCGGCCCCTCTCCCCTCTCTACCTTTTGCCACAATTACTCTGACTAATGATCAGCACTGAAGACATCTACACCAAGCAGCAACCCAATCCTGGGCTAGACCAGGCGAATTAACAAAGCAGCACCTTGGATTCCCCCTGGATCTCATAGAGGGTGCTGGGCACTCCATGTGGGCGTCAGGGCCCATACTGACCACACTTGCTTGGGAGTGAGCGGTTCTGTGGCCAGCCAAGTATCCTGGCAGAAAAGAATGAACATGTTTCATTAAAGTGCAAGGTTAACACAATACCTATTAGCTTCAGAAGCGGGTGCACAGAAGCAAAATAAAGCAGCACTTGCGCCTATCTCTGCTTTGGTTCAGTTCTAGAAGGTTCCCCCTCCATTTCATCCAGCTAAAAAGCTGTCAGAGCATGCATGCAGCTCGCCCAGCTGAGACTCAGTCCTTGGACAACACCCTTGCCCTGGAAATTCCATTTGCTGAAGAGGCTCCTGACCTGGGGGAACATATGCAGATTGCACAACCCCTTTTCCTTGCGTTCCTTCAGATTCACGTCTTCTCCCCCTCCCTCCTAAGACTGCCAATAACTCAGAAACTTGGTATTTAATGAGGGTATTAACTTTCACACTTCCTTGAAATGACTTAATGCCTGCCTCTGCAACTTTTAAAAATGCTGAAGGTTCTTGGGCATAGCTGATGCAGAACCAGCTCCTCAAGAAAATAAACAAAATTCCTAACCACAGACAATTCACTCTATTTAACTACAAACCCAGCAATAACATACCATTAAGGAAACGTTCCTTACAGAATAGTGGGGAAAGGTTCAAAACTTTCCATTTAGTCCTCCATATTTTGCAAATGATAATTTATGCAGCCATCCAAACAAGCAAGCAAACTTCATACAGGAACAGAAAGGAGAACATGACACAGTTCCTCGCAGTCTTTACCTGGGAGGGGATGTACATTTGGGAGGGGTGAGCCACACTTTGCAGAGCGGCACGTCCACAGAACTGCAAGTTAGACACCGTGGATGTATCTGTGGCAGGTGGGGCCCAAAGGATTGCTACCTTACTGCAGAGTGATCTTGAGCCTGGGACTGACAGGTCATGAGGAAAGGAAATCTAGGGACTTGCCACACATGGAAGAAAAGCTCAGCTAAAGGAATGACTGGAAAAGCCAAGTCTAGGGAAAAAGAAGCTATTGTTTTGGAGCAATTTCTGTTGACAAAGCCAGTTCCGAGGAATGAGTCATTTATGACTGTTCAGTGAGTATGCAGCTTTTGCCTAGGACTGAATGGGGTCTGCCCCAGCCTGCAGTACAGTGAAGCCTGCACTCAAACTGAACTGTCAGTTATAAATGATAATAACTGTATTTAGGAGTAATTAAAGTCTGTCTTACGTTGATCACCTGCCAAAACCAACTCCCCCAGATTACCCATTAGCCCACCAATGTCCAGGAAAAATAATAGATGTCTCACTGTTGGATGAATTTTAATTTCTGTTTATCTGTACGCAGACCCACCAGGTCCAACAAGCCTTTTCTTCATCCAGACAATACTGAAATCTAAATATGATTCTTTTTGTTTCCCACCAGGAAATTAGTAATATACTGCAAATTAAAAACGCTAGCATAATTTATGAAGGAGGCACTTTAAAAAGTGGTCGTAAAAAATGTCACTGTTGCACAATTTGTTCCTCACCCAGTTCCTTTTTAATATAATTTTCCAAACATCAAGGTTCATCCAGTTGAGAATCCATCTGCACCGGGAACCAGAAGGAAACTCAAGCCAAATTTACCTTCTCTTTCAAACAATGTCTCAAAACGAGATTTATGAGGGAGTTAGCATTGGATCTGTGCACAGGGTTGGATCTTAACGGCAGCAAAAACTAATGATTCTAGTCCACACAATTCTCCATTAAATTCAGGTGCCAGGCATTGAATTTATATTGTAAGCGAATTTCATAAAATATCTCTTTAACAATACAAGTTTTAAGTGACTAGCTCAAATGATGGCATATATTTTTAACGTCTTGTGACTCTGCTATAATGAATAATGTAATAATGTCCTTTGAGAAAGAGAATTTAATTGCAACAATTCCTGTGTATGCTTTGTCTTCTTGCTCTGGAAGAAACTATACCTGGCTGAGGAAAAAGGATTTGCAGACTCCTACTGTCAATGAATGCTTGAAGAAATCTCTGTACTTTGTATTTTGGATTTTAAGTATAATTTTTTCACAAGCAATTTGGATTCATTACAAAATAAAAATGTTTTCCCTGTCTTCAATAATGGTGATACTAGGAATATTTTAAAGGATGCTACTGCCGTAGAAGTAAAGAGCTTGAGGAAGCTTTTCTAACAGCATGTGTTTGTCATTATTTTATTTTATTTTTAACTTGGAGCAGTGCAGCAGAGTTGGTTAAATTCCTGTCTAAGGAAGTTCTGTGTGCACTAAGGGACATGTTTTGGTGAAGGGACTCTGTAGGTCAGGTTGATGGTTGGACTTGATGATCTTGCAGGTCTTTTCTGACCTAAATGATTCTATGATTCTATTTTCATAAACTTGAAGCCCTGAAAAACATATATGGCAAAGAAAGTGGAAAGCAAGGCATTTACTCTTTCCTTTAATGACTCTATCTGTTACTTATTCTGTGTGCTCCAGAAAATAAAATAAAAGTTTCTGCTTTCAAAATACAATAAATTTACATAAGCAGGTCATCAGTAAACACAGTATGCAGATACACTTGGAGAAACAGAAAAAACCTTCCGAACCCTCCCATTAATATTTATATTTGCAAAATTCATCAGGGCAAATCACAGTAGTCAGTCTGGCACTGAATATTCTTGGATTTACTTGAGGCTTCCAAAAAGATGTATGAGCTTACCGTCTCACTCATGGCTTCCAGCAGGGCTTCAGCAGAGCTGGTATGGCCGGCAGCTGTCACATGGTCCAGCTTCCAGAGCCACTTAACAGCAGACTTTACAGTATGTTCAGACACAGGAGCACATTTCTGTTGCCACTTCATAAGATCCTGAGTGGCCCTGAAAGTGACATTAACTATAAATCAGAAGTAGTGAGAATAATGCTGGCAAAGCAAAAGGGTGGAGTTCTGCTATTGTTACTATTCTTTTAGATTCTTAAGTAATAATAACAATAAACCACACATATTAAATCTAGACTTGCAATGAAAGTAGAAGCAAAATAAAACCCTTAGTAAAATACGGTAATTTTTATAAAAAAATTTTAAGACAACTGCTCAAAGTACGCCCATGAGGGCTACAGTACTTTACAAACAGTTTTTAATTCATATTTACCTTTTTGCGTATTTACCCCATATTTACTATAAAAGCACAATCAGGTTTTTAAAATATGTGTATGAAAAAAAAAATCTGGCTTCTCTTTCCACAACTTGCTGCATGGCCTTTGTGTCAGATCATTTTAACCGACCTGTGCTTTTTGTAAGAGTGCTGATCTTTATCTGCCCATCAAAATGAGATTTGTGATGCAAAGCTTTTCGATATTTTAATTGATCAAAGGCCTTTGTCTTAATGGCATTACAGAGGTACAAAGTATAAGAGCATGTCTGCCTGTGCATTTGCCCATAAAAAGACAGAAGACAAATTAGAAAAGTAACTGGTTCCAGCATCTGTGACATTCCATCAAGCACCATTCTGAAGAGTTTCTTGCAAATCTAAAAGACACATATGCTTTCTCAGATTCTTTTAAAGCAATAATTTGTAAGCTATATTGTCCTTTGTCTCCCTCCTGCAGCAAACAGAAAAATCAATGAACACATTTATTGTACCTCAATTTTGACTTAGCTTTTTAGATCATCTTTAAAGAAAATGTTTTATGTTCTTCTCAAAAGCTATGGAAATTATCTTTTCTTTTTTTTTCTAAATCTCAGGTGTATCACAAGGTAGAGAATTAGGGTAGGGAAGCAGAATCAAATCTGGAGGATGAAGTTTGGGTAAAACAGCTTTAAGAATCATAGTGTAGTTGCAAGTAATCTTTATGGAACCCATTCAAAAATGGTATGATTTGCACAACATTTTTTTCATAGTCACAAAATTCCATTTATCTATCCAAACCCAAGCTTATGCCTTCAAACACTTATGCATAAATGAGAATTTGTGCAAAGATACATTAATTTGAATAGCTGCTTCTATTTTTCTACTTGTAACTAAACCTAGATTCATTTACTCATGTTAGGGAACAAGCTCTTGTCTTTTGTTATGGAAATCTAGTATTGTTTGCTAGTCCTACTACTGATTTCTGTGACCATGGAAATCTATAGAAATACAAATGACTATGCCTGTGTCTATGGTACGTGGGGGAGCATACATTCAGCTGTAAGGCAGAAACCTGTACTGCCTGAAGACACAAGAATGCCTAGGCAGTCAGAGGGGACCTCACTGTTTCACTCTGTAATACTTAGATGCATTACCGAAGAACATTACTGCTGTTGCAAAGTATCCCTTATCTTTCTGGTTTTCTACATTTCCTACATTTGTAGAAGGCATATATCAACATTTGGTTTCTGTTAGCCTTTATCCATTCCTCAGGGTAACACAATGGTTTTCTGTTAAATGGAAGTAGCAAGCTCAGCATTACTGTGGGTGAAAGTTGGTGGAAAATCTGTAGGTATTACCATGACACAAATCATGACGATTTGTCCTTCAGAAAACTCATTATCCAAACACACATCTGTATGATACGAGACTCCTTTTTCTTCCCCAACAACAGGCAGACATGGACTTCTTTCTGCTTACCGAATAAGGTTAAATTTTGCAATTTGGGTCACCTGTTCCACAAGAACCATAGAAAGTGCATCACGGCATCGATCAAATTCAGCTGGAGCTGCAGTGCCAAAATCCAAAACAATGACAATGCACCGTTCTTGAATCACTCCAAATATCAGCCGGCTTTCACTGGTTAACCATTCCATTCGTTGCTGATACAGCTCAATAGCTCCCATTAGACAATCCACAAAACGAAGAATCAGTTCTTTTTTGGCTGTCAGCTTTATTTAAATAAGGGAGAGAAAGAAACTGAACATCAAAACAACACAAATGAAGCCCCAAGCTTAGTACAGCTGCAATAACTGGTTTGCAAGTGCCAGATATGCCAGCCAAGGTAGCAGTGAAAACAACCCATTTTTCTTCCACTATTTCAGGAGCAAATACTTGACAAATGCATCTGAGCTATAACAGAAAAGACACTGCATTTTGTCCTAATTGCCTTTCATAATCTTTTTATACAAGCATGGGACAGCGCCAGTGGGTTGTCTGCCTTGTCTGCCTCAAGACTGGAGCAATTAGAGTGAGCTGAACAGGGGCAAGGATGGAGAAAGGGGTGCAGAACAGATGGATGAACAAACAAGGAGCACAGACACTTTGTACCTTCTTAGACTAGAATTTTGACTAGCTTTTAAAATTTTGCACAGCGATACAAGGGATTGAACGGTTTGGTTCTGGGGCACTTCAATCTCCACCTTGTCTTTAGCATTTGAAAGGAAATGTAAAAGGCTTCCTATTTGTGCTATTATTTCACTAACAATGCCCAACATTACAGCTTAACTATTTATGGGTAGGGTGTTAGGCAAATTTAGTTCAGGCAAATGCAATCAATAACTAAAATGTCTCATGCCATAACAGTAAATAAAGAAAAACATAGTTTCAGTACTAAAATGAAAAACAGGAGACCCTCTCTGTGTACGTATCTATGCTCATTCACTGTGTAAAATGATCTGTGGGTTTAAAAACTCTCTGCAGGTTCCAGTAAAGACATACCCCCAAAATCTCTGACCCCGTGTAAGCTCATTTACCTGCTACCTTCTACCTCCAGCTACCTTTCCAGGACTAGTAAAAAACCTTGGAGATACAAACGTTTTTAAACAAGAACACTTCTCAGTGAGAAGAAATTTTCAGTCTGCAAACTTCTTCCTCTCATATATATTTTCCTCTGTTCTTTAATGTCAGCTAGGGCCCTGTACAGTGCCTCCCAGACACAGTATCAGGCTGTCTGCCAAAGGAACGGCAGCCTGGGAAGGAGCACTTAGAAAATCCAGTTTCCTCCTATCACAGCCAGACTCATACAAACAGCTTATTGCACTACAGCGATCAAACTCCATCTTAAAATAAAGCACTTTTCTTGCCCCACCTTTCACTTCTAGTTGGCCGGTCCAGATTCCCATTTCTTTGAGGCCTGGAAAACTTCTGACTGTCCATCCTAAATTTATTCATGGCAGTTCACACCCATTTATTCTTGGACTACCATGCCTTTTAGCATAGAAAACTACAGCTCTTCTCTATGCCTGCAATTTGCCTTTCTGTAGGCATTCAAGACTACCGTTTTTCAGACTTCTTCAGTCTTACCTAAATACATCAACATCAACCACGATCTCTTACAAGATTAGCACCACTGCCGTTCATCCTGCTAGCTCTTCCCAGTACTTGCTCCAGTTTGAATTGCTTCTTCTTACCCTATGGTAACTGTACAAAATATTGTACACCATATTCTAAGTGAGGTCTCACCACATTTTATACAGTGGCATTGCTACCTTAAGGCTACCACAAATGTCCTTCCTCCTGCTCCAAACACGTCCCAAGATTAAAAGGCATTATGTAGATACTTCATACAGAATTAATGGGGAAAAAAATGAGGGAATAAGGCTCCCTGAAATGGTTCTTTTCCCATTTTTATGCCTTGTGCCTCAGAAGTGATTCTAGTTATCAGAAAAAAATGACAAGCCATTTGGTTTTGTAAAATCCTTTATGAATTAACTCTCTCCCCTCCTAGCTCAAATGCGTATCTCTTCAGCCAGAATCCATCCTCTCAACAATGGGACAGCCAGCAGCTGTTACTAAGGCATTCCTTAGAACATGAGCCTGGGCAGAGATCCAGCTAGCCATCTCTATAGACTGGGCTGAGCCTTTTGTGACCCACTGGCACTGAGCAAAGCAGCGCTTTGCATCGGCAATGACAGCACATTATGTCGTCTTATTTCAGCATCCCCATGTGTTTTATTGACTACAATTATTATTATTTTTTTAACTCCGCTGAGCATCTTCTTTTTAAGTGTTCCCTCTTTCAAGACAGGGTAAATGTTGCTTAGAAACTGCAGCCTTCTCTGGAAAGATTTACTGCAATGCTGCACCAAGGCAAGAGCATAAGACTTTGCAAGAAAAAAAACAAAAAAGATATCTAGCTTCTCTAGTGCTGATCGTTATCACTAATAGTTAGGAAAACAGAAAACAAAAGATCAAAAAATAAAGTTCTCACACAACAAATGTGTATATTTCATGTCACTGGGAGACATTTTAGCCACATCATTCTGCTATAGCGATAATAACTTCTAAGTGCATGGGGATGTTACCACAATTCAATCACTTACATTATACACGCTGCCATCTTGTGCTCTCACGTATTGTGGAAACAGACCATCTGCATACCGAGAAGCCACAAGTTTCCCCAAAGTGGTCACATAATCTACAGTAAAGGTTACAAAAGATCAAGTTGATAATCATAAGGATTACTTTCATGATGTTCTGTTTTTCTAAAATACATGCAACACAAAGGAGATTAAATCCTGATCTTGCTATCACATACTTTGCTTTCAACGTGTCAAAATATCTTTTCACAGGAATGTAAAATCAAAATTCAGTAAAACATTTTTAGAGGAATGAGGAGGATTCCTTGGATGCATCAGGCTTTGAATGACTAAGAGATTCTCCCTTAGTAGTAAGCATTGCAGAGTGCATGTCTCCTTCAAAGAGACAGTCTTCAGACTGATGTGTACACTATCCATGTGTAAGGCACGTGCATCTGTATTGATCTCCAGACATTAAGAAACTTGAAAGAAATTATAATGATATTAAATTACAATTTTTCCTGGCTGTGTTTATGTTGGGACCCTGAAGGAACCGACTGGTCTTGGTTGCCCCAATCAGCCTCACCTGGGGTTTCCACCCACAGGGTGCTCAGGCCCGGGCACCCAGTCTTTGCTTGAGCTATGTTGTAGGTGTGCCTGCTTCAAGTCCTGCTGGTAAACCTCTCTCCTGGATAGACCTTTCAGCCCTGTATTATGGCCTTGTCTCCTGGCTTGTCTCTGGCTCCATCTCCTGCTGCTCCTAGATGTACTTCCTAGCTAGACCCTAGACCTGCTTCATCACCTCATCTTGTCTGGGACCGTCAATGAATGCTGCTACCAGCACCCTGCTCTGCCTGCTGCACTCAGATGCTGCAGGACTGCATCCTGGTCAGTGAGGGCACTGCCTGGGCTCTGGTCCCCTTTGCCTCCTGGCTCACTTTCCCCTCCTAAAGCAGCCCTGCTCTTGCTGCTCCCTACCAGTTCAGTGAGAAATGGGGGGAAAATACATTTAATTATTTATAGGCAAAAAAAGTTCCATGGGACTTTAATAAATGAAAGGTTTAGGCAATTAAACTTCCGCATTATCCATTTACCTCACAACAGGACTTGCAAATATTTGTCCATCAAACAAAATACAAAACTGGAACAGATAATGCTGTTCTCTTACACAACTAAATGGGTGCAGAAGTGCGTGCAACTAAGGAAAAGGTTGCACTCTGCTCTTTCAATAGCTAGAAATCTTCTACAGTGGTTCCACTGATAGGAAAACATTAGGGGTGAGAATATTTAACGTCACAATGCAGCTATTTTGTACAGCATGCTGTCCTGCTAAGCTAGTACATTCTGCTCCTAAAATTACACCGTAACAACATTAACCTTGCTTAATAGCTTCTTCTTCATCTACAGCATACACGATTCCAGGATCTGCACTGTTGGTCCTTGAATGTCCCATGGACACAAGCCAGCTGAAATCTTAAATTATACAACCTCGAACAATTGCAATACATCACAATTCCTACTTCTTGGGCAGTAAGCTCTTCAGAGAAAAGAATATCTTTCCATGCTCTGCAAAGCACTACTATGGCAGTGATTAATAATTATTAGCAAACTCTTCCCCTCCAGCTGTCAGATAACCGCAAAGGAACATTTTTCTATAGCCCGACTTTGCACAAAAAGCAGCCTGAATTCTAATCAAATTTAACTGCTTCCTTGAAGCTGGATCCCTGGAAATAATACACTATTCCTAAACAGGTTGGCTAGCCCAGATGATTAACTAGCAGATTTCAGATTATGGCACAGTGTACATTATATCTGTGATCTAAAAATGGGCAGAGGTCTCATGGTGTGTTATTTGCAGGCAAAAGACTAACAGCCTCAGCACTGCAAGTTGCTTCCCAGCTGTAGCTAAACTGGGGAGGACTTGAACTGGAGCCTTGGGTAAAGAACCAATGGTACAGTTCAGTAAGAAAAGCCCTTCTCAGATGCTGAGTCCTCAGATCAAAAAGAGATGGAGTTCCACAGTTCTCTGAACTGGCAATGCCAGAAACTGGGGATACAGCTTCCCTTTCTGCCACTATCATCAGATAAGAGACAATGTGAGTATCTCCTCTGTGGACACTGGTGTGCAAAATAAGCATGACACTACAGACTATTCTAAGTCTTTTTTATTATTATTATTTGATTATTGATTTGTCTAATACCTGTCCTGTGCTGGAATCCAATCTGTGACAAAATCTGGGACAGGGACAGTTTCTTTCTCTTGAGCCCATGAATCTGAAGCCATTTAGAAGATGAAATGAGGGGCTGTACATCCATGTCCCTCTGACTGACTGTCAGACTCTTTTCCTTCTCTTTTGATTTCTTCTTGTGGTCCTCGTGGGAATTTGAGTTCTCATGATCTTGTCTGTGCTTTGAATCAAAGGCATCTGTTGTAAAGAGAAATGAGAGGATAACAATATTTACACTTGAAAAAAAGATTCACTTGAATTCTTTCCTTTCTTTACCAGTATACAACAGTACTCTGTATACATATAGATTGCTTTGTATTTTCTTTGGTTATACTGAGCAATGTTCTTAATCTAGAAAGCTGCTCTCAGTTCTACACATCTATTTGCTGTTACCCCTCTTTTTTTCCATCCATAAGTATTCAACTTCAATTTATTAAAGAAAATGTCTCTTGTATACTGAAATCCAAGCCCAGTCAAAGCTAAGTCCAGTTTGCCAAACAGCATTTCTTCCAGCTCCAGACACCTCTCCTAAATCTTGGGAATCAGAGCTCCTAAGAGGCATCTGAAGATTGTCAGACAATCACTACAGACACATTAGAAGCATTATGCAATAAACAAAGATTTCTTAGCAATTATATGTTCAACTTCTATCATAAGCAATGGCAGTGCCAGCAGCAGATCTTGACTTTATTGCAAGGCTGGTGAAACTCCCTCACCTTACATTGTTTACCACAACTGCAAACAATGGTACTGGCAGCATCTGCTCCGGGCTGTGATGGATGATGTACACGCACAGGAAATCTTGGATGTGAAAGTCCACTTTCATATTAAGTTCTACAAATCAATGAACGTATCTCAGCACAGATTTACAGTTGTCTGGGCTAGCTCCACTTGAAATGGGGAGCAGAAGCAGACCAGAGCCTACAGTGGCTGGGGCAGAAATGGAAATGATGACAACAGTAATGCCTCTGTTTCTCAGCACAGAGGTTTTAGGAGGACTTTGGTATTTCCTGTTCATTCCCAAAATACTCTACATGAGCTATGCTGGTGCTAGTCAATTAAATACCCTTGCTGTATCTAAGTTTATTTTCTGTGGACGTTTGATGTTTCTGCCCATTTCCCCCAGCAACAACATTATCTGCAGTATCCCAGCCCTCCACTTCTCCATACACTGTAAGCCAGCTGAAATGTACATAGCCTGTGTGGATTAAATTGGTCAAAAATATAAAGAAGGGTTCTATTCTGTAATGACTAAAAATAACCTTCAGTCTAGTATGGAATACGATCAGAACTCTGCTCTCTCTGAGAACAAATACTACAACAATTGACCTGGTTACAAACGTTTATTAGACAGATTTGTTGCTCAGTTAATTGTACACAAAGGAAATGAGAACGCATCCTCAGAAATCATCTTTCAGTGACAGTAGCCTTCTGCACGGGGCAGGCTGGCACCAGCTCTTCCCCAGTCAGCAGTCCTACAAGCAGGGTGCTGGGCTGGCATGCCTGTAGAGGCTGGCATTTTACCAGCCTTCCTTCTCCTCTCAGTACGGAAGCAGCAATGACAGATGTTAACTCTAGAGAGACACAGGTGAAGGTTTGCAGCTGCTTGGGCTTCATATATAGTCAGGCACTGTTTACAGTCACTTCAACAGTCATTCCCAGTTTCCTCCTCAGAAAAAAAGCCAGCACAGCATCCCATACACAGCACAGGTGAGACTGGCACAGCTTCAGAACGGCTTGTATACAGCTAGCAGCATGCACACCAAGATTCAGCAAATTAAACTGCACATTAGCCAGGATAATATGGAATGTGTGCAAAAACAGTCCTGAAATACTCACAGTCACTCCAGGCAAGTCTCTTAAATGTATTGCCAGTCATGATGGATCTTTTGATTGACAGCTCCTCTTTACTTTCTTCTTAAAAACCTGAGGAATTATTATTCAAAAAAATAATTATCTAAAACATTGCCCTGAACAGGTCAATATGAACTGGAGACCATCTGCACAAGCCCAGGCAATAATAATCTGCAGAAGGCTGAGGTCAAGATTTTCCTCAAAGAAAATAATAGTATAAATAAAAAGGGTAGCTACCTCCCATGTCAAGAAAGGGTGAAGTCAGATTTGACAGGGACCCCCTCATACTCAGAAATGGGAGTGCTGGATATTGGTAATATGATTTCCCTTCCTTCCCTCTAAGTCACCATTAAAAAAGAACCAATGTGGAAGTTTCCACACAGACATGCAACAAAAATGAGTGTGGTGTTTTGGCCTACTGTCAGCCAGTTGTATTATATTCTATAATTGATTTGCATTATACCTTACCTTTGCTATAATCCAATTTATGACTAAACCTGGGAGTATCTGAGATGCAATTCTGTGAAGAGATTCATAACTTTACCTACAAGATGATTCACAAAGAAAAGAACTATGCTTGTACATACGTATATGTATATAATATAAGGCCCAATAGAAAACAAAATGCTAAGAGGAAGCAAGGCAGAATGTATTGGCTGCATGTATCACTTTCAGACATCACGTTTTGCCGTTTACTTGGTTCTTCTTTCAATAAATAAGATGAATGAATGAGGGATATTTATGAATCACCAACAGGCCAGCTGCTAGCTATTGTCATCAAGCAGTTCTTCCTATGGGAAAAGCAAAAATGGGATAAAATAATGGGACTGCACCAAAAGGCATAGCCTCCTCCCTCTTTCTTCTTTGCAGAACTGCACACGCTATTTATTCCTCTTGCAGATATATTTATTCCTGTTACGTGAGTTTAAATACCCATACAGAAATATATAAACCATTCTGTTCTTTGTCCTCCTCATACAGAAAGATACTAACGGTATGAAAGGCAGGGAAGACATTAAAAAAAAAAACAGGAGTCCATTCTGCATCCTAACACCCAAGCATTCAGCAGAAGATGCCTGCTAGCAGATGAACACCCGTTTGGCAGGCGCTTGGTGTTAATGCAATAAAAAGGAACATTTACTACAGAGGAGCCGAGGCAGACAGCGCTGGTAGCGAGCAGTGAGACTCATGCCATTTCTAACTCAGTGCAGAAACAGTACCGCTATACCCTCGTGGTAACTGCTGACACACACTTCAGTTGGAGAATTAATCCCAGATGCCATCTCATTTTCCAGATGCCCAGAGGTGTGGCAACAGATTTTCCTGTGCTTCCACCGCCCGGTGCCGCTCCCAGCCACTTGAACAGCATCTGTATGTGAAGTGCTGGCACCGTATGAAAAGGAACGTTGGAAAGGAGATGGAGCGGCTTCAACGGAAATAGCAAATTTACCTCAAGTCTGGGAAAGGCAAGCGAGTTCAGAAATGATGACAGCCAGGAAAACCACCAGCCCAAAGTCTGAACCAAAACACGCTATTTTCTATTTTCAAAAGGTGAGCACGAGTTCGTCCGAGCGCCACTACCTCCCCGCCCTGGCCAGCACACTCAACCTTCTGTAACGTGCTCCCAGCTCTCCACAGGTGCGGCCGGGTTTGCTGAGCCCGTGACCTCTCCCGCTCAGGCAGGAGCCCAGGGGCGAGCCCCTGGGTGCTTCGCAGCCCCAGGAACCGCCACCAGCCCACCCAGCGCCAGGCTCGGTTTTCTGTGGAAGCAGGGCAGCGGGTGCCATCGCAACACCACCATGGGGCCCGAGGAACAGCTGGGGGCACAGGGAGAGGCCACACAGGGCTACCGGCCGCCATGTCGGTGGCCAGCGCTGGCAAGCAGAATGCACCCCGAGGCACGCTGAGTGGGGCAGGGAAACCACAGCCCGTGGGGCCCAGGCCTAGGGTCGGCCGCACGGGGCTCAGGGCCCGGCCCGCTGCGGGAGCGGCGAGGCCGC